>BSBK01000497.1:5317500-5917500 GCA_027943335.1 Chamaecyparis obtusa | reverse complement strand
GGTCAATAAACATGGCAAACTGAATCAATGACTTGAAAGAATTTTTTTAGCTTGCTACTACAGGCTGACTGAACTCCACATTTTTTAAGTGCTTGGAACCCATGAATAGTTCATTGCTTCTATCTTCTAGCCATATTAATCTTTGATGTTCATGCATCTCACATCTTTTTCCATTCTACTCACATCTTTTTCGCTACATTCTTGATATCAATTTCTTTTGGGGATTTGTTAAACAGCTCACTGGTTTTTTTTGTACGTCCATATCTTGCTTACATACTGAATTATTCCTTATTACATTACAATGACCTTTAGACTTGATTATGAATTTTGCTTTGAATATTGAGTCTAACATTGCAATTGAACATCTCTGAATGCCATTCCACTCCTGGGCTTAGGTGCCTTGTTGGATGCCCCTGCATCATCAACCAAGTGGTACAAATGATCAAATCCCACAGACGGTCTGTAGCTATGACAGAGTTTGAAAAGGCAGAGAGACCTACACTGGTGACTCAGAAGAAACTCCAGCTTTCAAAAACAAAGCCAATTAGGTTGGCAGACTTGTGGATCAGGCCGACATTTGGTGGAAGAGGAAGAAAGATGACTAGAACTCTGGAGGCCCACTATAATGGATTTTAGTATTCAACCATGAGAGCAGAAGAGAGAGCTGATATCATGTATCAAAATATTAAACACGCATTCTTCCAGCCAGCAGAGAAGGAGATGATTACTTTGCTTCATTTTCATTTGCATAACCATATTATGGTGGGAACTAAGAAGACTAAGGATGTCCAGTTTTATGTGGAAGTAATGGACGTGGTCCAAACTTTAGGAGGGGCAAGAAGGTCCATGTATGATCCCGATGAAATTGAGGAAGAGCAGCAAGAGAGGGACAGGAAAAATCAAATCAATGGAGAGTTTGAATGGTTTGTTAAACGAGTAACAGAGCTATGGGAGCAGCCTCATCTAAAAGATTTTGAACTGGAGTTTGATATACCATTTAGAGAGCTAGGTTTTCATGGAGTTCCTTTCAAAGCCTCTGCTTTTATTGTTCCTACCGTAAACTGTTTGGTAGAGTTGGTGGAATTGCCTTTCTTAGTAATAACCATTAGTGAGATTGAGATAGTTAACCTTGAGAGAGTAGGACTTGGGCAAAAGGCATTTGATATGGCTATTGTTTTCAAAGACTTCAAGCAGGATGTACTCCGCATTGATGTTATTCCTCAATCTTCTCTTGATGGCATCAAAGAATGGCTAAACTCAATGGATATAAAGTATTATGAAAGTAGAATGAACTTGAACTGGCGGCCAATTTTGAAGACCATTTCAGATGATCCAAATAAATTTATTAAAGATGGTGGCTGGGAATTTTTGAATTGGGAAATCCATCTTCCTTTTGGGTGATAGAATCCAATAGATGCTTCAAAATGTTTGAAGTTATTTCACCAAGCTTTATCAAATGGATCTCTCATGAGAATGAATGGAACAGTTAGCACTCATTGGCTCTAGGTGATGCTTACAGAGGTGAAGCACTGGGACTTCCTGGGAGGTCATCCATCCCAGTACCACTCTAGCTTGAGCATGCTTAACTACGGAGTTTCCTCCATGGTTAAACCCACTCTGCTTGCATCCTCATTTGCAAAACCTTCACCAAGTGTTATGCCTTATGAACCATTCATTAGAAATCCCCTTAAGCTCATCAATTAATAAGTAGGAGATATTTTCCACAGCAAGTCAAATTGTGATATTGCTATCAAGATTCAACTGTGTAGTTTTTTGAGTCAAACTCATTGACCCGTGATTCATGAGTAGTGGTTCACACGAACCCATCTCTCATGAGAATGAATGGAACAGTTAGCACTCATTGGCTCTAGCTGATGCTCACAGAGGTGAAGCATCAGGACTTCCCGAGAGGTCACCCATTCCAGTACTACACCAACTCAAGCGCACTTAACTACGAAGTTTCCTCCCTAGTTAAACCCACTCTGCTTGCATTCTCATTTGCAAAACCTTCACCAAGTGTTGCGCCTTACAAACCAGTTGATGAGCTTACAGGGCTTTCTAATCGATGGTTCATAAGGCACAACACTTGGTGAAGGTTTTGCAAATGAGAATGCAAGCAGAGTGGGTTTAACCATAGAGGAAACTCCGTAGTTAAGTGCACTCAAGTTGGAGTAGTACTAGGATGGGTGACCTCTCAGGAAGTCCCGGTGCTTCACCTCTATGAGCATCAGCTAGAACCAATGAGTGCTAAGTGTTCCATTCATTCTCATGAGAGATGGGTTTGTGTGAACCACTACTCATGAATCACGGGTCAATGATTTTGACTCAAAAAACTACACAGTTGAATGTTGATAGCAATATCACAATTTGACTTGCTGTGGAAAATATCTCCTACTTATTAATTGATGAGCTTAAGGGGCCTTCTAATGAATGGTTCATAAGGCATAACACTTGGTGAAGGTTTTGCAAATGAGGATGCAAGCAGAGTGGGTTTAACCATGGAGGAAACTTTGTAGTTAAGCGTGCTCGAGCTGGAGTGGTACTGGGATGGATGACCTCTCGGGAAGTCTCAGTGCTTCACCTCCATAAGCATCACCTAGAGCCAATGAGTGCTAACTATTCCATTCATTCTCATGAGAGATGGGTTCATGTAAACCACTACTCATGAATCACAGGTTAATGAAAAGAACTCTAAATTCACCTTACGTATGTAACATTTTTTTTTTATAAAAAAAATAGCATTGGTCAAAATTTCGACCAATGCCACCAAAAACCTCCACCAAAGGATGGTCAAAATTTTGACCACAATAACAAAATTTCGACCAAAACAACAAAATTTCGACCATCTCATCCGTCGAACGTATAGCATCTCGGTCGAACATTTGATGTTTTCATCAAAATTTTGACCAACATTTGGTGGAAATTTTTGCTGCCACTGGTCGAAATTTTGATAAATATTAGGTGGATATTTGTTCGACAATTGGTCAAATTTTTGACCATTATAAAAAAATGATGACAATTTTGAATCATGGACTCAGTCAAATTTTCGACCTATGTTTTATTCAAAATTTCGACTGATTATAAGTACATCAAAAATTTGACAAAAAGGGACCGACGACAATGTTGGTCGTAAATTCGACTAATTTTGGTCAAAATTTTGACCAATTCTTGGTCAAAATTTGAGGCCAAATTTACTAGTGATCTATGGTTCTTAATAAGGGCTTCCATTTGTAGTACCCCTCTTTCTCCCCAAAGGGACTCCTTACCTTGTGGCAAGTAATGGACCTCGCGGCCTCAAGAGTACCTTAAGCATTCTTGCTCAATACTTTCCTCATGGTCACAATCCCACAAGTATTCACATCAAGCGAAGACAAGCACTACGTCTACCAAGGTTTTGTGTCCTTGATAGCCTTGAGATTATAGTGGGTTGGAATAGCTCGGTATTAGCTTGTCCCCACTTGGGTCATTCCTCTTTATTGCTCAAGAGAAGGCCCGCTAAAGGATTATAAAAGATCTAAACAAAAAATGGATCAACTTATGAGATTCAAGGATTTTGTTTCACCACAAGGGTGAAGAGCATACTCCCTTATCCCAAAGCTTTGTCCCAAACACTCCAAGAAAATGTTCAATTACCCTCTTGCTTTCCAAATCCAAAGATGGGTCAAGATTTTCTGGTTCACCACAAGGGTGAAGAGCATACTTCTCCTACCACCCAAGAATTCCTACAACAAGATATTATGTTCCTATGAAATGAAACAACTCGTAATTGCCACACTTGAAAATGAAATAAATAATAAACACTTTTTTTGTTTTTATGCTTTTGGGAAGCCCTACAAAAACTGTTAGTATCCCTTTAGCATTTGGAGCTTTGGCATGCGTTCTTTTGGTAAAATACTTCAAACAATGAGAGCACCTACAAGCACAACTTGTTAGCTCCATAATGGTTAGCACATCAAAAATTAGATAATCTACAAGGAAAATAGCTGATCAAATGGAAAAATTTGAAAATGAAACCAACATGGTTGGATTAGGCTCGAAAAGAGCTTTCCAACGATATATCACACTTAAATTTTTGATACCGTATGTGAAAATTTTTAAAAAATAGGTGCCAGTTTTCCAGAGTATGGATTCTGAAAATGCTGAAATTTTCAAAAAAATTAGAAAACCTAAAAATCAACTCACTACCAGGTATAGGTGATAGTACAGTCACCAAAAATGTCATGTGACACTTCTCTATATACGAGGGTGACAGTTTATCCTGGTGCGACAGTTCCCCTTACCTGCAGGTGACATAATACATAAAACAGTGCGATATTATCTACCAAATAGTGTGACACTTTTAACTAGTAAAGTGTTGCATTGCTATACAAAAAATTATCGCATGACACTGGTAAAATGTCGCACAACACTCTGAAATAGAAAAACTAGAGATTGAAATTAGGCTAAAAAATTGATGAAAAATGAATGGAAATGCAGCAAATAAAGGACAAAATGCTAATGTTCTACCCCACGGTGGGTGCCAAAAATGTACACACTCAAATGGTGCACTTCTCTAAGTCATTATATCCAAGGGAATCCATGAATGGGAAACCTTAGAAAGCGACCTAGAGCTCTATATGCATGGAGTTGCAAGATTATTTAAAATTTGCTCTCAGCTAGAGCTATTAAGCTAATGACCTTGCTAGTCAACCACACAATGAGAGATTCAAATGAAGAAAAGGGCAAGAATGCCAATATCTTCAAGAATCACTATGAAATGCAAATGCAAGCTAGATTAAGATGAATATGCAAGCTAGAAATGAGAGATGCAAGCTAAGCTATGGAAATAAAAGTACAAGCTAAACTATGAAAGGAAAGACGCAAGTATTACAAAGCCTTCCTAATTAGACTAGATGAAGTAATCTAAAGCATAAAAGAAATCTATACTATGAATGGCATGATAATGGAACTAGAATGCAAAAAATGAGACTAGAATAGTATGTAGATGCAAAAGCCAAGAATGCTCCAAATCTTCAAAAGCTCCAAAGTGACCTAGAAAATCTGCAGCATAACATTAGCATAAAAAGATGGATATGCAAATGAGGAAGAGAGCTCTTCTTTTATAGGAAATGAGAAAGAATGGACCATGGAGATTAAGAGGCAAAAGATTTAATCAAGGGTGGAGCTTGAAAGAGAAGCAATCTATGTGCACAAATATCCTCCAATGAGAAAATAAGAGTTGACTTTTATGTCCATATGAGACAAAAAATGTTTTTCTTCTTTTTATAAAATAAGAATAATGCTTTATTTGTGCAACTTAGGATAAGAGGAAAAGTGGGGGGGCTTTTTATTTAATAAAAGGGGAGGAAATATTCCTTTTAATAAATAAAGACTTTAGGATAAAATAGTTAGCCCAAGGCAAATAATAAAAAATGATAAAATAGGATTTGATCAAGGAAATTGATATTATTGATAAAATGCTAATTTTTGAAACTATTGATTCAGGGATTTGATAAATTGCTGAATGGGGGCCAAAGTCTAGGCGACCATTTTAGGGTGCATACATTTTCCCCTCTTTGACTAATGTGTGATCATTTTGGGAACACATGTGGTCAAAGAAGAATTGAAATGTGAGATCGATTTGGGATCACAAAACAATCCAGATGTGTGATCATTCTGGGAACATGCCAGGACAAAAATAAACCGGCTGAAAGAAAAGACCAACACCGTTGCTGTTAAGTGATAGTCAAGTCTGAAAATAAGAGATAAGAATCAAAAGACAAGATCAACACCGTTGTTGTTAAGTGATAATCAAGTCTCAAAATAAGAATCTCAAGCCGAATTGAATGATAAAGATGAATCAAAGATTGAAGCTGATAGGTACTATGTATGCACCCTAAAATGGTCGCCTAGACTTTGGGCCCCCATTCAACAATCTATCAAATCCCTGAATCAATAGTTTCAAAAATTAGCATTTTATCAATAATATCAATTTCCTTGATCAAATCCTATTTTATCATTTTTGATTATTTGCCTTGGGCTAACCATTTTATCCTAAAGTCTTTATTTATTAAAAAGAATATTTCTTCCCTTTTTATTAAATAAAAAGCCCCCCCACTTTTCCTGTTATCCTAAGTAGCACAAATAAAGCATTATTCTTATTTTATAAAAAGAAGAAAAATATTTTTTGTCTCATATGGACACAAAAGTCAACTCTTATTTTCTCATTGGAAGATATTTGTGCACATGGATTTCTTCTCTTTCAAGCTCCACCCTTGATTAAATCTTTTGCCTCTTAATCTCCATGGTCCATTCTTTCTCATTTCCTATAAAAGAAGAGCTCTCTTCCTCATTTGCATATCCATCTTTTTATGCTAATGTTATGCTGTAGGTTTCCTAGGTCACTTTGGAGCTTTTGAAAATTTGGAGCATTCTTGACTTTTGCATCTACATACTATTCTAGTCTCATTTCTTGCATTCTAGTTCCATTATCATGACATTTATGGTATAGATTTTCTTTATGCTTTAGATTACTTCATCTAGTCTAATTAGGAAGGCTTTGTAATACTTGTGTCTTTCCTTTCATAGTTTAGCTTGTACTTTTATTTCCATAGCTTAGCTTGCATCTCTCATTTCTAGCTTGCATATTCATCTTAATCTAGCTTGCATTTGTTTTTCATAGTGATTCTTGGGGATATTGGCATTCTTTCCCTTATCTTCATTTGAATCTCTCATTGTGTGGTTGACTAGCAAGGTCATTAGCTTAATAGCTCTAGCTGAGAGTAAATTTTAAATAATCTTGCAACTCCATGCATAAAGAGCTCTAGATCACTTTTTAAAGTTTTCCATTCATGGATTCCCTTGGATATAATGACTTAGAGAAGTGCACCATTTGAGTGTGTACATCACTGATTCTATCACCCTTCCAAACTCTGCAAGGAAAAGGGCCAATTAACAAGGATCAACAAGGATCCTCCTACACTTTGATTCTAATACTTAGGCAGGTGTACCCTTGACTCACTTTTTGAAAGGAGTCACCAAATATTACACGTTCATACTCTTTACAAACTGATTTAAAGATTTTATCATTTATATTTGTGATTGATGATGATGAATTACTTTCGGGGAACATATTAGTGTCTTACCCTAGGGTACAGAGTCACCAACAACATATATCAATGAAGATCCTAACTCCAACCCACCCAAATTCAGAATAAGTGCTTTGCCTATTATTCCTCTCAAATCTTATACCTAGACATCAAATTCTCATTTAACCATGGATTCTTTGAAATTACCTTTAAGGATTTAATCCTGACTTTGGAAAGAACTCAAAGACAATTTCACAATATGTCATGCCCATAAAATTTTACTCTAAAATCACACCAATTTATTTTTTTTAAAAGGGTAAATTAAGTCCAAGTTTAAGTTGCAGGTTAATAGGTGACTCTGACAATAGTTTGAAAAGACTCTGAAGAATAAGTCCTTTACCAATGTTGGTTTCCAAAAGGTTACTAGTTGATAAATATTCAATTAAGGTGGTGACGTTGCAACTGAGTTCAATAGGGTTAGGATGAACAATTCTCGATTAGCATTTGGTGATGACAACGAGGTCTATCCAAGAATTTCTATTAGGTTAACAAATCACTATTTGTTTTGTTAGAGTGACCCTTTTGCGAAAGAATTAACTAAAATTAAACTATTCACAATAAGGTCACCCTACTAGATACAACTAAATTACAATCTAGGGAGGTCTAATTCCATAATTTATATTATTAATGATGCCAAGTGGTTTTCAAAATTAGGAGGTTTCGTTAATTGAATTTAATGAATGATTCATTGTTTTAGTAATCACATAGGTTATTTAGAGTTAAAAGAACATTGCCTAGAATATTCTTTAAATAATGTTCTTATAAATATTGATTATCGATTTCGATATGCTTAAACTAATATCAACTTTGTTTATTAAAATTATAAAGATAATTTATATCGATCCATAACGTGTTAAGTTATAACAACCAATTAAATGATGATTAAAATTATATGAGACATATAAATAAACTAATTATAAAATATCAATTAATTAATGTGAATATTAACCAATTAATAAAATTATAATATCATTGGATACTATATTTAATAAGCAATAACAATTAAGCAATATATATATATATTAATTAATAAATAATTGTAATATAATAACTAATTAATAAAATATTAATTAATTATTATATTATAATATATTAATTATTAATACATATATATTAAATAGATACTACAATAAAATTTTACTAAAACAAACTTATAAAAATAACAATTAAATAAAACAATAAAAATTCATAAAGGAATTATCCAATGCTAAGCAAATTAACCACAAAATAAAATTTACCTAAACTAAATACTAATCTAATCTCCCCCTAATTCCTAGCAACCACTTACCCCCATCCCCTATCCTACTTCCCCCTTGACCCACATGCCTAGGGAGGGAAGTCCAACAACTAATCATGCAAAGCATTGGGCGCGCCAATAAAGGGAGGGGAGGCTTCAAGGAAAGGACAAGTGCTAAAGGGGGAGGCTTACGAGGTCTCCTAAGGCAATATTCAAACAAGGAACAGTCCCCATAACCAGCGCATGGATGGTGGTGTGGTTGGGAAGACAAGTGGGTGTTGGGACCCACCTCAACTACATGCCAAATCAGAGCCCTCACGTAGGTTAGAAAGGTGCTTGGAAAGTCATTTTGCAAGGACATGTGTAGGTTAGGAGGTGTCTTAGGAGTATACACCTAGGATTAATTTTATATACCTGCACTAGTACAAGTGCATTGGCCAATGAAATTTTGTTTTAATTAATGCAAGCCTGGCCTCTATACACTGCGCCACTTTTTGGGAATGGAATTAAAAAGGTAAGGAGATATAAATATTATTATTATTTTATTGTTTTTTTGACTATGAGTTGGCAAGTTTATAATTTTATAAGGACTGTGGCAAGGAAAATGTATGGGAATTAGTTCCCATACATTTTCCAGAGACCTGTAGGTCTCCATTGCCATTTTTTTTTTTGCATAGTTTGTCTTTATTGGTTTTACTTTTACTCCTAAAATTAAATCTCTAAGGGGTTAATAGTTTTAATCTAAGAGTGCATAAAGAAGTTAAGAGTTTTTCTTCACTTTTATTTCAAATCTTTCTATGAATTTTTCAATACATAAAAAAAAAAACCAAGAACAATTAACATGCTAACACTTGAACTTCTTTCTCATTTCTCCATTTTAACATTACTATCAACTTAATCATTAAATCTTGCATGTAATAAATTGAAGTAGAGTATATAATATAAATTCTTTCTCATTTACAACAAACATAACACAATGACTATTTCAAACAAAACTTATGAAACTAACTTCTTTTTTTATCCTTACAAATACATGCTTGAAAGTAACTCAAAAACATCTAAATGCAATGGCATCTTCTTCAAAGCAATATTTTATATGCACCAAATTAATGCTATCAACATATTGTATCAACTTGTTCAAATTTTATTTTATTTAAAGAACATGATTCTACATTTACAACAATATATCTATCAACAAGAAGATCATACTTCATTTCAAAAAAAACTTGAATCCACAACACTAAGATACAATCCAAGTATTGGAGTGTCAACTCCTACTACAAAACAATTACATTGAGCCAATGGATATCACATGATATCCTTACAAAAGCTTATACACAATACAAATGATACTTCAACAATAAGAATATTTCTTCACATTTCCACAAGAGCCATGTTTCAACAATAAGTCTTCAAGGCTTCCAATACCTGCAATAAACCAAATGCATAGGCCAAGGAGTGCTCACCTCCCAACCTAGGTTTCTAAGAAGCCATCCTCGAGCTTGGGGAAACATCACAAGAACAAGGGAAACACTCATACAAACCACAATACTACATCATAAAATAACAACACAAGAAATTTCCCTCCTAAGGTTATTTTACAAAGAGTCACAACATGACTCAATAAGGGTGAAGGTGGAACCAATACAAGAGGAGAAGCACATCTCTTTGATGAGGACTAGCCATCACTTGGCTTCCTCATCACATATCTATCTTCACAAAAACATAATCTTTACAACTCTTTATGACCCCCAATTTTTACAAAACAAAAACTAGAGATGGCTAAATGGAGCCCATACTTCCATGTTGCATCCCTCTCCTATCCAAGGAGAGACTCTACACTCTAGATTGTCCCAAAAAATTCTCTTCACCCTCAAGGCTACTCTTCCCTCCCAAGGGTGAGTTTGGCCTTGATAACTCCCTCAAAAATCTCAATAACACATAATAGAAAACAAATCTACAAGAACAACAATCTAACTTCACATTTGCAAAAGAAAAACAAGAATCATGCTCTCTACAAGCTCATGATTCTCTTAACATCTACAAAAGAACAAATCTACACAACACAAGATCACAATACTACAACAACAAAACAAAAATCACATAATCTCCATTAACACTACAATACTAAACTCACACATACAATATAAAAGAATAGCAAGAGTTTTGCATACAAGAAAATGGCAACAAGAGAGCTCTTTCTCTCATCATGAAAACAAAAATAGAAGAAATAAGAATGAAATTTCACCAACCTAGAGTCCAATGCTTAATGGAAGATAGTTGTAGAAGAGCTATCCACTTTTCAAGCTTTCTCCAAAATTAGTCAATCTCTAAATCTAGAGAGTGGGTGTCAACCTTTTCCAAAGGAAGAGGGCCCTCTAAAAAGGCCTCCACACACTCTCCTAGAGATGGGATTTCCTTCCAATTGGATGACCTTCCAAAGTTCTTACAAAGTTTCTAAAAATGGGTTTCCAAAAAGGTAGTCCAAAAATTGATTTCAAAGACTTTCTTTTTAATTGGTTGAAGACTCTATCCATGCACATGTTTCCAAAGTGGATTTTCGTCCATTTTGAAAATCCAACTTTTGGAGGGTTCCTATGGTCAACAAGAGGTTGTTCTATGGTTAAAAATACCCCTTACCCATAGGTATAACAAGTGGGCTCACTAAGATAGGTTCAAACTCTTCCCTAGACACTTCTAAGCCTCCTAAAAACTCATGTGAAGCTCAAATTCGAAAATTTATGATATGACAAAACCTCTAGCTCCCTTACGAAGTGATTTTCATGGGGATCCTAAAGGGTACCTTTCTAGGTTGGTGTTTAACCAATCCCCAAGTGGACATGTCATGGCCACAAGTACACAACACATGTGTCAAGTGACACAACCAAAAAGACACATCACAAGCCATGTGGCATGTACACTTGGCATTCACACATAATTAACAATTACAATAACATAAAAATCAAACACAATCATGCATCACACATTCACAAATAAAACACGATTACAATGAGGTTTTTAGCTTCTTTCTAGAAGCAACCTTGGCTTAATTGAATTTTCACAAATGTCCCTGTGATGTTTCCCCAAATTTACCTTGGCCTACTTCCTTGCACACTCAAATCCAATATCAGTAGTCCAAGGAGATAAAAATAACATGTAAATGCATAGCATCAATAACCAAGTTAATTCATTTGACAATTCATAAATTACATGACATAATTGATTATCCATGACATACATACAACTCATCTTAAATACTTAATTCAATTAAATTTGAACATAAACATTGCATCCATACATAATTCCATTTGCAATTAAACTTCATCATCATAATCATTCATAAATTTAAATTAAAACACACACATGTTTAAGTCCCAAATCAATGTTTCAATATTCATCATATAATCATAATATAATGTTCATCAATCTACTAAGTGATAAAACCACATCATAAAGTATCGATAAAATCCATAAGGCATCAAAATATAATCATAAAATATGTCTATGTCAAAAGCAGAACTGAATGGCTATGATAGGCTAGGGGTGAGGCCTCACATAATATACTTTGTATACAATATACTAACTCACTTTGTGACGTTAATATACAATAATGCAGGATTAGAATAAGAAGACATACATAAGTTTAAGACCAGGATTCAAGTGTATTTTCATTAAAATATCAGAATCAATACATTACAGAATGAAAAAATACTAAGGAAATAAAACTCACAATCTAAGTTCTCCTTGTTCAATTGCTCAAGCAATCATCAACACCCTTTCTACATGCAAAAAACATCAATATATAGTCACTAGCTACCTTGGAATTTTTTGGAAAGGATGCAACAAGCTTTGGATAGCTAGGATAGAATTAGGGTTTTAACTACCTCGTCAACCAGATTCAATCAAAATTTACTGCAAGGGAGGAAACCAAGCAATCTCAAAACAAAATAGATCCAAGAATGATCTTCATTGATGGCACTAACCCTGACTAGTATGCAAAAGACTAGAAACACATCAAGTATACCCACTGCAACTCCAATTGCAACGCAACTTGAGTAGCCATTTCACCCACTACCATAGTGTAGACACTTTCCATAATCAATCATACCTCAGGCCATATTGTACTAGTGAGTGCAAAGTCATACCATGCTGATTGACCGTCAAAACATTGAATTTTCAATCCTTCTGTCACTGAGAAACCCTTAAAATATTTGAATTTCGGGTAGCAACGATTAATCAACCAGTTTAAAACACGGCCGTTGATCTCATCACTCCTTCTTGGCAGATCGGGCAATCCTCAAAAATCAACAAAACAATCAACCGAGCCCTTAAAAACAAATTTTCCCCATCAGCAACATCGCTACCAATAAGAATCATGCACGTCAATATCTTCTAGCACCCAGACCCACTTTTGCTTCATGTATTTCAAACAAGATCGAATGATTGTCGCTATACCACAAGCTTTAAACATCACACATCTTATCCTAGTAGTATACCAACAACCATAAGATCTACTCAAGCTTTAACTATTTGAGAAATTTGACCCCACTACTCTATGTCACCCAAGACATGTGTCAAATAAAAGAATTGCCACGGAAGAAAGACTGTTGGAACATTGCAATGTCAAAAAGGATGTTGATCAGATGCTTGTCGCTAAAGTGTAATGATTAAAAGATAGTTATCTCGACCCAATGGTATAATGACAACCATTGATTGATCCCAATGTTTAGTTGGCAACAGGCTTTGAAGACGGGCCTGCTTGGACAGATGTCATCATGTTGCCAAAGCGCATGTCAGAAATTCTGACAACTAGAAACTCAAGATTTAACGA
The DNA here is from genome assembly GCA_027943335.1 of Chamaecyparis obtusa. Lineage (NCBI taxonomy): Eukaryota > Viridiplantae > Streptophyta > Pinopsida > Cupressales > Cupressaceae > Chamaecyparis > Chamaecyparis obtusa. The sequence continues at coordinate 5,904,305 of BSBK01000497.1, read as the reverse complement.
CAACCATAAGTTCAAAAAGCTAATCAATTGGAAATATTAATGGAAAACATAGGCTTTAAAAGGAAATAATTAAAAAGGGGACCCCGTCCAACAACCTAGTGACATAACATGTAAAGTGGTTACTTTCAAAGGGGTCAATTGGAACACATGTTTATTTTGAATGTTAATGAGAAAAAAAAAGGTAACGCTCAAACATAACAACATTAATACCAGACTACGGTTTGAGAAAAATGCATGAGGCCAAACCCTTAGAACTATAATTCTCAAAAATTAAGAACGAGGATCAAAAATTTAAAACAGTACTAACAGTGGCTCAGTCTGGGGATGATGGGTAACTTGTGCCCATGCAAGAATTCAGAATTTTTGGGAGAGCAGACCACCTATAGGAAAATAACTACAGAGAGCACCCGAACAACAAAAACCTACAAACTAAGGCAAAACCAGGCAGAAAGAAACACACTAGTATATACAAGCCTAACTATTGTTCATGGAATGGAACATATTTCAACTGAAGTATTTCTTCAAGAATTGTCCATGAACTGGCAATTCTTGAATGTCACCATTTAATTCTTTGACAATGTATGAATCTTTTCCCCATTTTTCATGAATCACATATGGCCCTAACTAGATTGGATCAAATTTTTCATGTTTTCCTTTATCTTCCAATCTAGCATTCCAGATCAACACCAAATCATTAGGTTCAAACCTCCTTTCTATTGATTTCTTGTCATACAAACTCTTGACTTGCAATCACAACTTAGCATTCTTTGAAGCTGATTCTCTTCTAGTTTTGTCCAGCCTGATTAAGTCCTCAATTCTCAACTGCATTTCATCCTCTAGATCCTCATCATATAACTGAACAAACCTATACATCTCTAACAAGTTGTTCTGAGGCATCCTCACATGTATTCCATACACCAGATCAAATGGTGCACATCGAATTGCCCTTTTCACAGTTACTCTGTCAGCCCATACAACTAATGACAATTTTGAATTCCATGCCTTCTTATTCTTTTCAAGAATCCTCTTGAGGATATTAATCAAAATTTTGTTAGTTGATTCTGCCTATCCATTTCCTTGTGGATGATAAGGTGAGGAAAATGATATCTGGATTCCTAAACCTTTGCAAAATTCTTTGTATTCAGTAGACCTGAAGCACATTGCATTATCACTGACAATCCTTTCAGGACAACCAAATCTTGTAACAATATTATTCAATAGGAAATCAATCACCACCCTATTTTTTGCATTCCTTGTAGGAATAGCCTCTACCCATTTTGTAAAATAATCAGTGGCAACTAAGATCCAAGAGTGTCCCCCACTAGATTTGTTTGGGAATTCACCTATAAAATCCATTCCCCATTGTTGGAAAGGGGCCTGCACTTCAACTGGCCTTAATGGTACATTTCTGGAAAATTTGAGCTTACCAAAAAATCTTTGACAAGCATCACACTTTCTTACCAATTGTTCAGCATCCTTGAAGATTGTGGGCCACCAGAATCCTGCTCTCAAAATCTTTTGAGCAGTAGTTTTTCCCATATAATGTCCACCACAGATCCCCTCATGCATTTCCTTCAACAATTTGTCAGCTTGATCTTCATCAACACATTTCAAAAGTATGCAATCCAAATTCCTTGTATATAACTTGCATTTTATAATTACATACTTGATTGCCTGTAATTTCAGTGTCCTCTTCTTATTGTCATCCATTCCTGCTAGACACTTCATATTTCTTAAATAAAAGACAATATCTTGATACTAGATACAATCATCCATATCACATGTGTAATCAACTTCAGCTTGATTTATCTGATTTGCATCAAGATTGGATTGAGCCATTAATTTTTCCAATCCTTGACCTCTAACCAACTTGGTAATTTGGATATCAATGTTAAACTCTTGAATTCTATTAATCCATCTGCGGCTTCTCCCAGACACTTCTTGCTATGAAAAGATATCTTTTACTGCAGCACTTAGCATGAAAGAAACCACAACTACTCCCATCAGATAACACCTGAAAACCTTTACTGCCTTCACAAGTGCATATGCTTTTTCTCATTGATATCATACTTTAATTCAGCAGCCTGCAAAGATTTACTAAATAATGCAATAGGCTGCTCAAAACCTTCCTTATTTTTCTACAATAAAACTGCAACAACAGTATGAAAAGATGCAAAAGAGAAAATGTGCATTGGAACATTGTGATTAGGTGCCTTAAGCATAGGGGCATCTTTAATTTCCTGCTTGATATCCTTGAATGCTTCATCAGGCTCACCTTCCCATTTAATCACAGATCCCTTCTTCAACATTTTGGATATTGGCCTAGTAACTTCAGCAAAATTTGTAACAAATCTTCTCAAGAAATTTACTTGGCCAAAGAAGGACTGGATTCCCTTCACATTTTTTGGTTTTTGAATCTTATCAATTGCCATCACTCTTTCAGGATCAATTCTCACTCCCTTCTTTCCAACTAGGTGACCAAGCAACTTACCTTCAGTCACACCAGATACACATTTCCTTGGGTTTAATGAATTGCCATATTCCAAAGCCCTTGCAAATATCTTCTCTAAATGAGAACAATGATCTTCTTCCCTTTTGGAATATGCAATTAAGTCATCTTGATAAACAACAAGGAAAACATCTATAAAATCTGCAAAGGCAACGCCCATTTCCCTTTGAAAAGTTGCACCAGCATTTGTGAGACCAAAAGGCATTCTCACATAAACATAAGTTCCCCAAGGTGTTGTGAAAGCTGTCTTAAATTGTTCTAATTCTTTTACAATTATCTGATTGTAACCAGAAAAACCATCCATCATAGACATCAAATCAGAACTAGTTACCCTTTGTAGCATAGCCTCCATATTAGGCAGACAATAGTTATCCTTCAAAGAGGAAACATTAAGGTTCCTGAAGTCTACACATAATCTAATATCTGCATTCTTCTTCCTAACAGGAACCAAATTTGACACCCAAGAAGAGTGCCTCATAGGCCTTATGATTCCAGCATCCCTCAACTTCATTAATTCTTCTTGCATCTTGTGTGCTAAGGTAGGATTAATTGGCCTCTATTTTTTCCTAAAAGGCTTAGCATCCTCCTTCAAAGGGATAATATGATGAAACAAGTCTTCCCTATAAACCTTTAAGTGATCATATGACCAGGCAAAAACATGCCTGAATTTTCTTAACAATTCAATCAAATACTTTCTTACCTTATGAGACATCTCTCTTCCAATATTGACCTTCTTAGGTGCCTCTTGTGTACCAAGGTTAATTTCATCCACATCCATTTGATCTTTCTTCTTAGTATCCTTCTGAACTCTATCTTGACTATCAAATATAGTTTCTAAAACAACAAGTCCCTTAGGAACCTTATTAGTCTTAAGTTGCAAGACTTCGTTACCAAGGATGACCTATTTTCCTTCTGCAATCTCAACCAAGGCTGAGCAATCTAGTTCCTGGCCATGATATTGATCTTCACAATTCATAAATATCAAAATATCCTGGTCATCTTCAAAGACCTGCCAATTTTCAACATTATTTGGTATACTAGGCCTAGTCTAAATTTCAACTTTGGAGACACCAGTAAATGTAATGTCACTAGGATTGATTGCTATATTTTCTAACAAATCAGCCATTTTATTGTTGCTCCTATTCTTCCATATAATATTGAAAGCATAAAAATATTCAATCATGTCCCAAATAGCATTTCTATATTGTTTCAATCTCTTGTTCTTGGAAGCATATACTGATCTTACTTGGGACACAACCAACTCTAAATCACCCACAACCTTTATGCTTTTAATTCTATGCTTGTGTGCCAACCTCAATCCTATTAGTAATGCCTCATATTCTGCTATATTATTTGTACATGAGAAGTTTAATGTGAAAGAGAACTTGTAAGTATTTCCATCAGGAGAGATGAGTAAAATACTTTTTCCTGAATGAATTTTGTAGTTTGCACCATCAAAGTACATCACCCAAAAATCACCCTCCTCAAATTTAGCATTTACCTCCATAGTGATAGGTGGAAACATAGATTCCCTCTCAAGCACAGTGACCTTTGCCCTGAAAGCATTGATGTCAGTATCCACAAAACATGTAGTCTCATTATCAATACTCTTTTCAATCATGTGGCATACTCTTGGATCTCGCTCAATCTTAGTAAACTGATCATCAATCTTGAAAGTTGCGTAGGACAAGTCACATTGTAAACTTCCACCCACGATAGCACTCCACTTCCTAGATAATAACATCCCATAATGAGGAGGGATATCCACCACCAAGACACTCATTGTCAAATTTTTCTCTGGATAAGTTGCTAACTTATAGGGCATTGCATTTATAGTCCCAATGATTGGTACTTCTCTCTGATCCATTGCACAACATCTACCTTGAACTGTATCAAATTTAAGGCCCAACTCCTCCATGATTCTGAAAGACATGACAGTATTAGAGGCCCCCAAATCAATCATACAATTCCTTAATTTCATTCCATTCACTATGATACTTAGGAAGAATGGATCAATGTTTTCAAGGCTAGCATTGATAGATTTGTCCAAGTATATAGGTGGTATCTGAGATACCATTCCCTGAACTTCCATTCCTTTCATAGCTTTAGCCTGGGGCTCATCAGCATTGCAAGCAACATTTTTATCATGAACATTATCTACCCACACAAGAGCTCTATCCTTATCTTCAGGGATCCTCAACAATTCTGACAAAGGAACCTTGACAGTAATTTGAGACAATACAGCCAACCTGTCAATAGGGATAGAAGAGGGAATCTTGATCTGCACTGCTTTAGTATCCCTATGTTTCTTTGATACATTAGTTGTAGTTGTCACCTTCATTTTTTCAATTTTAGCCATTGTACTAACTAGCCTCTCTACTTCCTTCTGATTATCTTTGTCATGGACAACAGAGGTCTTTTCAGCTCCAACACCCCTAAGTTCCCATTTTTTACCTCCTGCATTTTTGAATTTCACTAAGGGATCATCCTTTAATTTATTTCCAGCAAGCTCCTTGGAACCGGTGTCTTTTATAAACATTCCCACAGCTTTTTTAGTGGCATCATTTGCTGTCATACCTCTTGTTTGTACTTGAGCTACCATTTCTGCAGTGATCCTAGCAATTTATTCTTCTGAAGGTCTTCTTAAATTTACTATCCCTGAAGAGGAATTCATGTTACATGTCTTTTCATCAATGTCATCATTATCAGAAAAAACTTCTTGATGAAATAGAGCCCTATTTTGTCTCTTCAAGCATACATCAATTTCTTCACCAATATCAAAATCATCTTCATATCCTAAATATGAAGATGTCATGTTACACCCAATACTGTCATGAGTTCCTTCTTGATCAGGTTCATCAGAAACGTCATCTTGATATGCAACCATGGACTGTGCAATCACACAATGTTCTATAGAATGAGGAGACTGACAAGCTACACACCATGGTGTATCCTCCATGACATTTACAGAAGCTCTTTGTAAAGGATTAGGGATAGATCTGTCATTGTTTCCTTTTTCATCAGGGACAATAGGTTTGCCATCCTTCCATTGGGTGTTGTAAGGGTAATTTTGTAGTCTATTCTGCCTATTGAAATTATTGCTAAATTGAGGCTTTTCATTAGTAGGGATACTATTATTCCTATTTGTAGGTGCTTTCAAATCCTTTAGTGCACTCAACACCTTATCCAACTTATCTTCCTCTTGCTTCTTACTTCCAATATTTTTCTCATTATCCCTTTTGTATTTTTTATCCCCAAACAACTTAGGGTCATCTCTTTTTCCACCCAATTTTCATATTGTTTTCAATATTGATAGTAATCCTAAAAGCATCTCTGAGAGTTCTTGGTTCCTTGTCCCTCAAAAAATATCCCATCTTACCATCAAAGGCATTGAAGTATGTGGTTAAGCAAACATTGTCATCTAACCTCATGACTTGAAACAATTTATGCATACCCTTCTAAAATCTCATGTTGAACTTGGCTGCAGACTCATTCTGATTTTTCCTTATGGTGTTGAATTCTTTCAACATGAAACTAGCATTAGGCCTATCACCATATTGTTCTTTGAAGCATTTCTCAAAGTAATCCCATGTGTCAATACATTTGTTAGGGATTCTTTTGAACCAATCTCTAGCGTCTTCCACCAAAGATTGAACAAACAATTTCATGACCACATCCTCATGTTCAACCTCATAGTCATTTAGCACATTGACAAATAACCTAAGGTGCTCTTCACAACTAATGGCATTATTACCAGAAAATTTAGGTATCTTGTCTCTTATATCAGTTGGGAAAGCATTGGGGTAACTTGGTATTCCATCAAAGGTAATTTGTCTATATCCCTCTAATTGGATAGGTCTCCTTTGAAAACTTAAGCTAGTGTTTCCACTAGAATTAACATTCACATTTACATTTCCATCCACTTGTACACTTGACTGTTGTTTAGGGTCAACATCTATCTTGGTAGATGAAGTGAGTAGTGGATTATGGGTAGTACACCAGATAAAGCATCATTAGAAGTTGTAGATAGCATACCTATTTCAGTAGTAGACGGTCCAAGAGTATTTGTTGATGAAGCCCTCAAGAACTGGATCTTTCTTCTTTTTTCTGCAATAGAAGCTTCAATTTCAGCCTTCTCCAATTCTCTTGCAAGATCATTATCTTCTTTTCTTTTCCTTTCCATCTCTATATCCTTATTTGAAATAGGTGGTGGGACCCCAGGTATTACCACTGGCCTACTTATTTGGATTCCCACCAACTTTTTCTTTCCCTTCTCTCCTATAGCAACAACAGGTCTAGTAATCTCATGCCCATCTTTATCCCTAGGAGGAGAAGTATAACTCTAAACCTGTCTAATCATAGGGACCTCTTTATCAAATTCATGGTCTTACAGAAAATGTTCCTGCTCACTTCTCAAAGCATCAAGATCACCAAAAACATCATGCTGCAAAGTTTTAGGAGCCGAAGCAAGCATTTTGTTTCTCTCCTTTAGCTCATTAATATTTCTTAGAGACTCTCTTTCTATTAATGCATTTAATTTTTTAGCCTCTCTTTCTTTTTGTAATCTCTTGTATATGGCATCTTGCTCTGCTAATTGTAATCTCAATGCACCCAAATCATTTGGGTCAATCATAATGTCTTCAGAGCTTGATAAAACATCCACATCAGTAGGATTTTGATATGGGAAATGGACACACCTTGGTCCCATGGGTTGCCTTCTAAACTATTAGAAATAGGGAATACTGAGAGGGGGGGGTGAATCAGTATTCTACAAACTTTATCTTTTTCCCAATTATGGATATAACAAATTATCTTTATACATGCATAACATAAGAAGCTAAACAACATGCATAACAATAAAGAACTCATAACACATTATTTGTTCTCGAGGAAACCCTGGCCAAGGGAAAACCCCGATGGGGATGGTACCCACAAAGATCCACTAATCAAAAGTATCCTGTTAAGTATGTTGACTCTGTTAGGAGTCTATTACAAGCATATAGTGTATTAGTCCTAATTAAGGGACTATAAGCCTTGTTAGAAGCCTCAACCCTATTAGGAGTTGTAGTACAAAATGTGATTACCAGATGAGCCCACTGCCTAAACAAGTAATGTACAATATACATTGATTACAAAATAGGTTAAGGTACATAACCTTATACTGCTTGCCTCAATATCACTTCGTTGCTCTTTCACTATCGCTATTACATATGCTTCATATACTTCACATCAAACTACTAAAATTACTTGCTGCTTGTATCTCAATTGCTACACTTTACAATTACAATTACAATTACATTTACATTTATACCAATAGCTTTATCCAAGAGTTAACATCTAGGATGTCATCCCTTTATATTGTTAAGTCATTATTTTGATAAACAAAATAATCCCTTAACTCTTTACTAGTTCTATCTTCATATTCTATCTTGTCGGTTTCACACTATCTTCGGTAAAACTATCATAACTTCTTCCGTACATGCCATATTGACTTGCACTCTGAGATGGGTGATCAATAGACATCATAGAGTCTATATTCAAGTGTGCAAGCACTGAACTTACTCTAGTCAATTTTGCAAACAAAAACTGTATCCAGGTTCACTGGTAAAACACTATCTCACTTAGACAAATTTGCAATGCGCTCTGTCATACTTGCTCTCTGACTTGTGCGATCTTCATGTGGATCATATGTTTCCATAATGACAAAATCTATGTAATCAACTCAACCAAATTTCCAACATGAACATATCCTCATCAGGATCTAAATTTGGTCCAAAACCCATTTCTCTTGCTTGCACACCTTGTCCTGCAGGTAATGAATCTTTATCTTGAAATAATGAATCTGGGGTATCATAGAAATTATCTCCACAGTGACCACTATTTGATTTAGAAATTTTGTATTTTGAATCTTCCTCATTAGAGTATGCATGTGGTTCTCTATTTCTGGCATTACTTTGTTCTCTCATGGGAGCACTAGTAGATTCTCCATTTCTCCTGATCCAACTTTTCTTTTCTCCTCTAGGTAACTTTTCCAAAGTAACCTCTGGATTTTTTTTAACAAAAGACTTAGTGTTTCTTCTTTTGTCCATGATTTTTAATTTATAAACACTAGTTCTCAATCTCTGAGTCACCACCCACAAAAATGGGAAATCTTTCAAGCTTACAAGAAAACAACTGAATAAGGCAGGAGAAACACAAAAGTCTGGTAATAATCTTTATCTTTAGACTCTCCCTAATAGAGTCACCATTTTTTTGGTTCCCTTTCTTTCCACTTGCAAATTAACACTTTGATTTAACATATATTGTCACTGACTCTGTCACCCCTCCAAACTTTGCAAGGAAAAGGGGCAATTAACAAGGATCAAGAAGGATCCTCCTACACTTTGAGTCTAATACTCAGGCGGGTGTACCCTTGACTCACTTCTTGAAAGGAGTCACCAAATATTATGCATTCATACTCTTTACAAACTGATTTAAAGATTTTATCATTTATATTTGCGATTGATGATGATGAATTACTTCCGAGGAATAGATCAGTGTCTTACCCTAGGGTATAGAGTCACCAACAACATATATCAACTAAGATCCTAACCCCAACCCACCCAAATCCAGAATAAGTGCTTTGCCTATTATTCCTCTCAAATCTTATACCTAGACATCAAATTGTCATTTAACCATGGATTCTCTGAAATTACCTTTAAGGATTTAATCCTGACTTTGGCAAGAACTCAAAGACAATTTCACAATATACTTTGTATACCATATACTAACTCACTTTGTGACATTAATATATAAGAATGTAGGATCAGAATAAGAAGACATACATAAGTTTAAGATCAGGATTCAAGTGCATTTTCATTAAAATATCAGAATCAATACATTGCAGAATGACAAAATACTAAGGAAATAAAACTCACAATCTGAGCTCTCCTTATTCAATTGCTCAAGTGATCATCAACACCCTTTCTACATACAAAAAACATCAATATATAGTCACTAGCTACCCTGGAATCCTTTGGCAAGGATGGAACAAGCTTTGGATAGCTAGGATAGAATTAGGGTTTCAACTACCTCGCCAACCAGATTCAATCAAAATTTACTGCAGGGTAGGAAACCAAGCAATCTTAGAACAAAATAGATCCAAGAATGATCTTCATTGATGGCACTAACCCTGACTAGTATGCAAAAGACTAGAAATGCATCAAGTATACCCACTGCAACTCCAATTGCAACGCAACTTGAGTAGCCATTTCACCCACTACCATGGTGCGGACACCTTCCATAATCAATCATACCTCAGGCCATATTCTACCAGTGAGCGCAAAGTCATACCATGCTGATCGACCATCAAAACATTGAATTTTCAGTCCTTCTATCACTAAGAAACCCTTAAAATATTTGAATTTCAGGTAGCAATGGTTAATTAGCTAGTTTAAAACACGGTCGTCAATCTCACTCCTTCCCGGCAGATCAGGCGGTCCTCAAAAATCAACAAAATGGTCAACTGAGCCCTTAAAAAAAAAATTCACCCCATCAGTAACAAATACCACTACCAATAAGAATCACGCACATTAGCATCTCCTGGCATACTGACCCACTTTTACTTCACGTCTTTCAAACAATATCAAATGGTTGTCGCTATACCGTAAGATTTAAACAGCACGCATCTTATCTCAACGGTATACTGACAACCGTAAGATCTACTCAAGCTTTATCTATCTGAGAAATATGACCCCACTACTCTACATCACCTGAGACACATGTCAAATAAAAGAACTGCCATAGAAGAAAGACTATTGGAACACTGTAATGTCAGAAAGGATGTTGATCAGACGCTTGTCGCTAAAGCGTAATGATTAAAATATAGTTATCTCGACCCAATGGTATAGCGGCAACCGTTAATCAATCCCAATGTTTAGTCGATGACAGGCTTTGAAGATGGGCCTGCTTGGACAGATGTCATCATGTCACCAAAGCACATGTCAAAAATTTTGACAACTAGGAACTCAAGATTTAATGACAGCCACAAGTTGAAAAAGCTAATCAGTTGGAAATATTAATAGAAAACTTAGGCTTTAAAAGGAAATAATTAAAAAGGGGACCCCTTGACAACCTAGTGACATAACATGTAAAGTGGTTACTTTCAAAGGGGTCAATTGGAACACATGTTTATTTTGAATGTTAATGAGAAAAAAAAAGGTAACTCTCAAACATAACAACGTTAATACCAGACTAGGGTTTGAGAAAAATGCATGAGGCCAAACCGTTAGAACCATAATTCTCAAAAATTAAGAATGAGGATCAAAAATTTAAAATAGTACTAACACTCATCATTGAACTTTTTAGGTAACCGGATAAATTAATACAACGTCCACTAGTTAGGAAACCATAGACATATGAATATCGATTTGTATACTCAAAAGTCAATACAACGCCCACTGGCTAGACAACCATGGACATATGAATATTGATTTTATTTTCAGAATGTTGGATTAGATATAAGAACCAAGGCACAAACGCTAGGATGACCTAAATATCATGTCCATTTTGATATAGCAATTTGTATAAACATCAAAACATAGATGTTGTGATGACCAGAATATGCCTTGCGGAACAAACACATCAAGCAATCAAGAGATCATTCTAAATCTAGTGTGAATTACCCGTAGTGACCCTTTATCATTCACATCCTTAGGTAAGATCGCCTTTCATAGTAGGAGTAAGAACTCACTCAAAAAGACAATAGTTAGATCAAACTTCCTTGTATTTTCTAGGTATCAATGGTTGAGGTACTCATGGCCATGCAATACGAGATAGAGGCTCTTACAAATGGACACCATTTCAATCCAGAATTTCCAAAGTTGTTAGATTTTTACATACAAGCATAAAACAAAGAAAAGATTTTGTCTCTAGTCATCACTCTCTAAATCCTATAAAGGACATCATCAAAGAGCTCAAAGGGACACAATATGCAAAAATCTCAATGCGAATCAATAAGCATACAAGGAGATAAAAGCATGTAAAGCAGAGATTGTTTTCAGTTTGTGTTTGATGTTTGATTGAGTTGTTGTAGATGCAAAATCCTTTTTGGAGAGGAGACTGACTGACTGAATCAGATGAAGCTTCAAATAACTCTAACTAGATATGACACATCTAAAGAATACTGGAGACCATAGGATATGACATTGGTATCCCTCAAGTGTTAAGCACTGATAGGATACAGATGCTTTTGCCAATGGTCTACAAATCGACTTTATTGAAAATAGGAATACAAAAACAAACCGAGAGATATGTACAAACTAAAGCAAGACTAAAAGCTAGGAAAGACCAAGATTGCACTGATAGATGGAGCATTTTGAACAAGTGGCACCCATTTGCTAGGTTTTCACCATCTTGGGAGAGATTCTATTTTTTCTACCAAGGCATCTGTTTCCAGGTTTTCACCAAGGCACTTTTTCTTTTTCTCATTTTTTTTGTATTTTTAATTTTTTAAATTTTTTTGTACTTTTCCATTTTTTAATTTTTTTTGTGAATCATCAAGGCGCCTATTGCTAGGTTTTCACCAGGATGATCATTTTTTTGGACTTTTTCCAATTTTTATAATTTTTTCAGGACATTTTGAATACTGAATGCCTTAGGCGTAGAATTTCTTCAAATGGAGAATGTTGATTGGTTCTCAGAGCTGTTCTCCTTCAGTCATTGAGAGTTGATAGGCACCAGAGCCAAAAGTAGCAGTGATAACAAAGGGACCCAGCTAGTTGGGTTCAAACTTCCCCTTGCGTTCTCTATGTGTTTGATTTTTAGGATTCTCTCTCAAAACTAGATCACCAACCTGAAATTCTCTGTGTTTGACTTTCTTGTTGTAGCCTCTAGACATTCTCTTTTGATATACTTTGAGATGATCATATGCTGCTTGTTTGCGCTCATCTAGTAGTTCAAGTTCTTGCAACCTAGACACTCTGTAGTCATCATCAGTTACTAAACCATGCATTCTAATTCTTAGTGATGGGATTTCAACCTCAATAGGCAATACCACTTCAGAACCATAAACTAAAGTGAAAGGAGTAGTCTCGGTGGGCATTCTGATACTAGTTCTATAGGCCCAGAGAGCTGGATTGATCATGAGATGCCAGTCTCTTCCTATTTTATCAACTATAGAGTGCAAGATTTTTAATAGATTCTTATTTGAAGCCTCTACTTGTCCATTCCCTTGAGGATAGTAGATTGATGACCAATGTTGTGTAATCTTAAATTTGGCACATAGATCATCCAAGTCTTTGTTTTTGAATTGTCCACCATTATCTATGACTATAGAATGTGGAATACCATACCGGCATATGATGTAGTTCAAGATGAACATATAAATTTGCTTGCTAGTGGCTTGAGTTAAAGGAACTGCTTCTACCCATTTTGTGAAATAATCTGTAGCTATGATAATGTGGGTATACCCATTAGAAGAATGAGGATGTATGGATCCTATAAGATCAAATTCCCATTGGTGAAAAGGCCATTGTGTAGTGAAGGGAATTAGATCTCTCCTTGGAGCATGAATTAAGTTACCATGTACTTGGCACTTTTGACAGTTCTTAGCAAATTTGATAGCATCTTTCTCCATTTCTGGCCAATAGTACCCAACCCTAATAAGTTTTTGGGCTAGTGTTAAACCATTCAGGTGTGACCCACAAATACCATCATGGACTTTCTCTAACGCATGTTGAGACTCTTCCCATTCTAAACATCTAAGTAGCATACCATCTAGACCTGGTTTGTATAGATCATGACCAGTGATGACATATCGGGACGCATTATGGATAAGGTATCTCTTTTCATGGTAGTTAAAGGTATCGGGAATGATTTGATCTTTGAGATATTATAATAGGTTTTTATAGTGAGATGAATCATGACCAACAACAATGTAGATCATGCGGGTATTAGGGGAATCATATGCAGGATAAGATAGTGCTTCGACCAGGAAATCATAGCGTAGCTCATGTTCAGGCTACTGTAATAAAGTAGATAACGTTGCCATTGCATCGACAACCTTGTTCTCTATTCTAGGTATTTTCTCAAAGGTGATAGATATGAAGTATTTCTTGAGATCATCGACCATTATTTTGTATGGAATGAGTTTTTCATCTTTCATTTGATACACATCATTGACTTGATGGATTACAAGTTGTGAGTCACCATGAATGTGTAATTCTATTACTCTCCAGTCAATTGATATTTTCATACCATTTAAAAGGGCTTCATATTCAACAATATTATTTGTACAAGGAAACTTGAGTCTAAATGATTTAGGAATGGATTATCCTTGAGGATTGATAAACAAGATGCCTACTCCAGATCCATTCTATGTATAGGAGCCATCAAAGAACAATTTCCATTCTCTAGAAGAAAGATTCATGATAGAAGAATCTGGGAATTCCATTTGCATTGGTGTATCATCAAAAAAAGGTGCATCTGCTAACTGATCAGCAATAACTTGGCCTTTAATAGCTTTTCTTTCAACATATTCAATATCAAATTCACTTAAGAGCATGACCCATTTAGCTAGTCTACCTGTGAGGGAAGCTTTGCTTAGTAGGTATTTGAGTGGATCAATCTTAGCTACCAAATGCATGGTATGAGCCAACATATAATGTCTTAGTTTCTATGATGCAAAGATCACAGCTAGACAAGCCTTTTCAATCATAGAATAGTTCTTTTCATATGCTACCGATGTTCTACTGATATAGTATATAGCTCTTTCCTTCTTGTTCTCATCATGTTGTGTAAGAAATGCCCCCAGTGATGTATCTGTAGCGGAGACATATAAGATCAAATGCTTCCCTTGAATAGGAGGCATCAAAATAGGAGGATTTGATACATATTTCTTGATATGATTAAAGTTCATTTCACATTCCTTGTTCCATGCAAAATTCATTATGTAATGTTTTTGTAAAAGGCTGTGATATGTCAGCTAGCTGAGATATGAAGTGTCTAATAGATTGTACTCTCCCTTGTAATGTTCTCATTTGACTGATATTCTTGGGAGGTTGCATCTCTATGATAGATTTTACTTTAGCAGGATAAACCTCAATGCCTTTCTTTGAAACAATGTATTCTAAGAGCTTGCCAGAAGTTACACCAAAAGCACACTTCTTAGGGTTCAGTCTAAGACTAAATTTTTCCATTTTATCTAGTATCTTGCTCAAATCATTTAGATGTTCAGATCTTATCATAGATTTTGCCAAAGTATCATCAACATAATCCTCCATAGTTTGATTCATCATGTCATGAAAGATAGATGTCATAGCTCTCTAACATGTAGCACCAGCATTATTAAGCCCAAATGGCATGACATTCAAATAGAAGGTGCCCCATGCACATGTGAAAGAAGTTTTCTCTTGATCTTCTGGAGCAATTTTTAATTGATTATATCTAGAAAAACCATCCATAAAAGAATACATCTCAAAACCTGCAGTCACGTCCACTATCATATCAATATTAGGTAATGGAAAATCATCCTTAGGGCATGATTTGTTTAAATCTCTGAAATCTATGCATACTCTTATAGATCTATCCGATTTAGAAATAGGTACAATATTAGAGATCCATATAGCATAGTCAATAACACGGATGAATCTGGCTTTTAGTAGTTTCTCTAATTCAGCTTTTACCAAGAGTGCAACATGTGGATGCATATTTCTCAATTTTTGCTTAACAAGTTTGACATTTGGAGCTATAGATAAATGGTGCATTATAAGATCAGGATCCAACCCTAGCATATCTGAGTATTTTCATGCAAAGTTGGTCTTCTTTTCTATTAAGAATGTTGTAATTTTTTTCTTTTCTTCTTCTGATAAGGATTGTGCTACATGAATCAATTGTGGTTCTTTTGTTGTTCCCAAGTTGATAGATTGAGTGGGCTCAATTAGAAATAGAGAGTTGTCCTATAAATGACTCAGAAGGACATCAAATATCTCATCCTTAGGCACCTCAGAGAGGTTTTCACCTTCGAATACATCTTTTATTTTTACTTTTGTAGGTTCTGAGACTGCCACAAAGTGGTTTTCACCCTCAGAACTCCTTTTCTTTTTATTCTTATTCTTATTCTTCTAACTAAGATACTTGATGTTCGACTCCATCATGCTAACGCTCGGTTCACTAATGGAAGTCATCATAGGCTCAACTGCATTGAGGTAGCAAGCAAGGGCATAGTCGTTTGGAAAGGTATAAATACCTTGGCTCAGATTCGTAGAGGTTTGGTCAAGAAGTTTGGGATGTTGGATAGTCAAAGTGGTGAAAGATGGGGAAATAGTGTTTATGGATATGGATCTATCATCATTGGTCCTAACCAGACGCTTGAGTTCAAAGGTGATATTACAACTTAAGACAATCAATTCATGAATAGGCTCAATGTCATTGTGAAAGTCCACTTCAGCCATCGATGGATCAGACTCGTTAAGTTCATCATTTCGCTCTAGAATTACATTGGGTTTAGGTGCATATTGGTGAATAACATCAACATGTTTTTCTATGATAAGCTTATCTTCTTCTAAAATGGCTCCCCATTCATAGTCATTTGATTCTTCATCTATGCCTCCAGGAAATCTAAGAACATGAGTAAAGTCAGGATGAATACCCCAAGAAGGGTTACCCTTAGATTCTGATTTGAATTCATACTCATGGGAATTTGTCTCAGAATAACTACCACCTTCCTCTTTGTCTATTTGATTTCCTTCAAGATTAGCTGGTTCTTGTGGTGCAACTATATCTTGTTCTATAGTAGGTTCTTGTGTTTCTACTCAATTAATTCTTTTTACTAGATCATTTTGAGCTTCAAGGAGGTCTTTTATTTCTTCAGGAAAATGCTCATAAGAAATAAGATCTTCAGTGGTGTTAGAATCATCACTGTCAGATTGTTCTGTTGTTTCTCCCTTTAGTTGATTTGTTGTGGATGGCTCAATTTGTTCTAAGATATGTGGGGAGTTCTTGCTAAGACAAAAAGGCTTCTTCTTATATCCTAGACCTGTTGTATTCTTTTTTTCTCATCCACGATGGTCAAGAGGTGATAGAAGACATTTACCCTGTAAGCCTAGAGGTCCTCTTCCTTTATATCCCATTTTTGTGATCAATTTGTCCCCTGGGCCATATGACTTAGAAGGGATCTTGGTGTTTTAGAATCACATTTTTGAACAACTTGAGATTCAGGTTCATCTTTTTATAGCCATGCAAGCACAACTTCATCCTCTTCAAAATCTTGTTTAGATACTTGTTCTGCAACAAAATTTCCTTTATATGCCTCGAGAGGTTCTTTAGACTCAATTTTAGACTGTTTTAGAGTTTTCCCATAGGACTTAGGCGAGATAGGGAGAGATGTCAAAGATAAGACTGGCTCTATAGTATATTCCCCCATACCATTTTCTTTGATTTTAACCTCTTTAGCAATGTCTTCCATCTTGGATGTTGAAGCAACATCTAGCTGCTTAGTGGAAGATTCTCTGTTATTAGGAACAAGTTTATCAACACTTTCTTTCAATGCATTGCAAGTTTTATATAGATCAACTGGAATCATCACTTCTACTCCTTCATAAGGAAATTTCAAACACTGATGATATGTAGAAGGAATAGCTTTCATTTCATGTATCCATGGTCTCCCTAGAAGGATATTGTAAGCCAAAGGTAGATCAAGAACTTGACATATAGTATCTCTGATGACAAGACCTATTCTGATAGGTAAGACAATTGTCCCCTTGGAAGATCTTTCTTGCTCATCATATACTTTTATAGTTATCTTCTTTCTAGGATCAATGGCCATTTCTAAAAAATCCCAGTTGTGTAATCAAGCTAAAAGAACAAATGTTTAGATTAGTGCCCCCATCTATCAACACACGTTTGACACAATGATTTTTGATTAAGAATTCAATATGCAAGGGTTGGTTATGTGGATGAATCAAGGATTTATCATCTTCCTCTGAAAAGGAAATATGCTATGGAGATGTAAGATGACCAACCATAGTCTGGAATCTGTCTAAATCAAGGTTATCAGGAACATTGGATTTGAGAAAAGCTTTGTCTAGAATGGCTCGATGAGCTGGAGATATCTAAAGCAACTCAAACATGGAGATTTTTGCATTTGTATGCTGGAGTTGTTGGACAATACTGTATGATGTAGGCCTCGTGTCTTTAGGGTTTGAAAATTTAGATGTAGCCTTCTATTTAGAAGCAGATGAAAGATTGAAAGACACCTTAGGGACATTGGATGAATCTAGTATTTGTCCTTGCAGATGCACCTGAGCTTGTGACCAAGTAACTGAATTTGTTGATTAATTATCTTTATCTCTTCTCACAATTGTGATGACATTGCAATGCTTAGATAGACATGGTTCAACCATATTGATGACATCATTGTTTCCAAAGTAGGCATAATTGACTTTAGCACCCATATTAGGCTGAGAAGAAGAATCTTCTTTACCATGTTTAGGAAATGGTTCTGTGAATGCTGTATGATCATTATTGCTCTTATGATTCTCAATCATGATTTCTCCATTATCAATTTTGTCTTATATGATGTGCTTCAAGTGAACACAGTTATTAGTCTTATGACCCTTATTGTGATGGAAGTCACAGAAATCATTCTCTCTCCACCATTTCAGTTTAGGTTCAGGATCAAATACTTTTATCTTAGGAAAGTAGATGATCTTGTTTTCCAATAGAGTTTTCATGGTAGATTCCAAGGATTCTCCAAGAGGAGTGAATTTGTAGTTAGGATCTGTAGCCCAAGGCCTATAATCAGATGACTTTTTGTTAGATTTAGATGTTCTAGCTTCAGAGGCTTTGATGGCTTGGGTGCCAATAGTGAGATTGAAAGTGGGTGCCTTGGATGGGGCCCAAATAGTATCAACAACACCATATGTGAAAATGCCTTTATTCTTATTCTAGTTCTTGTTCTTGTCCTTAGAAATAGAACCAGATTCATACTTGTCCTTTTGAAGTGTGATATCTCCTTTTTGCACAAGTACTTTCTCAATTTTGATTGCATTATCTACCATCTTATCAAATGATGTATGATTTTGCATTTGTAAAGGGTAGTTGATTTCTAGAAAAATATTGTTGATGAAGATTTTCAATTTCTAGAATGGCTCTAGCATAGAGATAAAATTTCTTCCTCCATCTCTTGAGAAATGTCAAGAATGGTTCTCCTGGATATTGTTTTAGATTGTAGATGTTGATCATGGTGACTGGATGCTGGATATTATAGGAGTATTGTTGATAGAATAGTTTGATTAACTCAAAAGTTTTGATAGTTGGAGGCATCCTAGAGAACCAATGAATGGTTGCTCCTCCCAGAGATTGAGGGAAAAGACACATTAAGTAGGTAGGTTCCTGCATAAACTCCATAGATTGGGTATAGAATACTCTAACATGATCTTGAGGATCAGAGTTTCCATAATACTTATCATATTTAGGCATCTCCACTCTCTTAGGGAATGGCGGCATGTACAAGTCTTTATCAAATGGAAAAGGGAATAGAGCCTCCATAGAGAACTCTTTAGGTTCCTTTTATTTTTCAAGTTTGTTAAGTTTGACTTGCATGGCATGCATCTGTTTCATCATAGTTGTGATAGGAGTTTCTTCCTAATGTGTAATGATATTTTCAAAATTAAAGTTTGGAGGAAGTTTAGCTCCTTGATGAGCCAACTCTAGGAAGTATTCTTCTCTATCTTCTTTCAAGAAATGCATCATTTTCTTGAAGTCATCATCTTTTTGATATCGAGCAATTTCAGAAGGTGTAGTTTC
The DNA here is from genome assembly GCA_027943335.1 of Chamaecyparis obtusa. NCBI lineage: Eukaryota > Viridiplantae > Streptophyta > Pinopsida > Cupressales > Cupressaceae > Chamaecyparis > Chamaecyparis obtusa. The sequence continues at coordinate 5,885,011 of BSBK01000497.1, read as the reverse complement.
TTGATCCACACCTTGTTGAGAATGAGGTCCTTGAGACCCATGATGTGTCCCTCCGTGAGACATGTTAGGAGTTTTAGGACTCCCTGGGATAGAATGAGGTGGAGTTTGTTGATTACCTCTGTGAGTTGATGGAGGGGGTATGTAACCAGTTTTCAATAAAAAATTGCCAAGACTGTTGTCTTTGTAAAGACCTGAATTGTAGAGTTGTTCAAGAGTTGGACCCTTGTGAGTATTCAAAGGTACAGTGTTGAGTACTTCTCTAGATTTCTTATGTGAGGAAGCTCTAGTTTCCACCATTAACCTTGGGTGAAGTAAGAAAGCAAGATGAAGACAACTGAAGAAAGATCTGACTCAAGAAGATCAAATGACACAACCTTGTCAAGATTTGAATTGATTGAAGAATAGATCAGACATAAATGAAGGATACTATGCCACAGTTGTGTGGGTAGATGCCCAACCGATGGCAGGCATGAGCTCACAACACTAAGCCATTGAGTAAAAAGGTTGAATTTAAAGATAATTTTGACACAAGATGAAAAAGACTCAAATCGCTAAATCAGACTCAAGAGCCACTTTAGGAAAATGAATGGATTTGTTCTAGGTTCTGCTCTATTTCTAACACAATGATTTGTTTGATAGATTCTGGGATTTGTTTCTTAACTCTAGACATGCAGTTTCAGGCAATGTGCAACAAGAAAATAGGCATATGGACCCGAGACAAAAAATTAAATCTGATAGAAAGTTGACCAACTGACAGGGATAAGCTCACTATTTTGAAAATTTGGGAACAATCTCACATGAGAAAATGCTGCCCCATGTGAGGAAGTACCAGGCTACGCATGAGAGTGTGCTATCTCACATGAAGAAATACTCAAAAAGCTGAAATCTTGCGTGATAAAAGAAAAAAGTTTGACAGTGTGGCACAATTTTTGGGGCATAGATTTTGAGACACAGTGCTGGCTGTTCTTTGACAGAATATTTAGTTCTCACACTAGAAAAGGATTTTTGCTCAGATTTTGCAATTTTTGAGTGTTTCAATATCAGATTGTTATGCAAATTTTTTCTATCTAGTTTTGAAGATCCATGTAATAGTCTATCTCAAATAATCCAAGTAGATATCAAGCACGCAAAATAGCAAGCAAGGGAAGCAAGCAATCATTTGAAAAAAATGAACAAGGGAAAAATAAACCTTGCGCATGAACAAGCAATAGTGACTTATTATGCTAATCCCTAGAAATGCTACTTGTGTATGTTCCAAAAAGTTTTTCAATAACGCACATATTCCTAGAAAATGAAAAATTTGGCCTCACTAGGGTTTGTAGTAATGGTATGACTTTGCAAATTTTGTGATCTCAAGAGGGTGAACTCCAATCTAGGCACACCGGTGTTTTGACATAGTCCAAAAAATTAATCAATTAGGAACTGCTAGGGAGATCTGACAAACCAATAAGAGACCACACCTATGAATATTTCCTCCACAAGGACATTTATATAACGGCTGTTGCTACCACAAAAAAAATGGCTATTACCGCTTGAGGTTTCATTCACATGGTTGACCTAATTAAGGGAATGTCCACTATGGTTAACCCTCTCTAAAGGTGACTCACAAAAGATACCACATGGGGACTAGTTCCAGATTCAAGGATTTGAGTTTCTGATACTACCCAAAAAGGGAGTAGAGCATAGTCCTCTAGCCTTTTCACTTTTAACCAAAACAATGCAGACAGATTAATCCGACACGCTAAGACCAAGATTATCTCACAAAGATCTATGATGTCAACCGCTTATGATCTATCAACCTCTCTGGAGAGAGAATGATCAATCAAAATTTGAAGAGTCACAAATTTAGTAGAACGCAAGACAATCTCAGTACCTTCCCTACGTCCTACAAGGGGATCCTTCATCAAGAAGAGCTTCACATGAATAAACAAGTGAAAGAAGCTCGGTCTCTCAAGATCATTTGCAAATAGTGTTCATAGGGCCTATTTACTATGTGTAACAGATATGCAGAAAGAAAATCTATGTTTATTTTAAAGTCCAAAATGAAGTTTGTTATATGAAAGCAAGAAAAGTCACACAAGCTTGACACGTGAGAGTTCTTTTTGATCCAAATCGAAATGTTATCAAATTGAGAAGAATACCTTAGCTCCAATGCTCTACAATCTAGAATTTAGCACACATCCGAAAACTCTATAATCTGGTATTATGCCACCTCTGAAAGTACAAAATCAAGAAAAATCAATAGCAAACAGTAAGTGTCAGAAATCAATAATCTGAAAGTACAGATTTGCAGATTTTGTCTCTGGATGCAAAATCTCGTGCGAGTCAGGATGCAGTCCCACATGAGGAACTACAGTCTCACATGACAAAAGATGAAGTCCCATGCGAGGAAGTGCTAAAACTAGCAAAACTTCATGCGATGCGATGAAAAATCTTGCACGAGAATCCATACAGGGATTTATGGAAGTATGGACAAAAAATTAAAAATAGCAGTTTTGATAGAAAAAGACAAAAAATTGATAGAATAGAAGGGAAACCCATTTCAGGGCCCCATGATGGGCACCATAAATGTGTGTGTGAATTTTGTACGTAGCTGTAGACACAACACTTCGGTAAAACATTAAAGGTTAGCAGAAATCAAAATCTGACAAATAATTGAAACTAAGCTAACCAAATGATTTACTGCCTTCTAGTAGGTGTGAGTATGACATTCTCAGATTGGAATCGAGATCAGTGACAATGCAACACCTAAACGAAGGATTTGAATGCAAAATATGAAAGACTATATGAATGCAGATTATTCTATATTTTTGTATTTTCTGTGCAATAATATGAGAAATTGTATGAATCTAAGCTAGATGAATGAAATTGAGATTGAATGCAGATTAGTCTAAGATGATATTCTAAATGCTGAAAATAATAAATGACAATCTCACAACAGCCTTGATTTGCAAAAGATTGATTCTTCAGTCACAAATTCGCCAGAGTAATTGTGCAAATTCGAGTGTTGATTGCTAGACCTTTGTGAAGAGCTGAGCCTTGTTTTTATAGAAATCCAAGGCTTGAGGATGCATGAGAAAAACCATAAATCACTCTTTGATAAACTCAAGTTGATTTTTGAGTTATCAGGAAATCATAGATAATTAACTCACAAAAATCATGCAAAAATAGTTTTTAACTCAAAATAGAGTTTTAGATCAAATTTCAACTCATCATCAAATGTTGAGTTTCAATTTTAAAATTGTTTGTTGATTTCTAGTTGCCTATTTTTCTGATTGTGCATGATTTAATTATAAATTAATTTAAAAAATAAAGTGATTTATTTTCCACTTAACTGATTTTTAAATTAAAACAATTGATTTATGGGTTGATCAATTATTAAATCAAACTTTATTCTAAAACTATATTATTAAATATTGACAACTGACTTTAATTAATTAAATAAGAATTTGATCAATTAGTCATGAGACTTTAGATGTATTGTCAAAATTAAATAATACAATTTAAGAATAATTTAATTAAATTTAATTAAATAATTAAGTGGCAGTATTAAATCTAATTAATTAAATATTTAGAATATTCAATTAATCAAATTTTAGGATAAATAAGATTTATCACCAAATAATTAGGATAAATAGGAATATTGCTAGGAATATCCCCTGATGTAGAATTTAGGATAAAATCAATTAGGATTTGATAATGTGCAGATGTGCCTTAGGTTAGGATTTTGATGTTGATTTTGATCGAATTGAAGATGTAGGAGGTTAATGAACCTATGGCCCATTTTTGGGGTATTACACAAACCAACTTGGTTACCTTAATATCAACATCATATTCCATAAATTTCATCATCCAACCAACCCTTTTAGTATTTAGATTTATATTCAGGAAGAATTCCTTCACGCAAGGATGTGCAACTTGCGAACGGCCAAAAAATTGATGTTATTGTTAGATAGCATATTTTTGAATTTTTTTTAAGCTTCTCATCACTACAAGTACATTCTTTTCCAGATTTGAGTAATTAAATTCATAATCTTTTGAACCTTGGTTGAAAAAGCTAAGGTTTGTCTAGACACTTAAAAATCCATTTGTCAATTAAAATTATTTTAGTTGATAAAAAGACCTGATGACATCATCATTTATTAATTAATTATTTAATTCATTCATTCATTCATTTTTATTATCATTATCCCTTCTCCTATTTTAATTAAAGATATTTAATTAAGAACCCCTCCCAAAAACATTCAAATCCAATTTATATGTTTATCCCTCTAATTTATTAATTATTTAATAAATTATGTCACAAAACCCTTTAAATAAATAAATATTTATTTAATTCCCAAAAACCCTATATATCTTCTAGAAAACCCTAAACCTATCCTCACTTTCCTAATCACTCCCTAAACCTGCTTAAGAGGTGTTTCCTAACCCTCTTAGCCTAAATCCTCATCCTTTGACTTTGGGTCAACCCCCTCATTAATGAGCCTTACATGCTCATTAATGACCCCTTACACCTTTATTAATGGCTCTTACAACCTCTTAATGAAGGCCTATGTCTCTTCTTCCACCTTGGTCCCATAACACACTTCTCTAGTGTTTCTCACACATGTGTGAGCAACCTTTAACCCTTATCCCTTTGACCACACCCCTAACCATACCCATAACTCTACTCCTAACCCTGACTCTAACCCTGACCACCCTTCCTAACCCAAGCCCTTCCTCAAATCCAATAAATAGCCTCCCTTCCAAGAGAAATTTACCAATTCACATATCATTTTCATACATTTTTATAATGTTCATTTTCATCTAGACTTAGCATAATTTCTAGTATTATTAGATTTATCTCATTTTTATGCTTTCATAACTCATCCTAGCTTAGATAAATTGGATTAATCTAGTTTATTTCAAGCAATAATAACCATTTTCATTCATATCATATCCATCTTTTGGTCAAAATAAACTTTGCATAGCATTAAATAGCTTAGAATCTACATCTTGCTTCATTTGGACCCTCAGAATCCTAGGGGCAGAGTAGGTTCACCATACTTGGTTTTGTGCCATTACGGGGTCTTTGTGGCTTCCAAATGACCCTAATCCTTCCTAAACAACATTAGGGACATGCTCATTATGTTTCAAGAGAACATTCACACCCCTCCTACAAGAGAAAATCAAACGGTGACAAGGTGCTCCCATTTCAGCTCTGTCTGAGGTGTCTTGCGAATAGGTTTTCTATATATTTGGTATATGTTTTTTTCTGACTAACATTTGACTTTCTATGCATGTTCCAAATAGTTTAGGTTCACATTGATCACATTTTGGCACATCCGATGGGACCCCTGTTCTGATTTTCTATTCAAAAAACCAAGAAAACTCAGTCGTCGTACAAAGTTCTGTAGTGCTCCTGCGCATTCATTACCAAAAACTATGCATCTATCTCTTAGAATGATGCATTTATTTTTTATGACAGCCTTTTTTTCCATAATTGTGCATTTGTCCACTTGCATTGTGAATTCATCCAAATAAGTTGTGCATATACTATACATGTGCATATATGTAATATAGTTGTGCTTTTGTTCAAAATATTTGAGTTGACATTTGTTGTGACCTTTTTTTCTTTATGTGCATTCATCCACCAAGAACTACACATTCATGCTATGTTCCTACACATTGGTTCACCAAAGTTGTGCATTCATTCTATGTTTATGCACACTCATGCTCCATAGCTGCGCATCCATGCAAGTTCTAACTTGTTTCTTGTTGTAGGTCATTTGATAGAAAGGATACTTTCTAAACCTCCTTTGTTAAGTGAAATAAAATAAACAAGGCAATCAAACACTTCAAATTTTGGGGCTTAAAAAGAATCACAAACAAACTCAATCTTGAATGTCAATAAGGAAATCAAAATTAAAAATTATCTCATTCAAAATTCTTAAAACATTCAATCTTGAGTGACTAAAGAGAAATCAATAAAATCAAAGCAAAATCTTGAAATTTCTTTTTCTTTTCGATTTAAAGTAAAGGTGAAAATCCAAAGCTCGAATGCATAAGGTTAATCAAACAAATCTACATTTTGTGATGTGTTAGTAATATGCATTTTTGGAGGTCTTCAGAGCATTTTAGATAATTGGATTATCTTTCCAACGGTGTAAGCGGCATGTCTTTTCGAGATGTGAGTAGAAAGTTATGCCTTCTACAAATAGGCATAAATTTCAAAATAGTTTTTCATCATTTAGTTTTTTTTTTGTTCATATCAAATTGGGCTCTAAAAAAGAATCACAATCAAATCTCAAGTGCATAATTGAAATGAACAAAAACCAATCAACATTTTACTTTGGTGCTTAAAAACAAAAAAATACTCAATCTTGAATGCAAGATAAAAATCGGACGAAGCAATCAAACAAACTTCATTTTTTGGATCCTAAAAAGCAAGCAAAAATCCAATCTTGAATGCTCAAAGTTAAAACAAATTGCAAATCCTTCAAAAAATTTCTCTATTTTTTCAAGGAAATGAACGTTTTCATCCTAAACACATGTGCTTGAGAGTCCTAGCATAAAACACACTTAATCAATTTGGAAAAATGAACTATTTTTGACATGTTTCTAGGAGTTGTTCAAATTCTACAAATCCTTGTTAAACTAAGTAATGTAAAACAATTGGACTAGGACAAGTTCATTTGTTTTACTTCTAGCAAGGCCTATCCAAAGAGAAAAGTGGTTCCTCTTTGGAGAATGACCTCAAACTGGTACTTCCCTAATCGATATAGAAACAAAGCACTGAGAAAACTCTCACTTCATCCCCTCAAGCTTGGGCGATGTGTGTTGATGGTATCCTGAGGTAGGTGAATATCCCTACTATTTTGGCATGGTCAACTAGGCTCTCTAGTGAGTCACACACATATAAACCAATTAGGAGGATGCCATAGATCAAATCAAACACCTATTAATCAAAGCCTTCATGATCTACTCCCAAAGGTATCAAAATATTTGTGCAAGGATTGATCCAAGTGGTTTCACAAATTGCCTTAAGATTACACACCATTTGTATTCCTTTGGGATACCAAGTTGTGGGAAAATATTTTGACACTAGCCTATCTTTAGGTAGCTCTTGTTTGATATGCTCACATTTTGTACCTAACTCAGTGCAAAACATTTGTTGAAAATACACATTTCCAAAGCATTATCAGGGTCTTTTTCCATCTTTTCTTGTATCCCACAAAGTTTATTTGTCCTTTGTTTGGATTTATTTTAGAATATCTTTTTGGATCCTTTGTCCTTTTCCATTGGAGAAATCAAAACTAAAAGCCAACACCTGATCAAACTTATCCAATACAACCTCAAAACCAGAAGTGTTCTCCAAATCAGTTGTCCAAAACATTGCTCAAATCAAAATCCAATCGCCAAATCCTTCCAAGCTATGTCTGATTCAATCAATCATATGAAAGCTAAGCTACCCAATTCCCATATCTATTAGGAGAAGAAGATTTTATTAAGAGACCTAAAAGATCACCAACCTTCCCTCAAAGCAATCCAAGTAGAAACCAAGTATCAAGGAAAAGTGGACAATGCGGATTACAATGCAAGAGTGAAATAATTTTCATCCCAATTCTAGGCCAATCGTCACTTTGTCAATCTAGAGAGTGAAGACTATTTTGGCCCATCACATATCCATCATTCCTTTAGAATCTTACATCCTATCTCATCATCCTTGCATCCTAGATCATCCTTAGCTGCATCATTGCATCAACATTTATCCTTAGTTGCATCTTTATTATTTTCATAGTTGCATCCTTGCATATCATGTTATCCAAAATCATAATCCTTGCATCATCCCATCATACTTGATCCAAATCTAGAATCGCATCATTCTTATCCAAAATCCAGAATCCAACATCCAAGTCATAATCCATCATCCTTGAACCAAATCCTAACACTTAGTGTCATATTTTTTAAGTCTTCTTAATCCTTATCCTAAATCAAAAATATCCCAACACCACCCTTTGACTAATAATTTTTTAGGGTATCTTATACTTGTCTTTGTATGCCTCATCATCTCGAGCAAGACATTGGCATACATTGGCAAGGATCCCATCTTCCAAAGATCAACAGTCTATCTTAGGTTGACAATCCTATCCTCTTTGATCCTACATTAGGAAGTAGAAACTCATTGTCAACACTTAGTAATCTTCCACCATCCTCATCATCAAGATCCTCCACCATCCTTCAGCATCCTACCATCCTTCATTTGATCCAAATCCTTCCATCATATCCTTAGGTTTGCATCAGCTTATCCTATCTACTATCCTTAAGATTCTTTAGATCTGCATCCACCATTCTTAGATTTTTTTAGGAAGCATCTTGCATCCACCCATCATCGGCATCTTAGATCTTCATTTCATGCTTGCTGAGATGCGAGCTAGGAAGAGAAGGAATATGTATCCCAAATTGGCCACTAGTTCACTTGATCCCAATGATCCTAATAGTGCGATGGTGACCTATAATCTGCAACCCCCATAGTTCAAGAATGTGTGGGAAGATCTAACTGAACCCCCCACTTCGTTCTCCATGGAAGCATTCATGAGCCATCCATGGCATGCACAAATGGTAAGTGCAATCATAAAACAAAATCATCAATCTATATTGGAAAAATTTGCATAAGAGGGTACTCCCATCCCTCCACACCTTCAAAACTTCAGCCCCTCAAAACCCATCCATATTCTAGTTGAATCCTATACCCCTATCATCCAAAAAATCCATGATCCTAACCAATAAATATCTCAAGTGGCCTCACCTATCCTCCATCTCTTGCAAAGCATCTTCGCAAGTCCCACAACACAAACAAAAATGCAATCCACTCACTTTTCTATCATGGGAATGCCACCATCATCTATAGCATCTCAAGCGGCTACTCAGGCCCAAAGCTTTACACAAACTCAACCTCCACCTCCCATGCAAATCTCCATGCAAGAAGTTCCTCCACCTTCCATGATCCAAGACTCCTCATCATCATCATCCTTTTCAAGGGAAACAAAATCGTTCCCCTCTTTTACTCAGCAAGCTTCTGCATCAATACCATCCTTTTCAAGGGCAACGTATCAATTTCCCTTTTTCACCCAGCAAGCTTCCACATCAGCACCACCTTTCCTGAGGGAAACACAAGCTCCTCCTCCCACTTCTTAGCAATATTTCACCCAACCATCCATTCCACCCATCGTCTAGCATATTCTTTCTATGTACATTCCTCATCCACCCTATATCACCTCCACACAAGCCCAGCATGGGGCTTTCACAATAGGAATGCCCTTCATGGGATCTTAGAATCCCCCATCTACATCCCAAACTCCCACCATCACATTTGCATTTCTAATAGCCTCCACATCACAAATTCCAACACCAACGAGCTCTTGTTGGGGCCTCACCCAAGCCCAAATGTACACCTTGGGAATACAAACCCAATTGCACATATCCATTCCCACAAACCCACAAGCCACTTTCCCTCAAATAACACAAAAACAATCATCACAACCTCCGCTAGCTTCATCTTTTCCCATATATACCAACTATCTATTTGTACCACCCACCACTTCTCAAACCATACCACCACCCCAACAATAAATTTCCACTCATCTTGCCAGCTACCTAGCGCAACCACCTCCCATCACCATCTTTCAAATAGTCTCTCTTCCCCTAAGCAATGCAGGAATGCATCCCACCTACATTAGCCAAGCCCAAAGCCAAGTACATCAAGGCCAATCCTATCAGCAAGCTACACCATTTCATCAACCTCCTCCACCAAAACAATACTTCCTAGTGCAACAACAACATCCTATCATCCCCCAGCAACAATAAGCATCATCCTATCCATCACAGAAGAAACAAGCCACTCTATATCCCCCACAACAATAGATTCTCATACCTCAGCATCAATATCCCCCCCAACAACCATCACCCCAAAACCCATTTCAATCCACCTCCCTCGTTAGTCAATCTCCATATCCTACTCTGCAATATCATCCATAGAACCATCCATATTTTCCAACACCATCAGATCCTTTCCCAATGGAAGTACCCACTCTAACTCTAATCAACGCTGAATGGAAAGAAATGAAGAATTCTCTCAAGTAGCTTAGACCCAGAACAAAGAGCAAGGGTTTCAAATTTGAGGAGGTACGTCCCTATCCCTTTGACAGATCAATCACAACAATCCCCTTTCCTAAACACTTTGAGACACCCAAGTTTGACAAATATCGAGGGAAGGAGATCTAGTTAGCCATGTCAAGGAATTCTATATGGCTTGTCAAGAGGTTGCTTATAGTGACAATTTCCTCATGTGCCTTTTCCCCAAGAACTTGGGAGGAACTGCTATTGAGTGGTTCCACAAAATACCTTATGGGACAATCACAACCTTTCTAGAACTCTCTGAGAATTTTTTAGCCCAATACACCCATAATTTTGAAAATGATTTGTCCTTGTTAGACCTCTGCACCTCAAAATAGAAAGGAGGTGAGAGCCTACTTTATTATTTGCAATGATGGAAAAACCTCACCACAAGGTTATCATATCAACCACCTGAGAAACATCTTACAAAAATCTTCATCGATAACCTACATCCTAAGATATCCCATTTCATGAGGATGAACTACATCTAAACCTACCAAGACATCAAAGGATAAGGGATAGGGATCGAAAGAGGCATCCTAGACAAAGGCACCATTTGGCACTACAAAGATGATTCAGATAGAAAACCCAATAATGACAAGCCTCGCTACTGGAATGGGAACAATAACATTGTTACAGACGGAGCCATAGATACTAAACATGTCCAAATTTTTGTGGTTGGTCATACACCTCCTCCTGTATATCAACATAAAAAACCACAGATCAATTAGAATCCTATGCATCACTATCAACAACAAGAAAATGAAGAAAATCAGGCTAATACCATATCCATTACCCCATCTTAGAACAAGCCTCGAGTCCAAACCAATCAATGATGTATCTTCACACCTCTTGGTGAACCACTCCACGTAATCTTCCATCGAATGGCCAAATCTGACTTAATCACCTATCCTCTGAATCAACAATTTGATGATGCAACTCCCAAGCCTACATGCTACAATGGAAATGAATATTGTGGCTATCACCATTTAAAAGGACACGCTACCCTTAGGTGCATGAAATTGAAGCACTATATCCAAGATCTCATTGACAGAAAAGAGATCCAAGTGGATGCACCTATCCAACCTTTTCCTAATACCAATATGCAAATCTATCAGAATATGTTCCCTCAACAAAATGCTGGGAAGAACCAAGTCAATACCAATCCTCCACTACAGAACCAAGGCAAAGCTAAACAAGGAGACCATGCTAACCAAATAGACTATACTACTGCCCACATCAACTATGACAAATTTTTTGGATGCATAACTCAAGTTGAACCCACTGTGAATGCCATCCATGTCAAGGGAGTAGATAGCCAATGTGTTGTTACCACACAAAGAGGTCAGATATTTGTCATCGGTGCTAATCCAATTCCTACACACAATGCACAGTATAACCTTCTAGAATACCTTGGGAATGCACCTACCTAAATTTCCATCCTCAACCTCCTCTGCACTTCACCCATCCACAAAGATATCCTCAATCGAGCCCTCCAAGAAGGATATTGTAATACCCCAAAAATGGGCTATAGGACCATTGACCTCCTACATCAACAAATCAATCGAAATTGACACAAAAGTCCTAACCAAAGGCACATATACGCATTAAATCATCAAAAACCTAATCAATTCTATCTTAATTTGCATCGGGGAATATTTCTCTAATGTTCCTAATCTATCTTAATTATCTCCTAATTAAATATTATTTGGTGATAAATGACATTATTTATCCTAAAGTTAATTAATTGAATATTTTGAATATTTGATTAATTAATTTAATTATGCCACTTAATCATTTGATTAGATTTAATTCTATTTATTCCTAATTAATATTATTTAATTTTGACAATAAATAAAAAATCCTATGAATAATTGATTAAATTATTATTTAATGATATAGTTTTGGAATAAAGTTTGATTAAATAATTAATTAACCCATAAATCAGTTGTTTTAATTAAAAAATCAGTTAAGTTGAGAATAATTCATTTGAATTATTAAATTAATTCATAATTATCCATGCACATTCAGAAAAGCAGTTAAACTTTAAATTAGTAAATCAATTCAATTTGTTATCTTTTTTAACTCAACATCTCTTTCGAGTTAAAAAGAGATCTAAACTTCTGATTTGAGTTAAAAAGATGATTTTGCATGATTTTGTGAGTTAACTAATTCTGATTTCCTGATAACTCAAAAATTAATCTGAGTTAATCAGGGAGAGATTTTTGGCTTTCCATGAGCTTTTGAAAATATTGGATTTCTATATAAACAAGGCTCAACCCTTCACAAAGGGCCCTTCTCTTGAACTGCACTTTCAATTACTTGGAGCATCGAGCTCTTGTGAACAGGCAATTGTGAGATTTGTGCAATTTTCATTCATTGTTTTCAATCAATTCATAGCATTCATAGATTCAATTACATTCATTTTCAATTCTAGATCAAGTTTCATAACAGTTTTTCATCATATTGCATAGAAAATCCAAAAATATAGATTAAGTTGCATTTATTTTCATCCATCTTTTATCATTTTAAATCCTTCATTTAGGTATTGCATTGTCACTGGTCTCGGTCATAATCTGAGAATATCAAACTCATACCTACTAGAAGGCATTAAATCGATTGGTTAGCTATATTGTTTATTTTGCAAATTTCTTGATTTGCTAACCTCTAATGTTTTACTGAAGTGTTGTGTCTACAGCTAGGTACAAAATTCATATGCACATTTTTGGTGCCCACCGTGGGGCCCTACAATGGGTTTCCATTTTGAATCTTCAATTTTGTAATATTTCTTTCTCAAAACTATGATTTTTAATTTTTTGTCTGTACAATTTCGTATGACATTCCACAGATTGTCGTATCAGGACCCCCTGGCTGTCATATGAAAGATGACAATATGAAGTTCCATGTCGGTTATATGTGCATTGTCGTATGAGAGATAAATTGTTGTATGTGTACTAACCCACTGTCGTATCATATCTGAATTGTCATATGGAAAGTAGCATATTGTCATACGAGTTTTGACACTAGAATTTCAAGCAGTCTTTCAGATTTTTGATTTCAAATTTTTGCTGACAGTTAACCCTAACAATTGATACTTGCTATTTCTGATCATCTTGGCTCACAGAAAAGTGCAATAAAAATAAGGTAAAATCTACTAAGCACGTTGCTTTGGATCTGAGGTATTTCTCTACATCCCTATTACATTTTTATTTTGGGAAATAAAATGAACCTCTCATGAGTTTATCTTGAGTGTTTCTTTCTATCATAAATCACACGTTCATTTTGGCTCTAAAAGGATTCTAGATTTTCTTTCTTGCATATCTGTTTCACATAGTAATTAGGCCATATGAACACTATTTATGGAGTTCTTGAGAGAGTGGGCTTCATTCATGATGCAAATAGGGAGCAAGAGGGGCCAAGAAATGGTGCACCCTAATGATCCAAGCCTACCCAACACATGCGGAAGCAAAAAACAACAACAATGAGAGAGAGAATGCAGAAGGATTCATATATTATCATCAAATAGAACCATACATGCCAGGTTGTAAGGCCTTCTCGGTTAGGGCCAGATATTACAATGAATCAAAAAATTCCTCAAACATGTGAGGATCTATCAAAATCTCTAATTCTATCTTCTATCAACTCCTATCTCCCAAAATTGCCCCTAAACTCTAAACCAACAACTACATTTATACAAGAAGCTACCGAGCTGAGTCGGCCTTCAGATCCACAATCAATGGAAGGAACGGTCAGATTTGGGACCACACACTTCCCAATGATGGATTCCAACATTAAATCCATGATCAAATATAAATGCAAAAGTCGGCCACAACAGGAACTAAAACTAAACTCGTCGGTGAGCAAGATAATCGAGCAGCAGACAAGTAATGCCGAGCGCCAGTGAAATAACCGACCGCCTAGGACATAACTGACCACACACAATAACCAAAGGAAACTGACCAACTACTGAACAACTTATTCAAAGCAAAAACCAAGCAACACAAACAAACTCCAAATTGTTTTTGGTGACACAGGATTGCCAAGGACCCAAGATGCTCCTACATCAGACACTTGGGGTTATTTTGAAATGATTCTTTGAATCATTTGGTAGGTCTGGTCTGAGCTACATCCAACTTAGACTGTGAAATCAATGAATTGTCTTCCATCAGTCTATTCTTCCATTTTACCAGATATTCCATATATTTTTTTCCTCTTGGACTCTTGCCAACTCTTTCCTTCAAAATATGTTCAACTTCATCATTCTTCTTCTTAGGATATTCTGTCAGCACTGTTACTTTTTCATCATGTTCATGATACTCATACAAATTAGCAATGTTGAAAATAGGTGATATGTCCATGTCATCAGGTAACTCAATCTCATATGCATTTCCACTATCAAATTTCTTCAAAATCTTGCAAGGTCCAAACTTCTTCATCTTCAGTTTCCCATATGTTCCAACAAGAAATCGACCTTTCTTCAAATGAACTATCACTTCATCACCAACATCAAAAGTTTCATGTCTTCTTGATCTATCAGCTTTGTCTTCATATTTCTGATTGCTGTCTTCTAGCTTTAGCTTCACATCTTCATGTAATGTTTTCATGTACTCAGCAAGATTTACTCCTTCACCACTTTTCTTATTCTCATTAGTAATGTCTCTCAAATTAGATATTCCTCTCAGTTGTGTGCCATTCACAATCTCAAATGGTGCCTTCCCAGTACTCCTATTCATTGAATTATTGTATGCAAATTCTTCTTGTGCCAACACAGAATCCCAATTACTCGATGTGTCTCCAACTAAACATCTCAAAAGATTTCCCAAACTTTTGTTCACAACCTTAGTTTGTTCATCGGTTTGTAGGTGAAATGTAGAACTATATTTCAACTCAGTGCCAAATTTCTTCAAAAGGGTTTTCCAAAAGTATCCAACAAATTTATTGTCTTGGTCAGAGATAATACTCCTCGATAATCCATGCAATTTGACAATTTCCTTAAAGAAAAGATCTACTACATGTACTACATCTAATGTCTTTCTACATGGTATAAAATGTTCCATCTTAGAAAATATATCCACAACAAAAAATATTGAATCATTACCTCTTACTGTCTTGAGTAAACCAAGAACAAAGTCCATACGGATATCAATCCAAGGTTTCTCAAGAACAGCAATCGGTGTATACAATCTAGTATTCTGACTTACTCCTTTTGCAACTTGACAAATTCTACAACTTTTCACAAATTTTTGAACATCTTTATACAACTGTGGCCAATAGTATTTCTCCTTAAGAAAATTCCATGTTTTATCAATACCAAAATGTCTAGCCAAACCACTACTATGTTTTTCCTTTACCAGATTAGTTCTCATTACTCCTCTCGGTATACACAACTGAATACCTTTAAACAACATACTTTCCTGAATGAAATATTCATCCCATTTAGTGTCTTATTGATCTTGATCAATAGGTGGTCTGGACTTTCTCCATGACTTAGAAAAATCAAGGTCAAACTCATAAGAATCTCTCATCTCATCAAAACCAAGAACTTCAATTTTCATCTTGGTCATCAAGGATCTTCTTCTACTCAATGCATTGACAACTTGGTTAGTGACTCCACTCTTATGCTTTATCACAAATGTATAACTCTGCAAATACTCAACCCATTTCATATGTCTCTGATTCAACTTATTCTGACTACCCAAATATTGTAAGGCCTTATGATCAGTATACAACACAAATTCACTCGGTATCAAATAATGTCTCCATTTCTTCAGTGCTTGAACAATAGCATAGAATTTTTGATCATACACAGAATATTTCCTTCTAGCATCATTCAACTTTTCACTAAAGAAAGCAACAGGTTTACCTTCTTGACTCAACATAGCTCCAATTGCACTTCCACTTATATCACATTCTACTTGAAATACTTTACTAAAATCAGGTAATGCCAAAATAGGTAATTCAGCAACCTTCTGCTTTAGAGTCTCAAAACTTCTTTCAACTCCATGTGTCCACTTGAAATCTCTTTTGTCTCCTGTCATAGTTTCAGTCATAGCATTACAAATTGAACTGAAATTCCTTATGAACTTTCGGTAAAAACTTGCCAAACCATGAAATGATCTTACCTCACTAGCATTCATAGGTGTAGGCCACTTCAAAATAGCTTCAACCTTTTTAGGATCCATCTTCAAACCATCATCTGAAATAATGAATCCCAAATACACAATCTCCTCTTTCATGAATGAACACTTTTTTAGATTTATCAGCAACTTTTCCTCTTTCAATCTCTGCAAAACTTGTCTAACGTGCAACAAATGTTCTTCTTTGGTCTTACTGAATATCAGAATATCATCAAGATATACAATCACAAACTTACCCAAGAATTTCTTCAAAACTTCATTCATCAACCTCATAAAAGTACTCAGTGCATTAGTTAAACCAAAAGGCATAACCAACCACTCATACAAACCTTCTTTTGTCTTGAAAGAAGTCTTCCATTCATCACCTTCTCTAATTCTAATCTGATGATACCCACTTTTCAAATCAATCTTTGTGAAATACTTTTCTCCAGTCAAGCTGTCCATTATTTCATCCATTCTCAGTATAGGAAACCTATACTTCACTGTTATCTTATTGATTGCTCTGGAATCAGTACACATTCTCCATTCTCCATTCTTCTTTGGTGCCAATACAATAGGTACTACACAAGGAATTAAACTTTCTTTGATCAAACCTTTCTCCAGCAACTCTTGAATCTATCATTTCAATTCCTGATTCTTGGTAGGTGTCAACTGATGAGGTTCCTTATTCAGTAAACTAGCTCCAGGGATTAGATCCATACAATGATCAATGCTTCTTTTCGGTGGAAAACCATCAGGTACATTATCAAAAATGATATCACTCTACTCTATGAGTAACTTACCAATCTCCTCAGGGACATTATCCTCTATTTCCTTATTCGGTTTGTTAGGGATCACAACAAAAAATACATCATTCTTCTTCAAAGAGTTAACAAACTTTCTTCCTTCCATCAAACAAACTTTCATAGATGTGCAAATATTACTAACAAGTTCTTCCATCAATGGTAACAAGATTTGTTTCCTTCCATCAGCCACAATAGTATACTTATGCAATCTCCCATCATATATAGCATGTCTATCATATTTCCAAGGTCTACCCAACAAAATATGACAACAATCCATAGGCATGATATCACACAACACCTTGTCATGGTACTTTCCAATCTTTAAATTCACATAACATTGTTCACTTACTAGGAGTGTATGCTCATCTTTGATCCATGAAATCTGATAGGGCTTTGAATGTACCAACCTTTCCAACTACAATTTTGTGACCATCTCTTCAGATGCCAGATTCTCCAAGCTACCATTGTCAATGATTACCTTCCAAACTTTGTCAGAAACTCTACATTTGGTCTTGAACAAACTTTTCCTTACCGGATCTTCCTTCTTGCTTTCATTCCATAGTGCTCTCCTAACCATCAAGTTATTATCTTTCTCAGGTTCATTCAGTGACTCATCTTGCACCAAAGCATTTCTACTACTACTAGCCTTCTTACTAGCTTGTGTATATTCAAAAGATCTATGTCCTTCTTCTCCACAATTGTAACAAGTTCCTCGGAAACTTCCTCTTTCATAACCACCTCGGTAGTTACTGCCTCTACCTCTAGATGAACTTCCACCTTTGCGCTTGGTCTTGCCTTTGTCCTTATTTGTCTTTTCTGGTTCAGATATACCATTTTCACCATTGGATCTTCCTCTTCCTCTAAGGAATCTACCACCTTGACCTCTTTGTCTTTGCTCATGTCTCTTGTTCAATTTCTCCTCATCCTTCAAAGAAAATTGATCATCCTCTTCAATGTTCTCCAACTTGACTATACTAATTTCCTCTTGGATGGAAACTCTCAAACCATTCAAGTATCTACCAATTCTTTCCACATCATCTTCATCATGTCTAGATTTGATAGCTAGTCTATATAATTCCTCAGTATATTCTTTTACTGAGCTATCTTTCTATCTCAAACTTTGGATTCGCCGAACTAGGTTAATCTAATAATCACAAGGTAAGAATTTTCCTTTCAATTTGTTCAGCATTTTACTCCATACCTTGATTTTTTCTTTGCCTTTCCTTTTCCTATCCAATTTTAGGTGTTCCCACCATAAGGATGCATGAATTTTTAACTTTTTGCTTGCAATCTTCACCTTCTTATCCTCAGGAATGTTTTCATATTCAAAATACTTTTCCATCTCGGTGATCCAGTCCACCAATTCATCAGAATCTAATTTTACACCATACTCAAGAGGATTGAAATGTGGTGTTGACTTCAGACTTGTCAAAGCCTTCAAAAATATTTCTTCACCTTGATCCATAATAGTTGTAGGTTCTGCATTCGCCTGTTCTTCTTCAAATTCATCATCACTAACATCTTCAAGATGTCTGCCTCTTCTTTGGGTTGTTTCAATAGCTTCTAACCTAGCAGTAATCTGCCTTAGCATATCTGCCAATCCTAGATCTACATCTCAGCTCCCATGAACCATCTTGACAACCCTCTACAATTGCAGGTCAGATCGCAATCTGCTACCCTACAACAATCAACTAGGGCTTCAAGAGGAACCTACAAACCTAGATCCGTAGACCTAGATCAAGATATCACCTTGCTCTGATACCACTTGATGTAAAAAAGGAGCAAGAGGGGCCAAGCAATGGTGCACCCTAATGATCCAAGCCTGCCCAACATATACGAAAGCAACAAACAACAATGGTGAGAGAGAGAATGCATAAGGATTCATATATTATGATCAAATAGAACCATACATGTTGGGTTGTAAGGCCTTCCTGGTTAGGGCTAGATATTACAATGAATCGTAGAAGTCCTCAAACATGCAAGGATCTATCAAAATCTCTAATTCTATCTTCTATCAAATCCTATCTCCCAAAACTGCCCCTAAACTCTAAACCAGCAACTACATTTATACAAGAAGCTACCGAGATGAGTCAGCCTTTAGATCCACAATCAATGGAAGGAATAGTTAGATTTGGGACCACACACTTCCCAATGATGGATTCCAACATTAAATCCATGATCCAATATAAATACACAAGTTGGCCACAACGGGAACTAAAACTAAACCTGTCGATGAGCAAGATAACTAAGCAACAGGCAGGCAATGTCGAGTGCCAATGAAATAACTGACTACCCATGAGATAACTGACCACACTTGGTAATGAAAGGAATTTGACCAACTACCGTACAACTTGGTCAAAGCAGAAATTGAGAAACATAGACAAACTCCAAATTGTTTTTGGTGACACAGGATTGCCAAGGACCTAAGATGCTCTTGCATTAATTAACTTGTTTTACATATGAAGATCTTCTCGAAGATAGATCCCCTTGTAGGTAGGGAGGATTTGTTATCATCTCACGATCTTAATTGTTTTAGTCTTCATCTTTGATGGTACGTTCTCTCTTGGTCCCACTTAGAGAGATCAGTAGTCATTATTGTTTACATACGAACCTTGGTGAGGTGGTTTCAATTTAGCATGTCAATCAATTTGTTTCTATTTTTGGGTTAGGTGAAGAGGCTGGAGGATTATGCTCTATTCCCTTTTTGGGCAACATCAGAAACTCAGATCCTTGAATCTGAGTGAAGTCCCCATGTGGTCCTTTTTGTGAGTCTCCTTGTTAGAGAGGGTTAACCGTAGTGGAAATTCCCTTTATTAGGTCAACCACATGGACAAAAACTCAAGCGGTAATAGTTATTTCTACCGTGGTAGCAATAGCTGCTATATAAATGTCCTTGTAGAAGAAATATCCATAGGTGTAGTTTCTGGTTGGGTTGTCAGATCTCCTCAGCATATCTAATTGATTAAATTCTTGCAATGTGTCAAAACTCTAGTGCGCTTGGATTGGAGTTCACCCTCTTGAGATTGCAAAAGTTGCAGAGTTGACCATTACTACAAACCATAGTGCAACCAAATTTTTATTTTTTAGGACTATGTGCATGATTGCAAAACATTTTGAGAATATAAACAAGTAGAATTCTTAGGGAGTAGAATCATAAGTCACTATTCTTGTTCATGTGCAAGGTTGCTTTGTCCATTGCTCATTCTTTGAAGACAATTGATTTCTTGAACTCCCTTGATTGTTGTCTTATGTGCCTGATCCACGATAAAAATCTATTAAAATGAACAAATCCAATCATCAAAATCAACCAACAATCTAAAAAAGTTGCAAAATATGAAGAAAAATCATTTTCTGGTGTGAATTGTCATCTAGAAAGTTCAAGAGTCGTATGAGTCTTTTCCAATTGTCGTATCAGAACCCTTGGAAATTCATACAGGAAGTCCTATATTGTCATACGAGTGTTGTCAACAAATCTTAAGCAAAATTAAACCCTTGTGTCGATTGTCATACGAGTTTTGTAGATTGTCGTATCAGACACAATCATGACTTGTACGAGCCTGGATAAATTCGTATGAGAGTTGAGTCAAAATTATCAAAAAACCTTCAAATTTGTCATAAATTCAATCATTACATTCAACCATTAGATTCTGTTAGAAAATTCATTGTGTCAGGGAAAGAGCAGAAAAACCAGAAAAAACCAATTCATTTTCCTAAAGTGGTCTCTTGAGTTTGATCTAGCCTTTTGATCTATTGATCTGGATCCCATTTCATCTTGTGTCAAAACCTTGTCAACATCATCTTCAAATTCAATCCTCAAAATGGCTAAGTGTTGCGAGATCATGTCCATTATATTTTGGGTGTCTATCCATACATCTAGGGCATAGTATCCTACACTTACATCCAATCAAACCAATTCAATCTTGACAAGGTTGCGTCATTCAATTTTTCTTGAATCAGATCGTTCATTAGTTGTCTTAATCTTACTATTCTGATTCACTCAAGGTTAATAGTGGAAACCAGAGCTTCCTCACATAGAAAACTTGGAGAAGAACCAAAATTCTCACCTTTGTCTTCTTACATTGTTCAGTCCATTAATCAACCTTACGATACAACTCATTATGAAGAAGATGCTCTAGGTAATCTACATCTGAAAGAAGGTTTTTCTAATCCTCCTCAAGTAACTCACGGAGGTAATCAATCAACTCCACATCAAACAATCTCTGGTAGTCCTCACAACACCACGATGTCTCAAGTAGGAGCAAACCAAGGCTCCCAAGGTCACCACTCTAATCATGGTCGAGATCCAGAACCAACACCATATGAAGTTGAATGATATAGAAATGATGATGACTTTTTAAGAATGGTGAAACATTTCTTATAGAAAGAGAAAGAGACCTATTTCTTACAACTAGCTCAATAAGGAGCCAAACTTCCTCAAAACTTTAATGTCAAGAATATCATCACACAAGAGGAAGAAACTCCCATCACAACCATGATGAAACATATGCATGATATGCAAGTTAAACTCAAAAAAATAGAAAAGGAGAAGGAACGTAAAGATTTCTCTACAGAGGCTCTATGCCCCTTCCCATTTGATAAAAACTTGTACATGCCACCATTCCCAAAAAGAGTGGAGATACCAAAATATGACAAATACGATAGAAACTCTGACCCCCAAGATCATGTCAAAGAATTTTGTACTCAATCCATGGAGTTTATGCATGAACCAACCTACTTGATGCATCTTTTCCCACGATCTTTGGGAGGAGCAGCCATTCACTGGTTCTCTAAAATGCCTCCAACTATCAAAACCTTTGAGGAACTAATCAAACTATTCTACTAACAATACTCCTACAATATCCAACACCTGGTCACCATGATAGACATTTTCAATCTGAAGCAAAACTCAGGAGAACCCTTCTTGACCTTACTCAAATGATGGAGGAAGAAGTTTTCACTCTATGCTCGAGCTATTCCGGACACTGAAAAACTCAAGATCTTCATCAATAATTTGATTTTGGAACTCAATTATCATTTGCAAATGCAAAATCATACTTCTTTTGAGACAATGGTGGAAAATGCCATAAAGATTGAAAATGTGCTTGCTCGTAAGGGAGATATATCGCTTAATAAAGACAACAAGCATGAATCAGGTACTAGTTCCAACAACAAAGATAAAGTCAAATTCTAGAACAAGAACAAAAATGTTGTAACAAATGGTGTTTTAGATCATCTTAGTGCTCCATCAAAGGCACCAGCATTCAATCTCACCATTGGCACCCAAGCCATAAAAGCTTCTTAAAAAAAGGCATCTGAATCTTCTAAAAATTCTAATGACTATAAACCATGGGTTACAAAACCAAAGCGCGAGTTCACTCCTTTGGGTAAATCCTTAGAATCTACCATGAAAACACTATTGGCAAACAAAATCATTACATTACATGAGATAAAACCAAATGATCCTGAAGTTAAACCTAAATGGTGGAAATAGACTGATTTCTATGACTTCCATAGAAACAAAGGTCATAAAATGAATAACTGCATGCACTTAAAGCATCTCATACAAGACAAAATTGATTATGGAGAAATTGTGATTGACAACCATAAAACCAACAATGATCATACATCATTCATAGAACCATTTTCAAAGCATACTCAAGGAGATTCATCTTCTAAGACTAACATGGGTGCTAAAATCAATTATGCTTACTCTAGAAACAATGTTGTCATAAACATGGTTGAACCATGTCTATCTAAACATTGCAATGACATCACCATTGTAAGAAAAGATAGAGATAATCAATCAGCAAATGCAATAACTCGATCACAAGCTCAGGTACAACTACAAGGACAAAACTCAGGTTCATCAAATACCCCTAAGGTGCCTTTTAATCTTTCATCTACTTCTAAAAAAAGTGCTGCCTCAAAATCATCAAATCCTAAAGAGACCAAGCCAACATCATACAATATTGTCCAACAACTCCAGCATACTAATGCAAAAATATCCACGTATCAGTTGCTTTGGATATCTCCTGCTCATAGGGCTATTCTGGATAAAGCTATGCTCGGTTCCAATGTTTTTGAAAATATTGATCTAGATAGATTTCAGACTATGGTTGGTCATCTGATGTCACCCCAGTATATCTCCTTTTTAGAGGAAGATGATAATTCACTGAGTCATCTGCATAACCAGCCCTTACACATTGAAGTCTTAATCCAAAACCATCGTGTCAAACGTGTGTTGATAGATGGAGGCGATGGTCTAAACATTTTTTCCTACAAATTGGTCACACAATTGGGATTGTCAGAAGATTCTATTGATCCTAAAAAGAAGATAACCATAAAATCATATGATGAACAAGAAAGATCTTCCAAGGGAACAATTATACTACCTATCAGAATAGGACCAATTATCAAAGATATAACCTGTCAAGTTCTGGATCTTCTATTGGCTTACAACATTCATCTAGGGAGACCTTGGATACATGAAATGCAAGCTATTCCATCAACATACCATCAATGTGTGGAATTTCCTTATGATGGAGTAGAGGTAACAATTTCAGCTGACATATCTACATCTTGCAATGCCTTGAAAGAGAGTGTTGACAAACTTGTTCCACATAATAGAGAATCTTCTACCAAGCAAATAGACATTGCATCTACATCCAAGATGGAAGACATTTCCAAAGAGGTAAAAATCAAGGACACAGGCATGGGAGAATATACTATGGAACTAGTCCTATCTCTAACATCTCTCTTGGTCTCGCCTAAATCTTATGGGCAGCATTTAAAATAGACAAAACAAGCATCTAAAGAACCTCAAGCTATCTATAATAGAAGTTTTGTCATAGAGAAAGTGTCCAAGCAAGAGTTTGAAGAGGAAGAAGTGGTACTTTCATGGCTATACAAAGATGAATCTTAGTCAGTTCAAAAATGTGACTCTAAGTCAAACAATATTCCTTCAATGTCATATGGACCCGGTCATCAACTCATGTCTAAAATGGGATACATAGGAAAATGACCTTTAGGAACACGAGGCAAAGGAATCATACAACCTATTGAATACTATGGAAAAACAAACAAAGAAACTACAGTAATTGGATATCATAAGTGGTAACTTGGCTCATGTCCTAGAACAGATAAGTCCAACAACAGAAATTTAGCTAAAGGAAAAAACACAACAATCAAACAGTGATGATTCAGACACCATTGATCTTATTCCTTATTGTGTGCAATAAATGTGTCACACTTCTATGGATCATTACATGCAAGGAAACTCAAGAATGAGGCCTCACAAATCGATCCATAGCTCCCTAGGCATGGAGTGCAAGGGTTTTTAAGAATGCTCTCAGCTAGAGCTATTTAGCCAATAACCTTGCTAGTAAACCATGCAATGGGAGATTCAATGAAGACAAGGGCAAGAATGCCAATATCCTCAAGAATCAAGAATGAAATGCAATGCAAGCTAGATTAAGAATGGAAATGCAAGCTAAGCTATGGAAATGAAAGATGCAAGTATTACAAAGCCTCCTAGTTAAACTAGATGAATTAATCTAAAGCATAAAGGAAATCTAAGCTAAGAATGCCATGAAAATGAAGCTACTATGCAAGAAATGAAATCTAACTATGAAGCAAGAAAGCCATGATGATGCAAGAATAAAGACAAGAAGATAGAGTGTTGATGAAGATCCAAGATGAATGCCAACAATGCTCCAAATCTTCAAACCCTAGATGCAAGAATGTCTCCAAAAGCTCCAAGATGACCTAAAAAACCTGTAGCATAACAATAACATAAAAATTGTGTGTCTAGAATGAAGAAGAGAGCTCTTCTTTTATAGGAAATGAGGAGGAATGGACCATGGAGATTAAGAGGCAAAAGATTTAATCAACGGTGGAGCTTGAAAGAGGAGCAATCCATGTGCACAAGTATCCTCCAATAGGAAAATAAGAGTTGACTTTTGTGTCCATATGAGACAAAAAGTACTTTTCTCTTTTTATAAAATAAGAATAATGCTTTATTTGTGCAACTTAGGATAAGAGGAAAAGGTGGGCTTTTTATTTATTAAAAGGGGAGGAAATATTCCTTTTAAATAAATAAAAACTTAGGATAAGATGGTTAGCCCATAGAAAATAATCGAATAAATGATAGAACTAGGATTTGATCAAGAATAAGCAATTGATGATTTAGCAAAAGGGGCTAATAGTCTAGGTGACCATTTTTAGGTGTATACACTTATGAACGTTTACCACAAAACATACTAGATCTTCTTAAGGATGAAGATAAACCTAAGGAGAATATCAATGTGGTAGATACACAAGAACTTACTACTACACAAGAAGAAGGTAAACCTCTCACAGTAGCTGAACATTTTGGATACAATAGTGATTCTAAAACAGACTCCCATGAATATGAATTTTGCTCAGAATCTGAAGGTAATCCTGCTTGGGGGATTCATCATAACTTTACACATGTTCTCATATTTCCCAAAGGTCTAGATGAAGAATCAGAGGATGAATCAAATGACTATGAATGGGGATTTATTCCAAAAGAAGATGAGCTTATCATAGAAAAATACATTGATTTCATTCACCAATATTCACCTAAATTCGACGTGAGTCTAGAGCAAAATGACAAACTTAACGAGTCTAATCCACCTACTATTGAAGTGGAATCTAATAATGACGTTGAAATGATTCATGAACTAAATATTCTAAGTAGTAATATCACCTTTGCATTCAAGATTTAGGTTAGGACCAATGATGACAACACCATATGTGTGAACACCATTTCACAATCCTCCCCTACATTGACTATCCAACATCCAGAGCATATTGATCGAACATCTACTGATCCAAACCAAGATATTCATACCTTTCAAACTAACTACACTCTTGCCTGCTACCTCAATGTAGTGGAACCTATGATAAATTCCATCAGTGAACCTAGCTTTAGCATGACAGAGTCAGATATCAAATATCTCAGTCAAAAAAACAAAAGTAAAAAGAAAAAGAGTTCTGAGGGTGAAAACCACTTTGTGGCAGTATCGGAACCTAAAATAGTAAAAATAATAAATGTATCCAAAGGTGAAAACCTCCATGAGGCACCTAAGGATGAGATATTTGATGTCCTTCCAAGTCATTTACAAGACAAATCTCTAGTATTGATAGAACCAACTCAATCTATCAACTTGGGTACAACAAAAGAACCACAATTGATTCATGTAGCTCAATCCCTATCAGAGGAAGAGAAACAAGAATTTACCAAATTCTTAACAGAGAAGAAAATCAACTTTGCATGGAACTATTCAAATATGTTAGGGTTAGATCCAAATATGATAATGTATCATCTTTATATAGCTCCAGGAGTCAAACTTGTTAAACATAAGTTGTGAAAGATGCATCCACATGTTGCACTCCTAGTCAAAGCTGAGCTAGAAAAGTTACTAAAAGCCAGATTTATCCAAGTCATAGATTATGCAGAGTGGATCTCAAACATAGTTCCAGTTTCAAAACCATATAAATCTATAAGAGTATGCACAGATTTTAGAGATGTAAACAAAGCATGCCCTAAGGATGACTTTCCACTACCAGACATCGATATGATAGTGGACATGACTACGGGCTTTGAAATGTATTCCTTAATAGATGGTTTCTATAGATACAACCAAATCAATATTGCTCCAGAAGATCAAGAGAAAATAGCTTTTACATGTACATGGGGTACCTTCTATTGGAATGGCATGTTGTTTGGTCTTAAGAATATTGGTGCTACATATCAATGAGATATGACATCTATCTTCCATGGTATGATGCATCGAACTATGGAAGACTATGTTGATGACACCTTAGCTAAATCAATGATAAGATCAAAACATCTGAATGACTCAAGATAAATACTAGACATAATGGATAAGTTTAGTCTCAGACTGAACCCTAAAAAGTGTGCTTTTGGTGTCACTTCTGGAAAGCTCCTAGGCTATATTGTTTCAAAGAAAGGCATTGAAGTAGATCCTGCTAAAGTCAAGGCTATCATGGAGATGCAACCTCCCAAAAATATAAGTCAAATGAGAACCTTACAAGGAAGGGTGCAATCAATTAGATGTTTCATATCTCAACTCGCAGATATATCACAACCTTTCACAAAAACATTGCATAAAGGTGTGACCTTCTCATGCAGCGAGGAATGTAAAAA
The DNA here is from genome assembly GCA_027943335.1 of Chamaecyparis obtusa. Classification (NCBI taxonomy): domain Eukaryota; kingdom Viridiplantae; phylum Streptophyta; class Pinopsida; order Cupressales; family Cupressaceae; genus Chamaecyparis; species Chamaecyparis obtusa. The sequence goes on along the minus strand of BSBK01000497.1, from coordinate 5,857,742 downwards.
GAACTTCAACTACATCAAGTAATATCTATCAAATCATCCTATTTTGATGCCTCTGATTCAATGGAAGCCATTGATTCTGTATGTCTCTACCATATATACATCACTAGGGGCATTACTAGCACAACATGATGACAACAAGAAGGAGCGAGCTATCTACTACATTAGCAAAACATTGATAGCCTATGAGAAGAACTATTCAATGATTGAGAAATCTTGTCTAGCTATAATCTTTGCATCATAGAAACTGAGACACTACATGTTATCTCATATAACACAATTGATAGCTAAGATAAATCCATTGAAATACTTATTAAGAAAAGCTTCCCTCACAAGTAGATTAGCTAAATGGGTGATGCTATTGAGATAATTTGATATAGAATATGTTGAAAGGTAAGCTATCAAGGGCCAAGTCATTGCAGATCAATTGGCTGAAGCACCAATGTTCAATGATACACCATTACAGATGGAATTTCCTGATTCATCCATCATGCACATATCTTCTAGGACTTAGCATCTTTTCTTTGATGGATCTTACACACAGAATGGATCAAGATCAGGCATATTGTTCATAACACCACAAGGTTACTCAATACCTAAAGCATTTAGAATAAATTTCCTTGCACAAACAATATTGTCAAATATGAAGCTTTACTTAATGGCATGAAGATAGAAATTGAGTGGCGAGTGATAGATTTGCACATTCAGGGAGACTTACAGCTAGTCATACACCAAGTCAATGATGTATACTAGACAAAAGATGAGAAACTAGTTCCATACAAATGCATGGTTGATGACCTTAAGAAGTATTTCATCTTAGTTAATTTTGAGCAGATTCCTAGAACAGAGAACAAGGATGCTGATGTTATGGAAATGCTATCATCTCTACTACAGAAGCCCGAACATGAGCTACATTATGAGTTCCTGGTGGAAGCACTATCATTTCCTGCATATGATTCCCCTGAAACCCGTATGATCTACACTATTATTGGTCATGATTCTTCTAGATACAAACACCTTTTCTCCTACCTTCAAGACCAAATCATCCCTGATACCTTCAACTGCCATGAGAAATGATACCTTATCTGAAACACATCATGATATGTCATCATAGGTAATGATCTATACAAATGGAGTCTAGATGATACACTCCTTAGGTGTTTAGAATGTGACGAGTCTCAACGCGCATTAGAGTAAGTCCATGATGGTATTTGTGGATCACATTCAAATGGTTTAACACTATCTTGAAAACTTATTAGGGTTGGGTACTATTGGCCTGAAATGGAAAAAGAGGCTATCAAATATGCTAAAAATTGTCAAAAATGTCAAGTCCATGGAAACTTGATTCATGCACCAGGGAGAGATCTTATTCCCTTAACTACACAATGGCCTTTCCAACAATGGGTGTTTGATCTTATAGGGGATATATATCCATATTCTTCCAATGGACATACTCATATCATTATAGCTACAAACTATTTTACAAAATGGGTAGAAGCAGTTCCTCTAACTCAAGTAACTAGCAAACAAATTTCAATGTTCATTCTGAATTACATCATTTGTTGGTATGGCATTCCATATTCAATAGTCATAGATAATGGTGGCCAATTCAAGAATAAGGACTTAGATTCCTTGTGCTCTAAATTAAAGATTACACAACATTGGTCATCCATATACTATCCTCAAGGGAATGGGCAAGTAGAAGCATCAAACAAAAATCTGTTGAAGAGCCTACATCGCACAGTCAACAAGATAGGAAGAGAGTGGCATCTCATGATCAATCCATCTCTTTGGGCCTATAGAACAAGTATCAGAATGCCCACTAGAGATACACCTTTTTCTTTATTTTATGGGTCTAAAGTGGTACTACCTATTGAGTTTCAAATCCCATCACTAAGAATTAGAATGCACGGTCTAGTAACTGATGATGATTACAGAGTGTCTAGGTTGCAAGAACTTGAACTACTAGATGAGTGCAGACAAGCTATGTATGATCATCTCAGAGTATATTAGAAGAGAATGTCTAGAGGCTACAACAAGAAAGTCAGACACAGAATTTCAGGTTGGTGATCTAGTCTTGAGAGAAAATCCTAAAAATCAGTCAGATTAAGAGCGCAAGGGGAAGTTTGAACCCAACTGGCTGGGTCCCTTTGTTATCACTACTATTTTTGGCTCTAGAGCCTATCAACTCTCAAAAACTAAAGGAGAATAGCTCTGAGAACCAATCAATATTCTCCATCTGAATAAATTCTATGCCTAAGGCATTCAGTCTATGGGAAAATGTCCTGAAAAAATCATAAAAATTAGAAAAAGTCCTAAAAAAATGATGATCTTGGTGAAAACCTAGCAATAGGCACCTTGATGTATCACAAAAAAATTCAAAAATGGAAAAATACAAAAAAATTGAAAAGATGAAAAATACAAAAAAAGGAAGAAAAAGAAAAAGTGCCTTGGTGAAAACTTGGAAATAGGTGCCTTGGTAGCAAAAATAGAGTCTCTACCAAGATGGTGAAAACCTAGAAAATGGGAGCCACTTGTATCAAAATGCTCCATCTATTAGTGCAATCTTGGTCTTTCCCATCTTTCAGTCTGCTTTAGTTTGTACATATCTCTTGTTTTCAATAAAGCCGATCTGCGCACCATCCAGCAAAAGTGTCGGTATCCTATCACTGTTCCAAACTTGGAGGCAATCAATGTCATATCCTAAAGCCCTCAATATCTTCAAATGAGTCATTTCTAGTCAAGGTCCTTTCAGAGCTACATCTAAGTCAGCTAGTCAGTCTTCTCACCAGGAAAGGATTTTGCACCCACAACCCAAACACAAATAACAACAACAAACTAAAAACAATCTTTGTTGCATGCTTTTATCTTCTTTGTATGCTTACTGATTCACATTGATATTTTTGCATATTCTATCCTCGTGAGCTCCTTAATGATCTTCTTCATAGGATTTAGAGGGTGATGATTGGGGGGCATAATCTTTTATTTGTCTTCTTCTTGTATGTGAAAATCTAATAACTTTAAAAATTCTAGATTGAATTGGTGTCCACTATAAGTGCCTCCATCATGTATTGGATGGCCATGTGTACCTCAACCATCAATACCCATGAAATTCAAGGAAGTTTGATCTAACTTTATCTTTTGAGTGATTTTTACTTCTCTATTGTGAAAATGCAAAATTATCCAAGGATGTGAATGATAAAGGGTCACTGCGGGTAAATTCACTTGAGAATGAGAATGATCTCCTGAACTGCTTGGTTTATTTGTCTGCAAGGCCTATTCAGGTCATCACAAAATTTATGTTTTGATGCTTATACAAATTTCTATATCAAGATGGACATGATATTCAGGTCATCCTAGCTTTTGTGCTTTGATGCTTATATCTAATCCAACATTTCAAAATAAAAATCAATATTCATATGTTCATGGTTGCCTAACTAGTGAAAATTGTATTGATTTATTCAGTGTTACCTAATAAAATATTCATTGATGAAAAAGGCCAACACATGATTAGTGACTAAGTCCTACATCCTAGGTGCATTTCATTTTTCATTTTGCATGGTTGTATTTAGCTCACATGTCCAAATTCAGCTTGATGCTTAATGATTCACCAAAACTATGCTAAACATGAAACAAGGACATAGTATCGCATGAAGGTCTCCTTAACCAAAATAGTAAGAAGATACCATCCTGGGTTAAACATCCATTTTGACAAATGGCTGAGCACTTGTCTTCATCAATACCTGTAAAACATATCATGTGTATCTCTGCATTTACATTACATATCATAAGAATTCCATAAATCCATTTACATTACTTATCGTAAGCATTCCATAAATCCATTTGCATACATACATGAGCATCCATGAAGCATAAGCATAACATCTACATTTTCTATCTATCATTGCATTACATTATCCATACATTTGAAAGAAAACATTGTATTGCATAATCCATACATTCTACACTAATCAAATCATTTCATACATTTGCATCACATGATATAATAATCATAAACCAAAACCACAAGTGCATATGAAGTCACAACCAAAATCAATCTCATATATATATAAAAAATTAGGATAAGTACATGGGGGTGCACTAATGGCATAGTATACAAAAGAATGAGCTTGACTGAGCTATTAGATATAATCAATGTATGGACAAAATGACAAAAACATGAGACCACTATGACAGATCAGTTATCTGCCTGGTCCTCAACATCCAGTGCCTGTCCTCTGGAAGGTGCATCTGGTGGTGGGTTGGAACATGGTGCTTTATCTCCCTTAGAAGAAGTCATGTACTTAGAATATGACAACACTCTCTAATCAGTAGGAACCCTTGAATAATAAGCAAACACATAATAAGAGGCCTGACTCATCTAATGGATCACCTCAGCCTATAGTCATCTCACATCAGCCTCCCGCTCTAGTCGTTGTCTCTCAGACTCTCTGAGGTGGATCTCAAAACTGGTACTCTATAATCTCAAATCATGTATCTGCAACCAAAGTCACCTAATGATCTCCTATCGTGTTTGTCTCAATCTAGGATCCACCTTAGGTGCCATTGTCTTTGCCTCCTCTATAGGCTACTCTGCACTAGCTCCTCTATGCGCCTTACGGTGATGAGCCTCTGCACCTAAGTCAAAATTAGGAGTGTCATGTACATCCTCCACTAGAGCATCTTGCTACTCTCCCAAGACCTCATCCACACTACCCACACCACCAAGTGTACCACTCTGGCCTCTAGTATATCTACGTTGCAAAACTGTAGGCCGGCCTGCTGAAACACCCTATGGTCGAGGTGGTCTCATATGTCCTGATGGCCTTGATGGGGTCATCACTACTCTAGGATAGGGTGTTGTAGGATGCACTACTGGTATATGTACCTCATGATGTCTCTAGCCTCTGCCCATAGGGGCACTTGTCACATCATCAGTGTCCTCCATAGTGGGAATGAGCTCAGTAGGATCTGAGAAATGCCTCATTGGATGCTTTGCTAACCAAGTAATGAACACATCAGTAACTCCAATATCTGCAACCTATGGTCTATAACCCCAATCTTTGGGAACATATCCAATGTACTCCTGGTTGCACAATGCATAAGACAATCGAGAAGTCCATCCTAATCTGAGCTCATTAACTAATCAAGCATATGTGGAAAAGTCCTACGAGGCATCCTGAATAATGCCAACCTACCACCAGATATGAACAATGATGAATCTCTCCAGTATGGTGGTAGATCTCCCTATAAGGATCCTACTCTGGCAAAGGTATCCAAACTGAGCATGAGTAGTTGGCCACACCTCTATTTGCAAGTAAGTCCTCCAGATGATGAAAGTCATGTCATCAAGCATGCACCTCCAGTACTTTGTCCAGCCCATCCAGACCTTTGTAACATACCCTGAATATCTATATATGACAAGCTCCTAAGGCTATCACTCATCCTAACATATTGGCCGACATATACTAATGTGTTCCCAAGCCCAGATCTACAGTACCAGTGCACCTGAAGCAAACATCCTACCCTCATGGTAGATGATCTCATGCATCTCACTAAACATGTGCGCTAATAAACACTGTCCCCATCCAAGCTCAAAAGGACTAGCCATCAAGCATGCAACCATAGGGGCCCAACCCATCAAAAGATCATTCTGCTGATGGTCAGACATGATGATCCCTTTGATCATCCTAGATATGATACACTCTAATCTATGCGACTCTCCATATCTCTACACAAGAGTCTCCTAGGAAATCTTCTGAGCTATCTTCTTGTCAGCACCAAGTAAAGTACCAAATGCTAGCAATCATGTGTTGCCTGACCTAGTGTAATCAGGGCGCGGGCCATGAAATGGTATCCTTAGAATCCTATACACATCCTCTGGAGTCACAGTGATCTCTTCGGTAGGAAGATGAAACGTCTAAGTCTCAGAGTGAAATCTCTCAATCAAAGCAATCAATAATCCATGGTTCACCCGAATATCAGTCAACCGAATCAAGAACTCAAATCTACATGCAACTAAATGAACTCTCATAGGGTCTGGAAGTGCCCTACAAAGCCTTTGAGTAGTAGGGTGTGAAATCCGAATGTGTACATCTGGGTAATGAACCTACACAACACAAAAATGGGACAACCTATTAGTAACTTGGTCAAAAATTAGGCTATGAGCATTCAAATTTAGAAAGTCAATACTTCAGAAGGTGCATAAAAGACTAAGGAAAATAGCTATGAAATTAGAAAAATCAAAATTTTGACCTAAGGGTGTGAAAAATGGTCACTATTTTCCATACGAGTTTTCAGACTAGCACCAAAACTTGTATGATTTTCTGCAAGGTCCCATATGACACTTAATGCATACATGACATTAAGATGGTTCATGTATGAGACTTGAGGGACCCAATGAAATGTCGTATGACAGATGGGCCCCTCTCATACAAGTTATAGTTACAACAGACACGACACTCAACACATACTTGAAAACTTGTATGAGTCCCAGTGGACTGTTGTACAAGTTCTTGTGCAGCAAAAATAAAAAAAATTGGAAAAATGTGTAAAAATCCTAGAAAGCATGAAATGAAGCAAAATTTGAATTCACAGAGAGGCACAGAGGTCCACTTACCAGATTCCCATACTGGGGAGGTCGTTGGAATCGACGGTTGTGCTCAAAATGGTGTGAAGACATAGGCACTTACATCTTCGCTCAGAGGGCTCCACTGGTTCACAAAAGACAAATGGTTGAAATGATTTGAAAATGACCCTTTTGGCCCTTATATAGGTTTTGACCTAATTTTTCAAAGTGCCCTATTTTTCATGAAAATTGCACCCCTGGCTAATTTCGACGTTCTGAACCCATTTTCAGGATCAAAATCAAAATCTGAGATTGTTTACTTTGTCAAAATCATGATTTAAAATTTTTGGACCCAAGATGGCCGACAACTTGCATAATTGATCTTTTGAACATTATTGAAATCTAGAATTCAACTTAATTGATTATCATACATCAAACTATCAAATTTTCAACTTGGTCAACCATGGTCAACTCGTGGTCAAACCTAGTCAAACTTGGTCTTCAGGACCTCCAAACAATGCAGAATGCATCTCCAAACATGCATAACCACTTCTCAAATTGATTAACATGCTTCAATAATCACTCAACATTGACTTTCTTGTCAAATTTTGATTTTCATCCCAAAGGGGGTATGGTATTACACATCATTAACTAATTTTATCAATCAATTTTTCTTCATTAATCAAGACAACAACCATGTCTAGTTGATTCATCAAAAGTCCTCATCGCTTGGGGCACATCGCTTGAGACATATCAAATTCATCAAGATCCATATCAATCTGGTGTTCTCTCACAAACTTGTAAATTGTATTAGCTTATCGTAACCATTAGTTCATTAGTGTTATTTCCTTGGTTCTTCGTAAATGAAGAGTTCAAATTTGACATCCTTTCGATTCCTTTGGACAATCAGGTCTGGAGTCAGGACAATCACTTCTTCATAATCATAAGGTTCAAAATCAAGCATTTTGAAACTTCTTTGTAATCACCGGTCCTTTTTATAGTTAACATCATCTTGATTCTTTGGTCAATTAGGACCTGAATCAGCAAATCTTCAAATCAATCAATCGATTTCTATCTCAGAATTGGTTAATCTTTTAGGATCAATTTCTCCACCACATAACTAAGTCCACCTCATCATCAAACACAAATTAATCTTTGAACCACTGCGCTTCACACAGTAATTCAAAGAGGGGCAAAATGTAATACCCCAAAAATGGGCTATAGGACCATTGACCTCCTACATCAACAAATCAATCGAAATTGACACAAAAGTCCTAACCAAAGGTACATCTGCGCATCAAATCATCAAAAACCTAATCGATTCTATCTTAATTCTACATCGGGGAATATTTCTCAAATGTTCCTAATCTATCCTAATTATCTCCTAATTAAATATTATTTGGTGATATATGACATTATTTATCCTAAAGTTAATTAATTGAATATGTTAAATATTTGATTAATTAATTTAATTATGCCGCTTAATCATTTAATTATATTTAATTCTATTTATTCCTAATTAATATTATTTAATTTTGACAATAAAAAAAAAGCCCTCTGAATAATTGATTATATTCTTATTTAATTAGTTAATTCCAGTTGTCAATATTTAATGATATAGTTTTGGAATAAAGTTTGATTAAATAGTTGATTAACCCATAAATCAATTGTTTTAATTCAAAAATCAGTTAAGTTGAGAATAATTCATTTGAATTATTAAATTAATTCACAATTATCCATGCACATTCAGAAAAGTAGTTAAACTTTAAATCAGTAAATCAATTCAATTTGTTATCTTTTTGAACTCAACATCTATTTCGAGTTAAAAAATGATCTAAACTTCTAATTTGAGTTAAAAAGCTGATTTTGCATGATTTTGTGAGTTAACTAGTTCTGATTTCATAATAACTCAAAAATCAATCTGAGTTAATTAGGGAGAGATTTTTGGCTTTCCATGAGCTTTTGAAAATCTTGGATTTCTATATAAACAAGGCTCGGCCCTTCACAAAAGGCCCTTCTCTTGAATTGTGCTTTCAATTACTTGGAGAATCGAGCTCTTGCAAACAGGCGATTGTGAGATTTTTGCAATTTTCATTCATTTTTTTCAATCAATTCATAGCATTCATAGATTCAATTGTATTCATTTTCAATTCTATATCAAGTTTCATAATAGTTTTTCATCATATTGCATAGAAAATCCAAAAATATAGATTAAGCTACATTTATTTTCATCCATCTTTCATCATTTTAAATCCTTCATTTAGGTATTGCATTGTCACTGGTCTTGGTCATAATTAGAGAATATCAAACTCATACCTACTAGAACGTAGTAAATCACCTGGTTAGCTATATTATTTATTTTTGCAGATTTCTTGATTTGCTAACCTCTAATGTTTTATTGAAGTGTTGTGTCTACAGCTAGGTATAAAATTCACACGCACAAATATGTCCCCACAAACATTAATACCGTCTAGTTTGAGAACCTTGTGGGACATCTGTCAGCATCTTGCACTCTTTCCTTTAAGCCTTCTGACATACCATATGTCAAGCCTGACCATAATCTCCCTCTCTATATCGTCGTCATGGTTAGATACTTTGCCATCAAATGGGTCATGATAGATAATGACTCATCCCTAAATTTGTGTACCCTAAAGTTCATCCAACAAGTGGGATTCATAAAGGCTGACATGTCACACGATGTTAACACCATCAAGGCCTATGATAACTTGGAGCGTACCTTAGAAGGTACCATTCTTTTTCCAATCAAGTTGGGCCCAACAATTCAAGACACCATCTACCACGTTATTGTTCTAGACCTACCATATAACATCCTCCTCGGCTGACCATGGATCCATTCCATCAAAGTTGTACCATCTACTTATCATCAGTGCCTCAAATTTTTGCATCAAGGCACTGAGATCACCATCCATGTAGACCCCAAAACCTTTTCATATTGTCATGCATTGGAAGCATCATTCCCTCATTACACTCATTGTCCTAGAATCGACATTGGCACTTCCATTGCCATCTTATCCCAATCCCACAGTGATCCAGAAACAATCCTAGCCTCCACCTTCTCTTCTATTAAGATCAATAACCAGGGTTGTGGTGAATACAACTTAAATGATGCATTTTCAATAGGGACCTTGCCACTTGATCCATGTCCACAAGCGCATCCAAGCCACCAAAGCAAGCCTACTCTAGCCAACCCTGAAATCAAGAATTCGGGGCCATTAACTTTTATTTCCCATGGAATCATAAATATTCTAGAGATGGACCCTAACATCAACAAGTGGATATAAAAAGATCCCCCACCTCCTAATATTGAGTTCCTCAGTTAATTCAAAGATAAATATCCCTCATCGCACAAATATGCTATATAGAAATGGAATTATCGAGGTGATTGTCTAGGACCAGAAGAAAGTGGAAGCAAAGATCCAATAGAGGCCTCACAAAATCCTAAACATCAAGGCCTTGTCTTTAATACCTCTTTCCTATGCATACAAGAACCCAATACCACAATTGGGGGCACTAATTCACCCAACATCAAGCTCTTGAATATCCAGGACGGACTCCTAGAAATTGAAGACATCCCTGAAGAGGAATAAAATAAATCCTATGATGACATCTTCGACAATGATATCCTCTCGGGAAACTCTATCCTTGATCAACTAGCCATTAATGTCATTGAACTTTCCCTCATCCATCCCGAACTCATAGACTAGGGTCAACCAAGTGTAATGCATGTCGATGATTTCCAAAGCACAGAAGCACTCCTAAGATTAATGGGAGCATTAGGCCAGTAATCAGATCAAAAATAAGAAGCAGCTCATGCTTACAATCTTGACCCTAAAGGATACTTTGGATAAGAGGAATTCTTTAGTCATAAAATTGAAAATGAAAAATAAAAGAATGAGTCTTTTTGTGAAAACACCTCCGGGGCACATTTTGACTCTAAAAAGGCAAAAACAAAGGGTGTATCTTCTAGTGAAAACCTCTTTGAGGTGATAGAAGATGAGGAATTTCCACTTCCCCCCATCCAGGACTATAGACCAGAGAAATCATCCATCATCATTGAGGAAACAAAGGCAATCAACTTGGGAATAGAAGGATGCCCAAGGATTACATATATTGTAGCATCCTTGACCAAAGCTAAAGAACCATCCTTCATAGTGCTTCTCCAAGAAGATACAATAAACTTCACATGGTCATATGCACACATGCTAGGGCTTGATCCTAATCTCGTCATCCACCATCTTACAATGGATCTCAATGCAAACCCAGTTAAGCAAAAGCTTCAACAAATGCATCTAAAGGTAGCCCTACTAGTAAAGGAAGAACTAGAGAAGCTACTCCAAGAAAAAATCATCAAAGCCATAGACTATTCAGCATGGATCTCAAACATGGTTTATGTCACTAAGACTTTAGGAGAGATCATAATATGCACTGACTTTAGGGACTTGAACAAAGTATGTCCAAAAGATTAGTTCCCTTACCTAACTTCAATATGATTGTTGATCTCAGAGCAAACCATGAGATTTTATCACTCATGGATGACTTCTCATGGTATAATCAGATCACAATAGCAGAGGAAGACCAACACAAAATAGCATTCACCACACCATGGGGTACCTTCTACAACAATATGATGTCATTTGGGCTAAAGAATGCAGGGGCCACCTATCAGTGAGCAATGATAGCTATCTTTCATGATATGATACATAAGATCCTTGAAGACTATGTGGATGATATCCTTGCAAAATCCAAGACACGGCTGGAACACCTTGACATCCTTGAGAGTGTGTTCGATTGCCTCCATCATTATAGCCTAAAGCTAAATCTAAAGAAGTGTGTCTTCAGTGTAATATTTGGTAAGTTGCTAGGCTTCATTGTATCATGGTGCAGCATAGAAATTTATCCCAAAAAGGTCAAAGGAATAACAAAAATGCCTCCTCCTAGAAAACTCAAGCAGCTCAAAAGCCTACAAGGTAAACTATAATCAGTATGTTGTTTCATATCATATCTAGCAGACAAGTGCTAACCTTTCACGCATCTACTCCGCAAAGACACAATCTTCAAATGAGATCCAATTTTCCAAAGAATCTTTGAGAAGATAAAAGAATATCTAGCCAACTCTCCCATCCTTTTACCTCTAGTCCCAGGATGCTCTCTGATCCTATACATCTCTACAACTACTATAGCACTAGGGGCACTATTAGCACATCTTTATGACAACAGCAAAGAAAGAGCCATCTATTACACCAGTTGAACAATTCATGCATATATTGAGGCTAAAAAACAAAGAAGCCAATGTAATGGAAACCATCATATCCTTACTGGAAATCCCTCGAGATTCATCATAGTATGAATTATTAGTTGAGTAGCTACACACACCTGCTTATGAAAATGCTGATTTAGAAATGGTGTGCATCTTGGTTGGCCTGCAATCCCCATGGTACCATGATATCCATGCTTATCTTTAAAATGGTATCATATCCCCCCATCTCACAAACACCCAATGCCAAAACCTAATTCCTAGAGCTTCCCACTATACTCTTGTAAAAAACACCCTTTATCATTGAGGATATCACAATATCCTCTCTAGGTGTTTAGATTCAAAAGAGGTCATCCTAGCTTTACAAGAGGTTCACACTAAAATTTGTGGTACCCACATGAGTGGCATGGTCCTACCAAAGTAGTTTCCTAGATTCATGTATTACTGGCCAAAAATGGAGCATGATACCTGTGAATTTTTTAAGAAATGCTTACCATGTCAGCAACATGCCAATCTGATTCATGCTCCAGCTCAAGACTTGCAGCCTATTACACTCCCATGGCCCTTTTCATGTTGGGGCTTTGACCTTGTCAGCTTTATCACTCCCTTTTCCTCTGATGGACACAAATATATCATAATAGTCACAGAATACTTTACAAAGTAGGTTGAATCAATTCTACTCATCCTCACTACTGGCATCTAGATATCCAAGTTCATCCTCTACCATATCATCTACCACTTTAGCATCCCTTCCACCATCTTCATAGATCATGGCACACCTTTTTAAAACCATCATGTGGATGATCTATGTGCTAGACTCCACATCCATCACCATTTCTCTAGCCCATACTTCCCTCAAGAAAATGGCCAAGCCGAGGCAACCAATAAAACTATCCTAAAAATCCTCAAGAAGGTTGTCAATGATTTTGGTCATGACTGGCATCTCCAAATAAATTATGTCCTCTTGGCCTATCTCACTTCTTATTGCACTCCCATAGGTGCCACCCCATACTCCCTTGTATATGGTGTCAAATTCATTCTACCAATTGAGGTTGAGCTCCCATCATTATGTGTATCCATGAAAAACTATACCATAGATGAAGACTATTGCATGGCACACCTCACATAGCTAGACCTGTTAGATGAAAAGAGGCAACAAGCATATGATCACCTGGTTGCATATTAGAATTGACTCAAATAGAGATATAACAAGAAGTTCCAGTTGAAATACATGGTCCTAAAATAAAATCATAAAGTGCATGCACATCGAGAGAATAAAGGCAAGTTTGAACCTACTTGGTTGGATCCTTACATTGTCACGACATGCTTTGGCTCTGGAGCCTATCAACTATCAACACCAGAAGGTGAGTCCCTGAATGATCTGATCAACATCATACATCTGAAGTGGTTCTATGCCTAAACCATATTCTTTAAAAATACAGAAAATCCATTAAAAATGGAAGAATATAGAAAAATACAAAAAAAATCAAAAGCAAAAAGTAAAAAAGTAAAGAGAAATAATCGTCCAACGGTGAAAATTGGCAATTCAAGCACCTTGGATAAGTATGTTGGTGAAAACCTAGAAACATGCACCATACATAGTGGACCAAGACATTATCTATCACACCCCCATCCCCTCCCATCCCAATTCCATCTCAAATCCCATCTACATCCCCACCACCAGCCCACTCCCAAGGTGTTCTATCTTCCACCCTATCCAACGCATCACTACATTCCTATCCCCAATCCTAAGCTTCTTGTACATATTGTGAATAGAGAGATCCTCCTATCCCACTCCCTAAGCTTCTATACATATCTATTGTAAATATATCCCTGTCACTATACATATCATCTCATCTTGTTGTACATATCCTTGTTAGTCCTGCTACAAAATTTGATTAGATAACTTGTCCAACCCAGTCTCATACTTCAACAATATCTTTTGTTGACTATCCTTGATCACATGATTATCCTTGACTCATCATTTTCCAACAACAACATAGCATTCTCCTCATCAAACAGATCCCTGCAAGGTGTGTCCTTCCTCATGTCTGACCTAATCTTCCATCCTTAATCAACTAGGTCCACATAGGATGTATCATTCCTCACATTTTGAACAAATCTTCCCCCCATAAATCAAACCAATCCTTCTCCTTGGTAAAATATGTTTTGTGGATTTATCACTTCGGTCTTGGATTTTGTCCTTTGGATCTTATTTATCTTTTGCGATTTCTCGTTATTCTCTCCTCAAGGTTTCCATGATCCTTTATATCATGGTGCACTATGAATGAGGACAATCTAGGGTAGGCTCTTTTGATCTTTTGCTTCTTCCTATGAGTCAGTCATACATGACCCTTGTGTTAATATGATTTAGAACAATAGAGAGGGAGGGCTGATTCAGTTGTTCTCAGGTCCCAATGTATAAGACAAACTTAAAATTTTTTCCTTAAATCAGATCCAATAACCAAAACAAACTCGATCATCACTGATTCAATAATAGAAACATATAACAATGCAGTCCACTACCTAGCTGTAACTTAACTTGTAAAACATAGAAATGTTCAAACCAAAACATTCACACAAGTATTAACACCAGGATTTATAGTGGAAACCCAATGTGGGAAAAACCACTTTGTAACATGCTACTATTATTTTCACTCTTCTGAAGTGAGCTCAGTTAAAAGCCAACCCTGTCAAAGGTTACAATACACACTGTCAGGTGTGACTCGGTTAAAGGATTTCAATCAACCTATTAAAAGTGAGCCTTGTCATAGGACTTACATACACTCTATTAGAATGCAACCTTGTTCAAAGGATTTAACATATGACTGTTAGGTCAACCTCTGTTAAAAAGATTTTGACTGTTACAATGGTTAGAAAGTAGTAGCAATATTTATCTAAAAAATATACAACTCACTTTGCAAATATCAGATCCGATTCCGTACACTAATGCTGGTTTAATGACTTTGAAACTTTTCCATCTCCATCTCTGATCTACTCAGAACTATTCTTCAAGCAACCACCACAATTCTCCTTCAACCTTTTCTACTTATACAGTCAATAAAACTTGACTGATCTTCCAACATTCTCTTTTTCACCCATGCACATACATATCCAATGCTTAGGTTCCCTTAATACTTTCCTCAATTAGGTTAACTCATCTTATGCCACTCAATCTCATTCACAGATCTTAGGGTTAGGTCAAATTCATTGAATCTACCCGCTTCATGTTCTTTGGCTTCATTTCTAGAATCATCTCAAATCTCTTAAAGATTTACAATAAAACATTTTACAGTGCATTTAATGCTTTCAAATAATCAATAAATAAAGTCAACACATTTTACATAATCCAAGAATTCAACAATGTCTGCTCCAAAACTAAATTCTCTTCAAATATAAAAATGTTGATGCTCAGTCAATACTGTGATCAACTACTCGGTCTTCATGTAGAAAGCTTGGTCATTACTAAAAATGTTTCCTCGGCTTATACTATCTTTCTTGGCAATTAACTATTGTTCAATCGACACTAGAATTTTGCTCAGCATACACTGACTCGGTCGAGACTAACATTACTCAGCTTAAACATGATTTCTCCATTCTTTTCTCGGTCAAGCCTACCAGTTTAGTCTTTAGTCTTACTAAGATAAATAATACATTGTCTCATCATTGTACAATATAGTCAAGTACACTTTGTAGTATCAAGATAACTCAACCTTTCCCTAGGTGCTATTGTTACCAACCTTGCCTATCCCCTTAGCAACACTCAAATAGATATAGTACTTTCCTAAGTAGAAATAATCTTACCAATTAAGGTTTGACATCAATGAAAATACAACAATTGTTTCAATTGTAGTTTCCAACAATCTCCCTCTTTGGCATTGATGGCAACACCATATGATATCACTTGAATAACACATGGATTACCAACCAATCCAAAAACTTATCTGTTCATCAAAGAATTATTTATAATATTCTTAGCTTCATTCTGATTCAGAATCCTAGAAGCCTCACTTCTGTGACCATTAGAAGTATTCAGATCTCCCTCTATCCTAATCCTTCATTTCAGTTCATCTATCTTTACTTTTCAGTGTCAATGTTATCATATCAGTTCATCTCCCTCTTTGAAAAAAATGCCAAAGCAACAACTAAAAAAATACATCCATCAGATGTAGATAATATCTATGTAGCTCAGTGTTTCTCCCTTTGTCATCTTTCTTATGACTGATTCCTTGTCTTTTCTTCTTTTCACAACTCTAGGCCAGCCCTAAAGTGTGACAATCTTCTGCATCAATTTGTCAAATATTTTGCTATAGCATATTTGATGCAGTGCTCCTAGCTTGACTAGGCAGCCTCAGTTAGGGGAAGGACTCCTAATTGACTTCTCAAATACTCATGAACTTCTCTGGGTAAAGCTTTAGTGAATATGTCTACTAATTGTTCTTTTGTATTCACATATTCCTTTCAGACTTCTTTATCTTGTACTAATTCTCTCAAGTAGTGATACTTGATTGCTATGTGCTTGGTCTTAGTGTGCATCACTAGATTCTTAGAAATATTGATAGCATTTGTATTGTCACAGAAAATAACAATAGGTTTAGTGATTTCTTCTTTCATGCCTATCAACAATTGTTTTATCCATACCAAATTTGAATAGTTTACTACAACAGCAACATACTCGGCTTCAGCAGTAGATTGGGAAATGCAATTTTGTTTCTTTCTCATCTAGGAGACTAATCTCTATCCAAGAAAGAAACCTCCACCACTAGTACTCTTTCTATCATCTACATTTTCTACCCAATCAGCATTTGTATAAACTCTGAGTTCAAATTTGTCATCCTTCTTATAATATAGACCATAGTCAACAATTCCTTTCAAGTATCTCATAATTCTTTTCAAAGCCATCATGTGTGTTTCCTTAGGATTGGCACAAAATCTTGCCACAATCCCAATAGCTAGTACAATATCTGGTCTACTATGTACAACATACTACAATTTTCCAATCATGGATCTTTACAAAGTCTGATTCACTTCTACAGCATCATCATTCTTAGATAACTTTTGTCCAGTAACCATAGGAGTACTCACTGGTTTAGCATCTTCCATCCCAAAACTTTTTAGTATTTCATTTACATACTTAGACTGTGTAATGAAAATTCCATTCTTCCTTTGATATACTTGTAAACCAACAAAGAATTTGATCTCACCAAACATGCTCATTTCAAATTCAGTTTGCATTTCATTTGAAAATCTTTTACACAATGCGTATTGTACACCAAAAATAATGTCATCCACAAAATTTTTTGCCAACAGGATACCTTTACCTTCTTCATCCTTCATGTACAGATTGCTTGTGTCATTTTTTCTTGAAAATCTAATCTAGATCAAGTAGTTGTGCAACCTCTCATACCATGCTCTGGGAGCTTGTTTCAATCCATATAGTGCTTTGTTCAATTTGCACACCATGTGTCTTCTGTTTGGATCAATAAAACCTTCTGGCTATTCTATGTAAACTTCTTCTTCTAGTATACCATTCAAAAATGCAGACTTGACATCCATTTGATATACCTTGAAATCTTTATAAGCAGCATATGCAAGCAGATTTCTTACTCCTTCCAATCTAGCTATAGGGGAAAATGTCTCCCCATAATCTATTCCTTCTTCTTGTGCGTAGCCTTTGCATACCAGCCTAGCTTTGTTCCTAGTTATTTCACCATTTTCATTCATCTTATTCTGAAACACCCACTTTGTTCTTATAACATTTTTGTTTTTAGGTCTCAGTACCAGAGTCCAAGTATCATTCTTCTCAATCTCTTCATTCATTTCTTGTATCGAGTCTTCATTCTCCAATGCCTCTCTAGTTGACTTGGGTTCAAATTCACACATTAGGCATGTTGGATCCTTATTCTTACTTCTGGTCTGAATTCTAGTATTTTTGCCTCCAATTATGTGTTCAGGTTTGTGATGTCTTCTTACATATTTTTCCAAAATAGGTTCAGCTCTTCTCTCCTCTATTTCATCAAGTTCCCCAACAAGATTGTTAGATTTAGCTTCTGAATGCTTAGCAACCTCTTCCTGACATTTAGCAGCATTTTCTTGTAGCTTGGCATGTTCTTGTTCTCTTTCGGTACTATTTTCTTGATGCTCGGCAGCATCTGTCTATCACTCGACATTGCTTACCTGAGACTCGACATCAGGTGCAAGTCTTTTACTTGCCTCTTCTTCTTCCTCAATGTACACAAAAGATCTATAATCTTCTGGTTCTCTTTTGCTGTCAGCTTCATTTCTTTCTACATACTCATCAATTTTCACATTCACACTTTCCACAATTTTGTTAGTGTTAGAGTTCAAACACTTATAAGCTTTACTTTTTGTGGAATATCCTAGGAATATGCCTTCATCACTCTTAGCATCAAACTTTCCATTCCTAGTGTCTTTTAATATATAGCACTTACTTCCAAAGATTCTAAAGTATTTAACACTCAGTGCATGCCCATGCCATAATTCATAGGGTGTCAGATTTGTACCTTTCTTGATCTATACCTAGTTAAGAGTGTAGATAGCAGTGCTTATAGCTTCTTTCCAATATTTTTATGCCACATTCTTTTCAATCAACAATGTCCTTGCACAATCCAAGATAGATTTGTTTCTCCGTTTTTCTATACCATTCTATCGAGGTGTTATAAGTGTAGACATTTGTCTTTTAATTCCTTTATCATTGCAAAATAGATTGAATTCATTTGATGTAAATTCTCCACCTCGGTCAGATCCAAGACATTTCAGGTTCCTACCTATCTCCTTCTCAACCTTAGCCAAATACCACTTAAAAGATTGAAAAGCTTCAAATTTTTCTTTTAGAAACATTGCATGCATCATCCTAGTATGATCATCAACAAATAAGATAAAGTATCTAGCACCACAGTAACTTTGTACACCCATAGGTCCACAAAGGTCAGTATGAACCAAATCTAAAATGTTCTCAGAAGTAAAGGATTTTCTCTTAAAACTTGACTTTGTCATCTTTCCTAACTGACATTCCTTGCACATCACATTCTCAGGTTTCTTCAATCTAGGTAGACCTCTTACCTTTTTCTTCTTACTTATCTCTACTAGATTGTCAAAGTTAACATGACATAGCCTTTTATGCCATAACCAAATATCATCAAGTTGTGCAATTAAACATGTTTCTTCAGATAGGTCAAGATAGAAGAAATTACCTCTAGTCTAATCTCCACTTCCAATTAGTTCTCCAATAGCATCAAATATTTTAGCTTGCTTGTGATGAAATTACACTCGGTAACCAGTTTTGTTGAGTTGAGAAACACTTAACAAATTATAATTAAGACCTTCAACCCAATAAGCATTTTCACAAGACATCTTATCAATCGGTTTAATTAAACCTTTTCCTCTAATAGGACATGGTGCATCATTACCAAATTTTACACTTTTACCTCTGTAATGATGTAAGGTCTCAAACTTATTTTTGTCACTAGTCATGTGATGTGAACAACCACTATTAATAATCCATTTATCATTCTTGTTCACATAGGATATCAATACAGTTTTCTCATCCTCATCAGATTCATCTTTCATTGCAACATAGACTACCTCAATTTCAAAATCATCACTATCAATGTAAGTCTCTTTTTCAGCAATGTAACAATATTTCTTACCTTTTACTTTGTAATCCATGTTCCTTCAGTAGCTTCTATCATCTCTTTTGTCTTTGTGTTTTCTTTTTCTTTCATCATCTTTATCCTTCCTATCAGGACATCTAGCAGCTATATGACCAACTTTATTACATGCAAAACATATAATAGGGAGTTTACCTTTATACTTTCCTTTTCCTCTTCTCAGTCTTCTAGCCATAAGAGCTTCTAGATCTTCCAGTTCTTCATCAGAAGTGTCACTGTCACTTTCACTGATGCATCTTTCTTTTTCTTTCTTTGGCTTATTCAGAACTAGTTGTGACTTGAAAGTAGATTCAACATTACCAATGCTTCCAATAGTGAAATTATCATAGTTAGAGAGTTCAAAAGCAGTTAGCTTACCAACCAAACTTTCCAAAAGTAAGAACATTAGTAGATTTGCATCTAGATTCTTGAATAGCTGAGATCTTAATAGCATATATAGGATGTAGTGTTCTTAGTACTTTCCCAATTATAGTTTCATCATCAATAACCCCATTTGCTCCTCTAATAGCATTCACAACTTCTTTTATTCTACCACAATATTGTGCAATGTTTTCACCTTCTTGCATGCTCATTTCATCAAAATTACCTCTAAGATTCTCGGCCTTTTCTTTCAGTACATTTAAGTCACCACCATAGATCCTTGGAAGAGTGTCCCACATCTCCTTAGTAGTTGTGCAATCCTTAATGTCCTCAAATTCTGGATAGCTTAGGGTAGATGCAATTTCTAGCATTGCCTAATTATGTTCTTTCTTAGCTCTCATTTCTTCGGCAGTCAAAGGTGCGATAGGTGAGACATAGCCATTCTCAATGTAGTACTTTGTAGAGTCACCAATACCAGCTAGATGCAGCTTCATCAAGCTTTTCCATGTAGGGAAGTTTTCCTTATTCAGCTTCGGTACCTCCTTCTTATACATCTTGATCATTTGCTTCAAGCCCCTTTAAAATTGATTTCTGTAAACACTAATAATAAGCAACAAAGCTCTGATACCAATCGTTAATATGATTTAGAACAATAGAGAGGGGGGTGAATCATTTGTTCTCAGGTCTTGATGTATAAGACAAACTTAAAAACTTTTCCTTAAATCAGATTCAATAACCAAAACAAACTCGGTCATCACTGATTCAATAATAGAAACATATAACAATGCAGTCCACTACCCAGCTGTAACTTAACTTGTAAAACACAAAAATGTTCAAACCAAAACATTTACACAAGTATTAACACCAGGATTTATAGTGGAAACCCAATGTGGGAAAAACCACTTTGTAACATGCTACTATTATTTTCACTCTTCTGAAGTGAGCTCGATTAAAAGCCAACCCTGTCAAAGGTTACAATACACACTGTCAGGTGTGACCCAGTTAAAGGATTTCAATCACCCTATTAAAAGTGAACCTTGTCATAGGACTTACATACACTCCATTAGAATGCAACCTTGTTCAAAGGATTTAACATATGACTATTAGGTCAACCTCTGTTAAAAGGATTTTGACTGTTACAATGGTTAGAAAGTAGTAGCAATATTTATCTAAAAAATATACAACTCACTTTGCAAATATCAGATCCGATTCTGTACACTAATGCTAGTTTAATGACTATGAAACTTTTCCATCTCCATCTCTGATCTACTCGGAACTTTTCTTCAAGCAACCACCATAATTCTCCTTCAACCTTTTCTACTTATACAGTCAATAAAACTTGACTGATCTTCCAACATTCTCTTTTTCACCCATGCACATACATATCCAATGCTCAGGTTCCCTTAATACTTTCCTTAATTAGGTTAACTCATCTTATGCCACTCAATCTCATTTGTAGATCTTAGGGTTAGGTCAGATTCATTGAATCTACCCGCTTCATGTTCTTTGGCTTCATTTCTAGAATCATC
Organism: Chamaecyparis obtusa; assembly: GCA_027943335.1. Taxonomy (NCBI): domain Eukaryota; kingdom Viridiplantae; phylum Streptophyta; class Pinopsida; order Cupressales; family Cupressaceae; genus Chamaecyparis; species Chamaecyparis obtusa. Next base: position 5,836,322 of record BSBK01000497.1, on the reverse strand, counting down.
TCAAATCTCTTAAAGATTTACAATAAAACATTTTACAGTGCATTTAATGCTTTCAAATAATCAATAAATAAAGTCAACACATTTTACATAATCCTAGAATTCAACAATGTCGGCTCCAAAACTAAATTCTCTTCAAATATAAAAATGTTCATGCTCGGTCAATACTGTGATCAACTACTCGGTCTTCATGTAGAAAGCTTGGTCATTACTAAAAATGTTTCCTCGGCTTATACTATCTTCCTCGACAATTAACTATTGTTTGGTAGACACTAGAATTTTGCTCGGCATACACTGACTCAGTCAACACTAACATTACTCGGCTTGAACATGATTTCTCCATTCTTTGCTCGGTCAAGCTTACCAGTTTAGTCTTCAGTCTTACTAAGATAAACAATACATTATCTCATCATTGTACAACATAGTCAAGTACACTTTGTAGTATCAAGATAACTCAACCTTTCCCTAGGTGCTATTGTTACCAACCTTGCCTATCCCCTTAGCAACACTCAAATAGATATAGTACTTTCCTAAGTAGCAACAATCTTACCAATTAAGGTTTGACATCAATGACAATACAAAAATTGTTTCAATTGCAGTTTCGAACACCTTGCACATTTTAGATGTCATCTTTTGGGTTACATGGTGCACTTGGGAAGTGTCATTTGTTTGTGGGTTCTCTAGCATCATTTATACCATGCCTCCTCTTGGATTCATGTGTGATGTTGGATCCTCCCATGTGTACCTTTTTGTGTCAGTCCTCTGTAACGCTGGTGATGAGGCCTTGAGTTCTCGATAACCTTGGCAAGTCTCTTGCATTGTTATATCAAACTAGGTTGTGATCTCCACATTTTCACAATGAGTTCCCCAAATCCCCCTCATCCCACATCTCACATCATCTTGCATTCATCCATCTTTTCTCTTGGAAGGATTTATGTTTATCCCCCCCATCCGTCTTTCTTCATCCTTTCCTTTCCTATCAATGTTCTTTTCAAGAAAATTCCACAAAGTTTCTTCTTTGTATTATTTTCTTGAGGGGGCACAACCCCTTATCTTCTATTCTAGCTTGGGGCATCTTATTTTCTTGTCTTTGATGCCATGCCACTAGCGGCATCGCATCAAAGAGGGGCAAAATTTAGACACCTAAAAATCCATTTGTAAATTAAAAATATTTTAGTTGATAAAAAACCTAATGACATCATCATTTATTAATTATTTAATTCATTCATTCATTTTTATTGTCATTATCCCTTCTCCTATTTTAATTAAAGACATTTAATTAAGGAACCCCTCCCAAAAACATTCAAACCTAATTTGAATGTTTATTCCTCCAATTTATTAATTATTTAATAAATTATGTCTCAAAACCCTTTAAATAAATAAATTATTTATTTAATTCCCAAAAACCCTAGATATCTTCTATAAAACCCTAAACCTCTCCTCACTTTCCTAATCATTCCCTAAACCTACTTAAGAGGTGTTTCCTAACCCTCTTAGCCTAAACCCTCTTCCTTTGACTTTAGGTCAACACCCTAATTAATGATCCTTATAGACTCATTAATGACCCCTTACACCCTCATTTATGACTCTTATAGCCTCTTAATGAGATCCTATGTCTCTTCTTCCACATTGGTCCCCTAGCACACTTCCCTAGTGTTGCTCATACATATGTGAGAAACCCTTAACCCTTATCCCTTTGACCATACCTCTAACCATACCCCTAACTCTATCCCAAACCCTGACTCTGACCCTAACCACCCTTCCTAACCCAATCCCTTCCTCAAATCCTACAAATAGCCTCCCTTTAAAGAGAAATTTACCAATTCACATATCATTTTCATGCATTGGTAAAATGTTCATTTTCATCTAGACTTCGCATAATTTCTAGTATTATTAGATTTAGCTCATTTTTATACTTTCATAACTCATCCTAGCTTAGATAAATTAGATTAATATAGTTTATTTCAAGAGATACTAACCATTTTAATTCATATCATATCCATATTTTGGTTAAAATCAACTTTGCATAGCATTCAATAACTTAGAATCTGCATCTTGCTTCATTTGGACCCTCAGAATCCTAGGGGCAAACCAAGTTCACCATACCTATTCTTGTGCCATTATGGGGTCTTTGTAGAATCCTTCCTAAATAGAATTGGTGACATGCTCATTGTGTTTAGAGAGCACACCCACATCCCTCCTACAAGAGCAAATCAAACAGTGATAGGGTACTCTTGTTTCAACTCTATCTAAGGTGTCTTGCGAATAGGTTTTCTATATGTATGGTATATGTTGTTTCTGACTAACATTTCACTATCTACACATGTTTCGAATAGGTTAGGATTGCATCGATCATGTAAGGAAACTCAGGTGCGGAAACAACTTCCTACTCTAATCTCTATAGGAGAGTATTGTGCAAATTCTTATAAATCCTTACAATTTCAGATTCGTTAACTACTTTAACAAAGATATTGTAACCACATACAATGCATATAGAAAAATAGAGAATGACACAATGATATACCCTAGGGAAAACCTTTCGGTAAAAAAACCCCAGAACTCCAAAACTTGCACAATGTATTATCTTCAACACAAAGATTACAATACACTTGCAATGCAAGTTCTTTTAGGAAATGAGAGACAAAGCCAACAAGACTTAAATTTTGTTATATCTCTCCCATAGGAGCAGCATCATATATATAGACTCCTCTAGACCCAAAAATGGGCACAACCACCAAGACCCATGCACAAAGCCACATGTACATAGTTGTTACATGCAATCCCAAGAATAGGCATCCATCCCTAGAATAGTCTATGACAGCTTGTTATAGAATTTGCCAAAAATAACAGTCACAAGAGAAGTGTAAGAGAATCTATCATACCAACCTATTTTTGGCATATTCTCTTACACACACCAACCACTTCTTCTTGGGTGCCCAAATAGGCCCAATTCATAAGATGCTCTTACACCTGTCATAGCACATTCCTTAAATAGTTCTTATGCGTCATAGGAATCTGTCATGACCGTTTCAGTCATGATCTCCTTACGCACAAGATGCCGACACATCAAGTGGAGTGACACATCAACATGCCAACTAGACATGTACACTCACACTTAATTACATTATTTGTAAAAAAATACATTTACAAAACAAATAATAAGAATAGGAACTATCCAAGGTTGAGACACCTTATTCCTAACATTCTCCCACTTGTCGAACACCTTGTAAGAGCAACAAGAACATAATAGGAACTTTAATCACTATAGGCCAAAAGGCCCATAGACTCTGAACACCATCTAAACTTCTCAGTGCCCACTAGTTTCGTTAATGCATCTGCAACATTCTTCACAGTATCTACCTTCTCCAAATTTACCTTTCCATCTTCCACCATATCTCTCACAAATTGAAACTGCACATCAATGTGCTTCGTTCTGGCATGGAAAGTTGGATTCTTTGTAAGGAAAATAGCGCTCTGACTGTCACACCAAATAGTAATTTGTTCTGCATCAACACCAACATCAGAAAACAATCTTCTAAGCCAAATGGCTTCTTTACAAGCATGAGTAGCAGCCATGTACTCAGCTTCTGTAGTGGACAAAGCAACCACAGGTTGTCGCTTACTCATCCAACTCATGGCACCACCAAACATAGTGAACACATAAGCACTGGTGGATCTCCTGTTGTCAATATCACCTGCCCAATCTGAATCCACAAACCCATGAATATAAACTGAATGCGGAGATCTAGAAGAGTTACCATGATAACATATGGAGTAATCTGATGTACCCCTCAAATATCTGAATACTCGCTTAACTGCATCCCAATGTACCCATCCAGGATTAGCCATAAACTGACTCAGGACTCCCACTACTTGGGCAATGTTTGGTCTAGTACAGACCATAGCATACATAAGACTTCCAACTGCACTAGCATAAGGTACTCTACTCATGTCCTTCACCTCACTAGGAGATTTTGGACAATCATCTACAGATAACTTTGTTCCCATAGAAATAGGAACACATAGTGGTCTACAATCTGCCATGTTGAACCTGTCCAACACAGACTTCACATACTTACTCTGACTCAACCAAAGTTTTCTATTAGACCTGTCTCTACTAATTTCCATACCCAAGATGTACCTAGCTTCGCCAAGATCTTTCATCTCAAACTGTGCTGACAACTGAGATTTAAAATAAGAAATCATACCCTTACCCTTCCCAAACAACAACATATCATCAACATATAATGCAACAATAAGAAGGTGATCATTTTCAACTCTAAAATAAACACAATGATCTGATTTTGATCTTACAAATCCAATTGACAACACAAAGGCATCAAACTTAAGGTACCACATCCTAGGAGATTGCTTCAAACCATATAGAGATTTCTTTAATCTGCAAACTAAGGATTCTTTACCTTTAACAATGTAGTGCTCAGGATGTGACATATAAATCTCTTCCTCCAAATCACCATGAAGGAAAGTTGTCTTCACATCCATCTATTCTATCTCTAAATCATATGATGCAGTAAGAGATAACAGAAATCTAATGGATGTCAACTTTGCAACAGGAGAGAATATTTCACCATAATCTATTCACTCTACCTGTGAATACCCCTTTGCAACCAATCTAGCTTTATACCTTTCAACACTGCCATCTGCACAAAATTTCTTCTTGAACACCCATTTACAGCCAACAGATTTTCTCCCTTTAGGCAAAGGTACAAGGTCCCAAGTTTTGTTTTTCTCCAATGAAGCCATCTCATCATCCATAGCCTCAATCCAGGAACCTGCATCTTCCATGCCCAAAGCCTCTTTCATAGATCTAGGCTCATTAGTGTTAGTAATCAAAGCAAAGGCACAACTGGAATCTAACATAGAATAACCAAACCTTCCTGGTTGCTTTCTTTCTCTCATGGATCTCCTCAAGGGCTGAGGTTGAGGTTGTTCTTCCTCTTCTTCTGAACTATCAGAGCTACTAGAGCTCTCCTCATCATTAGACCCAACATGGTCTCTCTGTTCAGTCTTCTCAGGGGTAGGAGGCAACTGAACAACATGTTTTTCCTTTTCTTTTTCATCTGGTTGTAGCACAATAGGAGAAGATGTTAGCTCTCTAAAAATAAAATTTCTACTATACAAAACCTTACTAGTCATAGGATCCCAAAGCTTGTATCCTTTCACACCAGCACTGTATCCGATGAAAATACATTTAACAGCTTTGTTTTCCAACTTAGATCTTTTCTCCTTTGGAACATGTGCATAAGCTTCACAACCAAAAACATGAAGATGTCTAATTGAAGGCTTCTTACTAGACCACACCTCCATGGGTGTCTTACAAACAAGGGTTGATGTAGGAGATCTATTAACCAGATAGCAAGTAGTGGCCACAGCTTCGGCCCAAAACCTTTGTTCTAAACCAGCTCCACTAAGCATACTCCTAGCCTTCTCCATCAGTGTCTTGTTCATTCTCTCTACAACTCCATTTTGCTGTGGGGTATAAGGAGTTGTCTTATGCCTCTTGATACCTTGTTCTTTACAGAACTGTTCAAACTCTGCTGAGCAAAACTCACCACCATTGTCAGTTCTCACACACTTAATCTTCTTACTAGTCTGATTCTCTACAAGAGCTTTAAATTCCTTGAACTGACTTAAGACTTGTGTCTTACTTTTAAGGAAATAAATCCACATCCTTCTACTGTAATCATCTATGAAAGATACAAAAAATATAGACTTGGAGATTGAAGGAACTTTTACAGGACCAAATATATCAGAATAAATAAGATCCAAAACATCAGAAGATTTGTGAGAACTAGAGTAAAATTGAACACGATTTTGTTTACCATAGACACAGTTTTCATAGAAGTCAAACTCGAGATTGCAATCATTTAACCCCTCAATGAGATTTTTATTTTTCAGGGTTCTGAGACCCTTTTCACCAATGTGGCCAAATCTCATATGCCACAACATTGTCTTTTCTGCAGGAAGCTTAGCTTCCAAAGTGTTTGCACTACCATCGGAACTAATAGCCATAGACTTCTTCACTGCTTGTTCAGATGGTGAGGATGAAGAACTATTACATAGAGGAATACATGCATCTAGCTGAAATAAGGTACCTCTCCTAGTACCCCTTGCAAGCACTATCGATCCTCTCATCATCTTGCATCCTTCTTTTGAAAAAATAACTTGCACACCTACATCATTCAGCATACTTACAGATAATAGGTTTCGTGCCAAACCTGAAATGTGCATAACTCCGTTGATTCCCTTTACTCATCCATCAGGAAATTTGATAGTGACCCTTCCGCGTCCAACTATCTTTAGGTGAGAATCATCACCCAAGTACACCTTTCCACCATTGAACTCTTCATATTTTGAGAACCAGTTTCAATGAGAGGTCATGTGAAAAGATGCACCCAAGTCAACCAACCACACATCATCAGATGCATGGGCTACCAAAGCTGCGATGAATGCATCACCATCTTCTTGAGATATTTCTGAAGCTGAATCTGAACCTTTCTTCTTCTTCTTCGGCTCTTTGCAGTCTTTACGGAAGTGCCCAGATTTATCACAGCTCCAACATTTTGCCTTGGACTTATTGGAAGTCTTTGACTTCCCACGGGATTTGGATCTACCCTTATTGTCAGACTTATTGTCATTTTTCTTCCCTCTTTCTGTGGATCTCCCACAAACAGCAAGGGCTTCTTTTTTCAAAATCAAAGCCTTTCTCTGCATCTCCTCTAATAGCAGTGAAGACACCACATCATCCATTTTGAAGGTGAATAAAGTGCTTCCGAGAGCCATCACAAGATGGTCCCATGAATCTGGTAAAGAACAGAAAAGTGTGTAACAATGATCCTCCTCCTCTAACTTGACACCAGCTGATGTCAATTGTGCAGCCAGCAGATTAAATGCATTTAAATGATCCGTTAAGGATCCACCTTCCTCCATTAATAGAGAATACAACTTCTTCCTTAGGAACAACTTGTTCACTAGAGATTTGGCTTGATACATGGCCGCAAGTCTTTCCCACAAACTATTTGCAGTTTTCTCATCTAGAACATTCAGAAGGACTGCATCGGTTAAACAGAGTCTTATGAGACCCTTAGCTTTACGGTCTTTGATATCCCAATCTGCTTGAGCTATAGTTGATGGTCTTGTAGCACTTGAAGTCACTTCCCATAGGTCATGATCTTCCAACATGTCTTCCATCTTGAGTTTCCACAACTCAAAATTAGTGCCATTAAATTTCTCCACCTCTATTCTTCCATATGATGAACTTGCCATCTCAATCTACAAATAAGATTAAGAATGCTCTACAAAAAACTCCCACTCAAACTTGAGATCAGCTCAAAAAACCCTACCCAACAACTAGGATCAAAATTTGATCAAGCTCTGATACCACTTGTAAGGAAACTCGGGTGCGGAAATAGCTTCCTACGCTAATCTCTATAGGAGAGTATTGTGCAAATTCTTATAAATCCTTACAATTTCAAATTCATTAACTACTTTAACAAAGATATTGTAACCACATACAATGCATACATAAAAATAGAGAATGACACAATGATATACCCTGGGGAAAACCTTTCGGTAAAAAAACCCTAGCACTCCAAAACATGCACAATGTATTATCTTCAACACAAAGATTACAATGCACTTGCAATGCAAGTTCTTTCAAGAAATGAGAGACGAAGCCAATAAGACTTAAATTTTATTATATCTCTCCCATAGGAGCAGCATCATATATATAGACTCCTCTAGACCCAAAAATGGGCACAACCACCAAGACCCATGCACAAAGCCACATGTACATAGTTGTTACATGCAATCCCAAGAATAGGTGTCCATCCCTAGAATAGACTATGACAGCTTGTCATAGAATCTACCAAAAATAATGGTCACAAGAGAAGTGTAAGAGAATCTGTCATACCAACCTATTTTTGGCATATTCTCTTACACACACCAACCACTTCTTCTTGGGTGCCCAAATAGGCCCAAGTCATAAGATGCTCTTACACCTGTCATAGCACATTCCTTAAATAGTTCTTACGCATCATAGGAATCCGTCATGACCGTTTCAGTCATCATCTCCTTACGCGCAAGATGCTGACACATCAAGTGGAGTGACACATCAACATGCCAACTAGACATGTACACTCACACTTAATTACATTATTTGCAAAAAAATACATTTACAAAACAAATAATAAGAATAGGAACTATCCAAGGTTGAGACACCTTATTCCTAACTGATCATAGATTCATGGATACAAGATGAAACAAGTGAGTGTGTTTTTATTGAAATTTCAATATTAAACCCAACAAAAGTTTACTACACAAGGTGAGAGTGCCTTTGTGCTTGAACCAGGACCAGGATCCCGAAAGGGGAGACCCAAAGAATAAATTTCATGGCTGAAATTCAACCTATTTCTCAAGCCAGGGCCAAAATTCATCCTAGACCTAAGGGTCAGGGCTGAAATTTGGCCTAGACCTAAGGGAAGAATCTTTCAAAATTGCCCCAAGTGCCTACAACAACATTTAGTTCATGGTAAAAGACTGAGATGGGTAGGAAGGGTCTAATTGAAGGATGAAAAGGATCCTAGAAAGAAGAGATATAAAAGAAGGAAAACTCATAGTTAGGTGCTACCTTGAAATTTGTACAAAATAAGAGGGAAATCAAGATGGATTTGTTAGATCCTACCCTAATCTCACCTAGGAGAGATAAAAGAAGACATGAAAATACATCCTAAATGCAAGTGTACTATGAAATCACACTAAATAGGTGCTAAACCATCACTAAATTGAAGTGCTTCCAATTTAGGATGATACAATTACAACAAGTAACTATATTGCACCAAGCACTTGTGTTGCAACAAGAACAAGCACAAGTCAACATAATATCTCAAAAAAAGACATATAAATCAAAGCATAAGATTTCAAATCTTAATGATATAATTTATCCATTGGGATACTATCAAGAGCCAAAGAAACAAAAACAACAAATGTAGAAAAGGCCAAAATATCAAGTGGTTCAAGGATCTCATCCTTAACAAAATATTCAATACCCACCTAGAATGCAACAAATGTATCAACAACTACCTTTGCAAAAAACATTACAACAACAATAGTTTGTGTAGCAATCTCAACAATAAAAATTTCCATAACAATCTCAACAGAAATGATTTCCACAACATTTTTAGCAACAACAATTTCCACAATAATTTTATTAACAACAATTTCTACAACACACTCAGCAATACCAATTTGTACAAGGACCTCAACAACAATAGTTTGTACAATAACCTCAGCAATAGCAATTTGTAAAATAACCTCAACAACAATAGTTTGTACAACATCCTCAGCAACAACAATTTGTGCTATAATCTCAATATGTGTTGCATTATCATGAAAAAATACCTCTACCTTATCAACAACCATATCAATAACAAGTGGAGGATCCTCAACAATATCTAGGATAGCTAGTAGCATAGTAACACTCTCAGGAGATACAACAATGACCTCTACAATTATGACTAGGTAATAATCTATCTTCTCCTATACCACCACATGATACATCTATTGAGTCTTTAGATATAGAGACTCCCAAAGTTGCAAAACAGACAAGACAAAATCCCTCACCTAATGATAAAATGATCCAACATATCAAATTATTGGAGAAATAAGTTGAGGCATTGGAAATATAATGCAAGAGTTTACATTACACGGAATGTTATTTGCATCCAAATCTATTCATAAAAATTTATATATGCTTGCATTTCCAAGACATTTTTAAGTACCTAAATTTGAGAAATAAAGAGGGAATTGTAATCCAATTGATCATATCCAAGAATTTTCCACCTCCTCTATATAATAAAATCATGAAAAAACATATCTCATTCATCTCTTCCCTCATAGTCTCGGGACAGGCAATGGAATGGTACTCTAAGCTACCTAGAAGTATAAAATCTTGGAATGAGTTAACAAAAAAATGTATATCCCATTTTTCTTTCAACATATCGAATGAGATTACGCTATCAGATATATGCACAAAAAAAAGATGGGTGAACCATTCATGACATTCTTGTTGCATTGGAGAATTCTTTCTACTCAATGTCCTTTTGATATTCCAGAGGAACAAAAGGTTTTCTTATTCATTACAAATCTTGTACCAGAAATGATGTACGAACATAAGATCAAAAGTCCAAGTACCATTGAGAATACCATGAGAAAAGGAGTTATCATTGAAGATGCTCTCATTCGTAAGGGTGTGCTCAAGATTAATAAGATAACAATAATGCAAGCACTTCAAATGACAAATCAAAATTATGGTCTCAAAATAAAAATGTTACAAATGATGGTATTGTACATGCATTAATGGTCAATGAAAAACATAAAGAAAGCTCAGTCTTAAAGGGCCTAATACTATGAATGTGAAGACAGTGCCTCAAGCTCCACCTCATACGCAGGTGACTAATGACACACAACAAATCTGAAAGCATCAACCTCCAAGAAATAGAAATGGAAAACAAATATAGTTCACACCATTGGGTGAACTAATAAATTTCATGTTACGACAATTGCTTCAAGAAAATTTTATTCAATTACTAGAGATCGGAAGTAAACTTGCAAAAAAACCCTCATGATGAGATGATAATAAATATTGTGAATATCATTGCTCTAAAGGTCACAAAACAACTTCATGTTTTCAACTAAAGCATTTGGTACAAAATCTCATTGATCAAGGCTTAATCAAAGTAGAGCCTCTTATTGTCTCTTCCAGTACTGATCATACTATTTTTAAGGATCCATTAACTAACCATGGAAAAGGAAAGGCATCTAGCTCAAATTCAAATTTAAAATCCAATGCCAATTATACCTCATCAGATCATGATTATACCATAAATTTATTTCATGAGTCAAATGTATGTATCTGATATCACCTTCAAAAATAAGAATCCCCAATGTGCAGTCACTACCTGCTGTAGCAAGATCATTGTGCCTAGAGCACCATCTAGACCTTGAATTCCCATTGAATATGACCTTTATGACCAACCTAGAAAAACTTCAACCCAAATCTTGATCCTTGAATTATTGTGTACATCCCCCTTGCATAAAGAGATCTTGGATAAAGCCCTAAAATAATTTATTGTCCCAAATGACATTGATGTTGCCCAATTTTAGGCCATGATAGGGAAAATTTTTGTATCCAATCATATCACTTTTTCTTCCAATGATGTACCCAAACAAATAATTGATCACAATGACCCTTTATAGTACCTAGAATTTTTTATCCATAATTGTAAAGTAAGGAGAGTCATGATAGATGGTAGATCAGGACTTAACATTTGTACTTTAAAAGTTGTAATAGGTCTTGGATACACTAAATATGATATTGATCCATCTAGAAATATTATAATCAAATCATATGATGACGTTGAACATCCTTCTAAAGTATTCATCATATTGCCCATCACAATTGGTCCAGCAACTGAAAATACATTGTTACAAGTCTTGGATCGAGACCTTCCTTATAACATGATTTTTGAGTTAGCATGAATGTTTATGAATGCTATTAGCAGGGTAGATTGGATATTGATTAGAGATGATTGGTTTCTTACATGTTACATTCATGATTGGGTTTTTTTATTGATATCAACATATATGCTCTCTAGATAGAGTTAACAGAGTTACAGACACAGAATTGTTTCACAAGGTTTTATGCTGATGAATTGAGATTTGAAAAGATAAATTTGACTTCAAGAATGTATTTTGATGATGTGGTTGTAAGCTCATAAAAATTTATGCAAACATGTTTGATTTATGTGAAGTTTATTGAAGACTGTGTTACCATATTTTTTCTCATTTTGATTGGAGACCTAATTACTAATTGAGGCTACAATACCCTAGTTTGTGTTATTAGATGATCTTTATTAAGTTTGTGTTCATTCATGATAAGATACATGCAAAAGAAAAGAAATGTTTGCATCTAAGGTATTACATGTATATGTGCCAATTTCTTGTATGTACTGTACCAAGGAAAGAAACTAAAAGATAATATCATCTGAGCTCACACAGGCTGTGAGCATAGCCAACATACACAAAGAATATGAACACAAAAGTACAAGGGTACCAGACATTTCCTAGTAATGAAGTGTTGATCCGGTTTTCACCAGTGTGCTCCTATGATCCAAAACCTATAGAAAAGAGAGAAAGGGATGGAGGTTAGATCCAATGGATCTATGAAATGCATGATATCCTAATATTTACCCTCATCTAAAAGCATGCATATATGCACTTAGCCATATACTTTCAAGAATGACCATGCTTTAGGGCATGTTTACTAAGAAAGATGCTCCAGGAAGGAAAAGAGATACCATATTTTCACTAACTTGTTTGTTCCATGTGCAGATATAGAAGAATTTGATTCATTATTGTTTACCTCATCCAGATAATCAAAGTACTGAGAGGATTGTATTTCCAAAATACCATCCTCTAAGTACAATGATTGTCTGTACAACAACAATCCAAAGTTTCTAGAATCTAGATGAATGATGTTGTCTTGTGATGTGGGCTCTATTGGGAAAACCTCAAAGTCCCTCAATAGAGACAAAATAATAGGCCAAGAGCACCCATGATCACCACAAGGGAAGCAACTAGATGAAGAAATATCAATAGAACATTCAGAGATCATCAAGGCAAACTAATGAAGCATGAAAGCATGGAAGTGTAGAAAAGAGATCAATATAGAAAAGGAAGGTTGATGGCTACATGGATACCTGATGGATCATTACTGTATTTGCATCATCAATATGAAATAGAAACACTAGATGTTGTTGTTCTATCTGGTGTTGTTGTGACATCATAATGTAGCCACAATAACCATCCACCATGCCCATCAACATCCAGAATCATGGTCAAGCACTGACAATAAAAGAAGGCTTGTAGAGTACATCAAATCACCATCAGAATGAGAATCTCAGAATGGAGTGTGTTTAAAATCTACATTCAGTCCTATCATGAATTCATGGAAAACAAGGTACACAAATCTCCATAGTTCTATCTCATATTCATGGCATGAAGAGTGCTTTAAATCTGCATTTTAAGCTGAGAGAGGATTCTACAAATAGTGAAGTAATTGCATGGTACTAATCAAGATCAATAACACAACAACTAGATGCAAATCTAATGAAGCAAGGAAGGCTATACAAATTTCATTAAGGCATTGAATATCATGATGAAATGGAATCACTGGTAGAAAAATAATCACAATCAAGGTGAAGTAAGACAAGTCTAATTAAGTGTTGAGGCTTCCATATTTTTAGGTGCTTTGAGCCAATAAACTTTAAAAGGTGCAATCTAGAAAAATAATGGAGCTTCCCTCATTTTATGTGCCTTGGGCCATTGAATTTTTACCATTAAAGAGGATCCATGTTCAAATAGTGAAACTACATAGAAATCAGGTGTGAAGATGGAGCCACCATGAAATTCATGTAACAGCAAAGTAATAAGATAATGCTTCTAAAAATAGAGCAAGGCATGATAATGACAACAACAATGTAGATCAACAATGCATATAGTACGGACTCAAGACATTGGTGCCTAAGTTAGTTCATGGGCCCCCAATTATAGAGTTGAGGCATATACCACTTATTCATGCAACAGTAACAAAGAATCACAGTGAGCTCTAAGATAGATCATGGGCACCATAGGAGGTCAAGCTCATACAAGATCGAGCATGGAACCAAAGTGTGCCCAGATTCAAAACTCACAACCCCAAAGTTAAAGATAGCCAAACATGTATATATCATGGTGCCCCATGAATAAATAACAAATGTAGAGCAATGATTCAATAAAAATCAACATTCATTAAACAACATGCCTCTAGATCACGGGCTCCAAAGCAAGCAAACACAATAAAAGATGCCATGTTCCAAAGTTCACAAGCCATGAATCGAGATAGTGAACATCATAAACAATGGTGTCATAGCTTGTTCACATGCTCTGTAACCAGCAAACTTGAGCCCTTAGATTCAATAATGAATCCAATCAAAAAATCACTAATGCCCTAAGTGGTCGGGATGTGATAAAGATCAACCAATAAAATCCAGTAAAAGGAGGATACCCTAGCTCGTGAGTTGTGCGTAAGGAATATACATCATGCCTTAGCTCTCCAGATCACAAGCCATTAGAGAATGCAATGGCAAGTGTGATAAAATAAAAATAGTAAGTATCAAACAATGATGCCTCGGTTGATGGTTCACGAGCTATGATTTCAACCCACCATAACAGTGAATATGAAATAAATAATGATGCCCTTATTTCTCATCAAATCATGACACAGAGAGTCTATGACTCATGGGCTATCAAATGCAGAATAAACAACAATGAATCACAAGCCATAATAGAGAGGAAATAGAATCAATGCCTTGGCTCAATAGGTCATGGGTCATCAAAGAAGCAAACACAATATTAAAGTAGTGAGCATCGCAAAGCCATCTATCAATAGTAAAGAGATAACATTGAAAATACAAATGCAAAAGTGATGCCATGAAATACAATAGTGAACTTGATCAAACATCAATAAATGCCCTAGCTCATAGGCCGTGAACACACCAGCAAATGATCAATCAAAATATGATGCCACAGAGAAACCATACCCTCAAAAATTCAGAGGAACTGAATACACATTGTAAACAAAACATACAGTATCTTTGAAATGCAGAGCACAACACAACACAGTGCCCTAAAAAATGCAGAGATGGAAATGAAATCAAATGCAAAGGAAATGTAGTGAAGTCAATCGCCTACCTTCCAAATTTGTTCAAACATCTTGCCAAGTGTGGACTCCAGCAAAGGCCATTTTTTTCTGTTCATTACTAGTAACTTCCCATTTCAAGCGCGGGAAGAGCAAGTTGAAGGAAAGTTTCCTTCTTTAGTCAATCTGAACACTTAGTCTTCTCCGCAAATCAAAAGCCAAGGGTTTTTTTTTATTTTGTGAAGAAATGGTATTCTTTTTAGGAAATAATGTTAATGGTTAAACATTTTCAAGGTGGATCTAAAGTTAAAATATGTAAATATTTTGAATATGTTCTCTCCTTTTAAATTAATTTAAATTGGGTTGAAGAACTATTCATAAATATAATTAATTAAACTGTTGAAATCCACATGGGGAATATTTAAATGTAAAAATCATTGCTCTTACTATTGTAAGATGTTGACATGGTGTTCTTATAAACCATTGTGAGAATATCATTTATAGAGCATGACTTAGAGGGGACAGGGTAATTTTTAATGACCATTTTTTTTAGGATTTTCACTTTTCCCCTTACCCCTATAAATCTGGGAATTTGACATCCAGATTTAAGAGGCATCTTCATGGACCTATATATAGAATTTTTCCATTTTTGGGAGGTTGAGGGGTTTGAATGTAGATTCTTAGGCCTTGTTTTATATACCCCTCACTTATGTGATCAAGGTTAGCTCTTCATTTTTTCTCTCTGGTATGAGAGTGTTGTATCTCTGAGATACACAATTGTACTTAGCCTCTTTTCATTGAATACAAAAAAGTGATCCTTCTTGTCTCCTTTCATTTCAAAGTTTCTTATTGAGTTTTTATGCTAGGATTATTCTGATATTATCTTGTCCTTAATCTGCATGTTGATTCAACTAAGTATTAAAAGATTTGTTTTGTCTTTGAAGTATTAATCTGTGTACAAATTGGAATCAGAATTGTGGAAATATCTTATCTTTCTATATTCCAAGTACCTTATTATCTCTAAGAGGTTCAAAGTAGTAGGGCCAAGCTGTGAGGTGTAGGTTTGTTTTAGTTGTTTTGTAAGTTTGCTTCAACCATGGATCTTTTATCAATTCAGTGGATCGTCTAGTTTAAGTTTAGTTTCAGTCTTTTGTTTCATGCACTCTCTCCCTTTCCTCAAAAATTTAGTCAAATTTCAAGTTCTCCAAGGGGAAGCCAACCCCTAATCTAGAGGTCTACTTTATGATAGGTCGCCCACAACCTGAAAGTAGTCCCATGTTTCACAGGATTATTGGGTTTTACACTTAGCATATCTGGGTGCAATCCTTAGTGACAACAGATTGTTCACAGTGAGAGTTACCAAGAACTGGTGATAGTTATTCAAGATTTATTGTTTTGGTGAAGTTGATGCTAGTTTAGTGAGGTTGATAAGTTGTCAATGTCTTATTCAGGATATTTGGATAAACATGGCAGAATCTATTTTTCATTCTAAGAAGACTTGTGGACGATGTGAAGCATGCTACTTCTTTGTGAGCTGACTATAGATTAATAATTCTATGGGAGTGTTTAGATGTAATGTAATGTGTATTGTAAATTATTATTATTGTCCTATATTATTAATTGTAAATTGAGAAAGCCTTTTGGCCAAATCAATAATCATTAGGACTTGGTATAAAGGAAAGAAATTTTATTTGATGCATGAGGGTATCATAGGATATCATGCGATCATGAAATGTTGTGTGAGCTTTGAATATGAAATCTTTATAATCAGAGAAGAAGATGATGGTTTTGGTTTGTTGAGGACTTCAAAGGAACTGTACAAGTAGAAAGATTTTTTGTTTTGGTTAGTTCACTCTTGGATTTTTTATCTTGAAGATTGTTTAGTGAGGAAAGTCTTAAATCAATTTGGACATTGGGTTCAGTTGTCTTCGTTGTGTTTCTCAATCAATTCCTCATGGGGTTGGGATCTTTTAGCAGGGATCCAAAGCCTCCTAATAGGGACTCATATGTACTGATTGTATTGTAACAAACTTCTAACAAGGTCTATCCTTTCACAAGGAACTTTTATATTAGAACATCATCTCGTGGGCATCATTACCACTAGGGTTTTCCCTCTGATCAAGGGTTTCCCTAGTTAACAAATCTAGTTTTATTGTGTATGTTTATTATCTTGTGGTTATTTTTTTTATTGATTACAAGCTTAAGATTTGATAAAGTTGAATTTAATTCAATTAAGCTCACAACTAATTCACCCCCCCTCTCATTTGTGTTGGACTTTTATTTCTAACAATTGGTATCAAAGCATCAGGTCCTTGAAAGAAAATTTTAATAGCTTAAGGAGATCCAAGGCTACTACATTTTTTAGGAAAGAAAGTCCAATTTTTTATGGAGTAAATTTTGACAATTGGAAAGAAAGAATGAAGACACATTTTCTATGCATGGGAATTGATTATCGGCTTGCTATCAAGATGAAGAAAACTGTTGTAGAAAAAGAAAAACTTGATTCATGTAAAGATGAAGAAAAGAACCAATACATGTACAATATGCTTGATAGAGAGGCTATTTTATTAGCTCTTCTAGATACCAAATATACTGAGGTAAAAGATCTAAGACTTTCTATTGATATTTGGACTAAATTGGAAAATCTTTTCAAAGGAGATGAAACTTTGAAGAAAACTAAATTGCAAAACTATATTAGTATGTTTGAAAGTGCTAAGATGCAGGAAGATGAAACTATAATAGGTTACACTAGCGAGATTATTAAGATTGTTATAGGATTAAGAGTTTTGGTGAAAGGAAGTCAGCTAATGAAGTCATATGGAAGATAGTGAAATCTCTACCACTGGCCTTTGAATACAAAGCACAGGTTATTGAAGAAATTATTACACCTGATTTTATAAAAGAATTGCTACTTTAAAATTTGTAGGAACATCAGCAATAGCTGAAACAAAAGGAAGGAACTCCTCTAGTGGAAACAACTTTTAGTGTACAAAAGGACAGACCTATGTTGATAAGAAGTGCAAGTACTAGTGGATATTATGCTAGAGATTTGGTAGCTAAGCAAGAAGAAGAAATAAAGTTCAAAGATGTAATGGCATTGATTTCAAGAAGAGAACCTAAAGGTAAGAAAGATTTTTCTTGTTGGACATGCAAATAATTTGGTCATTTTTCATCTAAATGTCCTAAGAGAGAAAAGAAGATTAGATATAGAAAACCTTATAAACCTAAGACTAAAAATTTGTGTTATTTTGATGAAGAAGGAGAAATTACATTTAAAGATGTAAACTTTTTAGAAAGTGATGATGAAAATGAAGATGAAATAGCATTTGTTGCTATTAAAGAAGAAAATTCTGATGAAGAAGTAAGAGAATAAAAATATTTAGTTTCACATGTAGAATAAAAAAATTCTAATTGGATTATTGATAGTGGATGTTCTCATCATATGACTAGAGATGTGGATAAATTTTTTGAACTTGATAGATATGATGGAGGAATAGTTAGAGTTGAAAATAATGCACCATGTCAGATTAAGGGAAAAGGATCTATTACACTTGATGGAAAAACAAATACTGAAGATGTCTACTTTTTTGATGGATTGAAACATAATCTTTTGAGTGTTGGACAGCTTATGAACAAAGGATATAGGTTATATTTCATGGAGAAGACTTATGTTATTAAAGATAGTGATGGACAACTAATTGGAACAAGTATAAAGATAAAAGGTAATGTATTTTAGTTGTCTCCTACTGAAATTACATTTTTGATTATTAAAGTGGATGACAGTTGGCTACGTCATAAGATATTTTGTCATATCAACTTTAATAACATTATGGAGATCATCTCATCAAATGCAGTTAGAGACTTTCCTAAGATTGTGAAGCCTACTAACATGGTTTGCAAGGAATGTGTTATGGCTAAACAGAGGAAGAATTCATTTCTAAGAAAAATGTTTACAACATCAGTCAAGTTGGAGATTGTGCACACAGACTTGTGTGGACCTAAAAGGATAAAAGGATTCTATGGTGAAAGTTGTTTCATGTTTTTTATTGATGATTTGCAAGAATGATGTGGGTTGAATTTCTTAAAGAAAAATCTAAAGCATTTGAGAATTTTAAGTTATTGAAGAATAGCGTTGAGAATGAATCTATCTTAAAGATTAAATATTTGAGATCTGATAGAGGAGGAGAGTTTACTTCAAATGAGTTTAATATATTTTGTGAAGACAATAGAATTAAGAGATAACTTTCAGCACCTAGGACATCACAACAGAATGGTCTAGTAGAAAAAAAGGAACATATCACTTAATGAGGCAGCTAGAGCTATGATGCTTGAAGGTAATGTATCACATATCTTTTGGAGAGAAGTAGTGAACACTTTAGTTTACACAATGAACGTCTAGTTTAGACTAGACAAGGTACTAGTAAGACATCTTATGAACTTTGGTTTTGACATACACCTACTATGAAATATTTTAGAATCTTTGGAAGAAAATTTTATATCAAAAGAGATGATTATATTAGAAAGTTTGATGCTTGAAGTGATGAAGGAATTTTTCTTGGTTATTCATTGAATAGTAAAGCATACAAATGTTTTAATCAAAGATTAAGGACTATTGTTGAGAGTACTAATGTGGAATTTGATGAAAAGTTTAGAATTTAGAAAAGAGTTGATGATTATGATTCTAATGAAGATAAAATACAAAGGACTAACTAATCAGAATGATGAAAGGGAATTATTTTATGAAACTAAAAATGATTTTCAAATTGAAGAGTTTAGATTGGAACCAAGAGTTGAACCTGAATCAACATCTAGAGAAGAAGTCAGAGTTGAACTAGGAATACCTAAATATTGTTGGCATAATGGTCAACACTCCCCTCAAAATTTGTGACATGGCGTAACTACCTCCTATGCCTTCTATAAGTCTAGTGGTTGTATCACGCATTAACAGGTCAATTTTTTGGTGCAACGGAAACCAATACTTGTAACAAGTGGTATCAAAGCTTGGTCACAGGTTTGAATCCCCTCGGGTAACGCTGAGGGGGAGATTGTTGGCATAATAGTCAGCACTCCCCTTAGAATTCATGACATGACTTAACCGCCTCATGTGCCTTCTATAAGTCTAGTGGTTGTATCGGGCATTAATAGGTCAATCTTTTGGTGCAACGGAAACCAATACTTGTAACAAATATGTTACAAGAAATCACCCTACAAATCAAATCATTGGAAGTGCAAACAAAGATGTTATGACAAGGAACAAGGTAAATGAAGAACTGTGTTTAATATCTCAAGTTGAACAAAAGAATGAAGATGAAGCATGCAAAGATGAACATTGGATGAAAGCAATTAAACAAGAACTTTAGTAGATTAAAAGAAAAAGACTTTGAAATTGGTCCTAGACGTAAATACAAGAATGTTATTGGAAAAAAATGGGTTTTCAGGAACAAGATGAATGAGCAAGGTGAAGTGGTAAGAAACAAAGAAATATTGGTATGTAAAGGATACTCACAATAATAAGGTATTGATTTTGAAGAAATCTTTGCACCTGTAGCTAGACTTGAAGCAATGAGAATGCTTTTGGCATATGCTTGTAGTAAAATTTTTAAGGTATATCAGATAGAGGTAAAATCAGATTTTCTTAATAGAGAACTTGAAGAGGAAGTCTGCATTGAACAACATGATGGTTTTTCTTTAACAAAAGACAAGGATATAGTTTGAAAAGTGAAAAAAGCATTGTATGGATTAAAGTAGAATCCTATAGCTTGGTATTCAAGGTTAGACAAACACTTAATCAGGTTGGGATTCAAGAAAGGTAATGCAGACAATAATATGTACTTAAGGAAAAATGATGATGGATTACTGATTGTTGAAGTATTTGTTGATGATATTATCTTTCGAGGTAATGATGAAGAAAGTAATAAATTTTTAGATGAAATGAAAGATGAATTTGAAATGAGCATGATTGTTAGAATTAGTAATCTTTCCTTGGTTGTTTTATTTAATTTGAGGATAAACCAAGGTATCCTCTTTTATTTATTTAAGGATATTCCTAAAGGAATCTCTACATAAAATTTTGTCCTCTAGTACAAGTGGGAGGACAACTCATATTTTGTAATTCATTTAATAAGGAAAATAGTTTATTCCTCCTTATCAGGATTCTCACACTTGGCACACACTTGCATGAATGTGACACTCATTCACATAGGTAGTTACATACAAACTCCTTCACTCATCTCTACTTAAGAGATTCTTCTCCACACACTTCAGATAATCTTTTCTCACACTAATTTCTCACAATTCCTTCACACAATTTCGCTCCTCTTGCATAGTAGTTCTATCATATTGTATTGAGCTTCTTACTCATATTATTTCTCTCTCTCTTTAGGATTTTCACGCCTCATTCATAATACACAAAGGGGTTTTTCTTTGCTTTTCCCCTTACAAAAATCTCTTGGCTCTTGTTGGATTCTTGGAGTATTATCTTAGTTTTGGTGTTTGATCTTGCAACTCTCTCACATTTGGTTTATGGTAAAATCCTTCTTACACTTTGCTTTCTTGGATTATGTTTTTATCTTGTTTCCATTATTTTATTACTTCTAACATGGTATCAGAGCTAATAATCCTTGTTTAAGTGTTTTGTAGGAAGTATAATACCCCAAAATTGGCATCTTGTAACCCTAACCAATTTTGTTGCATTTAGTCTCATTCTATCAAATTTCTGAATCACCAAAGTCTTATTGTACTAGGCAATTTTGAGTCCCAATTGACTCTACTTGACTTAATGGCAAATGCAGAAGACCCTAAATCTGCATCAATCACATGTTACATTTAATTCCTAAATATCGACTATAATTGCCTAAATAAAATCTATGATTGATTAATTTAATTATAAACTCTTAGAACTTTAATTAAATTAAATTCACCCTGTTAGTGCTCAAAATTGCAGATGATCAAAACTTAATCAGAAAACTCTGATTTATAACTCTAGCAGTCCCAATAGACACATCAGCAATAATCAACACTAAGGTATTAAGGATTTACAATCCTTCTTCTCTTTGAGCTTAAAGCTTCAGGTGGGTATTACCTCTCAAGATTAAATTCTTCAAATATCACAATGATGAACTATATACTTGATACAGATCTAATCATATAACTTGTACAATTTAAAGTAAATCATTTTAATTTGATTGATGATGAAAACAATTGCAAAATAAGCATAGACCAGTGCCAAATCCTAGGGCATCAGAGTCAATAAATGTACATCTACAGAAAATCTCTCAAATCAAACACACCCAAACCTCAGATAAAATGCCTTACAAATTACCCTCTTATGCATGAATCATATCATCTAATTCACATATGAATATTGAAATCTCAAAGACCTCACTCAATATTTCTCCCTCCCTTGAAAGGAACTCAATTTTCAACCCCACTATCTACCTTGTAGAAAGATGTATCTAAAATGCCTTGCAAATTTAAACACACAGAGAAATAAAAATCATAAATGAAGACAATAAGAGATATACATGGAAATTTAGTATATTTTATTGATCAACTTCCTGTATCAGTACATTCAGAAAAACTGGATTCCTGAGAATCAAAAACTAAATCTATAAGCTCCTATGACAATAAGTATTTCACCACCCTTTGGTGTGAGTCAAAAATAACTATATAGAGAGAGACCTCCTTGGGATCCTTGAGAAAAGGATGCAACAAGCTACAGGTGGCTCTGATAGTGACTTGCACTAAAGTACAAAAGAGTTAAAGCATGTAACAAAAAGGAGGGAAAGTAGCGCTAGAAGTTGTTTCTTTTTAAGTTGAACCTCCACTTGAGCTGTGCCTTTGTCTGTAGGTATTCAAATGCAACTGCTAAATTTTGTTATGTGAATGATGACTGCCTAATTGGCTAACTTACATCATCCTTTGTATGATCAATTGCTCTCCCTGTGCTTGTAGGTCAGGTGCATTGTTGGAGCTCATTCATCATCAAAATCATCAAGGTCATCTGATGAAGGCTTACTCACCTTGGGCTTTGTCATGTTTTCCCATGTTGTAACCTATTCCTCTGTTGGCCATGGGAACTGTTGAATGCTCTATATTTGTTTCTTTTGTCTCTCCCATCTTGCATCAGCAATCTTCTTTATATCTATGATGAACTTTCTGAAGTCCATCTCTGTCTTGATAGCTTCATCCAAAATTGTGTTGAAGTGATCTAGATCAACCTCATTGCTATCTTTGAGGAAAGCCTCTTTCTTAGGCAGTAAGAGATAAAAATATGATCTCCATGTATCCAAAAATTTTACTTCTCCTTCCTTTGTCCTGATCTAAGGAATGAACCTATTGAAACCAGGTCCAAACATTGCCATCTTTGTCTCAACTTGATTGGCCTTACCCTTGAAGAAAGATGAGGCAACACCAATCTTTGCAATTTCAACTCCCACTTGCAAAACTATTTTTGGGATGTCATTCCTTAGAGACTGCATTGCTGCTAGTCTTTCAAACAATGATTCCCTTATTGACCAAGATGAATGATAGGTACTTAAAATAGAAACAAAATTGCTCACCTCACTTTGTAAACTAGGCAACTTATTGTATGCAGTATAAACTACCTCTTCCTTATCCTTCAAAACTCCTATCCTATGTTGCAAAATTTTCAACAAGGATTGCACTACAACCTCAGTCTTTTCCTTGTTCACTTTCTCTTTTGTAGCAGCAGCTTCCTCTTCATTTATACTTTGAATTTTTTGGTAGTCGAGGCTTCTCTGGTGGTGCAGGGGCAACTATAGGTATTTTGATGATTTGTAGTTGCAAGTCCTCCACACATTTCTCTAATTCTTTCTCTTTTATTATATGTATCTCTCTATCCCTTACCAAAGCACTATAATCTTTAAAAAAAAATTGGTGCCTATCAGATAGTTGCTTGGTTTTGTCTTCATTTAACCTAGAAAAATGAGTTAGCACCTATGAGATCTCAAGATCTCCAGTGTTGTGGATTGACCACACAATTTTTTCACCATCCATCTTCTCTTAGATATTCAATAGGGAAGGCTTTTGATCCTTTGGATAGAGGCTCCACATGGCCAATGCTTGACTCTTAGGGCTATATCCAAACCCTTTTATGAAATCCCCCACTTGGGTTTCTAAAATCAAGTTAACATTATCTTTCTTCCTAATTTGGTCAATCACAAAAGCTGAAGTTGGGTCCCAACATGGTACAAGCAACATTTTTTTGGCCTTTACTAGTTGCCTAGCTTCCTCAGGGGTTATAGTTTCAGACTCAAGATCATACTATAGCAAAACCTAGACTACCTCATTAGGCACTTGTCCCTCATCCATGATTTGCACAGTAGATGCAACTTGTTGTTGCTTGAGAAATACTAAGAAGCTCTTGAATTCATCTAATTTGATGAAATTATCATCTTTCAAGAAAGCCTCTTATTCTAGCATTCTCTCATCTCTAACTAAGGCCAAGGGCAACTCAACTTCTTTTGTTACCATCTTTTGTTTTCTCTTGTCTTCTCTAATCCTCTACATGAGTCTGTGATCATGGGCTCTATCACTTGGAAAGAGAGCCTTTATTTTTTCTCATTTCTTCTCATGGACCCTTGCTTGTGAAGACTCTCCTATTTGCAATTGTTGCTTCTTACGAGGAGGCTCATTAGTATCTTGAGAGCTAGGGAGTTCTGTCAAATTCATTATGATATTTTCCTCTCCTTCTTGCCTAATAGGAGATTCATGTCACTTAGTAGGAGGGTTTATACTGTGTAACCTCCATCACTATCCACATAATCTGATTCTGAGTGCTTCTCCTTTTCCCTGTCCTTGTCATCTATTTAGTCCTTAATTGAGTTGACTAGTGTATGGAAATTGTCCATCATCATTTTTAGCCTTTGCAAATAAGGAACTATAGGGTAGAAACCCCCAAAGGAAAATCCCTTCTTTTTCATCTTGTTCTCCAATGACATTAACTCATTGAATTATTGAGCTCTTTTGTCCACTTCTTCATCCTCTATGATGTTCCTGATAAGATCTTCCTCAGGATACTCCTCATGTCTTTTATTTATAGGAATGTAAGGAGTGTAATATATCCTAGCCATTATAATGAAACCCTCTATGTCAACATACCTAGGACCTCCAACATTCATCTTGAATTGGCTCAACCAATCATTTAACTTGGCAAATGCATTCTTCCCAATTATGAAGTTGCATACACAAAAGTATCTAGGGGTAAATGTACCCTTTCTAAGGGAGGCTAAATGCTCGTTGTCAGTTAGCATCAACTACCAAATAATCTCCAGAAAAGAAATTCTTGGTGGAACAAATTAAGGTAGAATATGGGGTGGCTAGGGGCACCCATAGATTCTTATCATAGTTAAAAAAATTTCAAAGTAAAATTTACCCCAGTTGTGGCCTTTAGCTCATTTGTCAATAAATTGACATCATCTTATTAGTTGTAGAGCTTTCACTGGTAGTCTGTAAAGATTTTCTCCCAAAGTGATTAGAATTGGCTTCAACATCTAGTTCTGAAAAGCACAAAAGTCACATTCTGGAAAAGTGTTACTCCATGCCCTAATCCAAAATTGTACTAGTTTTTTCCTTCCCTTCCACATTATTTGTGCCCCAAGGTCCTCCATGTTCATGATGTTGTAGTTGTAGAACAAAATGAGGTGCATCCAAAGTGAGAAATGTAAAAACCTAGGTGAATCTTCTCTTCTTCTTATTGCTTCCAATCCCTCATGCATTCTATCAATGACATACCCAATGTAGTCATATCCTTTACTTGTGTGCATCTGCTGTGAGTCTAACACCATCATCAGGATGTCAGATGTAATCCTTTCTGACCTGCCATCTACTCCTAGCACTCTACACAAGCCATAAGCAATATACTTCACATAGAAGCATAAGTCTTTGAAAAAGTAAGGGGTTGTACCATCCACTATTGCAATGTAGTTCTTGTTGCTTTGTGGAATATGGCTTTGAATCTCCTTTGACACAAGGATAGATTCCCAAGTATACCTATTGGCATGGGCTTGTAGATTGATTTTTGTGGCCATGGGGATGCTGATACCAAAAGCCCCCATGAAAGAATTTCTGTCCAAGGTAACTAAAGCTGAGCCATCATGCCTTCTTATTGTTTTTGACAAGGGGTCATAATTATTTACTAACGCAATCAACAAGTCAACATCTATGAAGACATCTAGGACAATTAACTTGGCAAACCCTGAGGTCCAAGGGTTTGATACAGGTACTGGACTATCAGCATTTTTATAAAAATATTTGAAAAATTGCATCCTAGTAACCTCAGGCATTCTAGCATCTCTAGAGTGGCTTAAATTATCAAAAAAGCACTCGTCACTAACCTTTTTATTTTGTGATGATCCTGGTAGCAAGGTGAGAAACTCGTCTGAGTAGCTTTCTTATGCTTTCTCCTCAAAACCCCTACTGGTAGAAGCCCCAATGGTTGATGGTTGACTCATTCTAACTATGAATTGGAATCCTTCTTAAACTCTTGCAACTATGAATTCTCTGATTGCTAGAAGACTCAAAAACTCTGGTACTTTTCAGCTCCATCTTTCTAGAATACTTGGTAATTTTGAATGAGTGAAAATTAGTTGTATTTATTTTGGTGAATTGAATGCAATTTCCCTTTCAAGACTTTGAACTCTGTAATTCAAGTCACTTCTGCCATTACTCGGCATGCCCTGAACTGCAATTCACTAGCCATGAGATGAGACAGTGACAGGTAATCAAATTTAATTTCTGGCGACCTAGCGACTATAGGGCCAATCATAGTCATTGAAATATTTAGGGTCTTTTCATATTTTCTGAGATTAGGTGACTAAAGGGAAATCTTTGATTTATTTCATTTGATAATTTCTAGAGACCTGGCGACTATAGGCAATAATCATAATCACTGAAAGATTTTTCCATTGATCATTCTATCTCATAATCAAGTGACCTTATGAAATTGTAATTTATCATTTCATGATCTAGCGACTATAGTCTATCTCCCAATAGCTACATAATTCATCACTTACCAATCTTATCCTAAGATCTGGCTGCTACAGTCCTCTCTAAATCTCACATCCTTATTTCTTTATTGTGAGACTTAGAGACTATATAATGAGTCTCTTAATTGCCATAAATTGTTGACTTGTCAAACCTTTTCTGGAAATTACCCAACCTTGCTTATCTAGAGACCTGGCGACTAAAGAGAAATCTCTTTATCGCTGAATATTTGTTCAATTCCTTATTTCTTCATGCAATTTCATGACGGTGATAGGATCTAAATATGATAGTAGTCACTTAGTCTCAGCATTTTTTGGATGACATCACTTTTATCTAGTGATTAAGAGACAACCGTTAGATCCAAACTCATAAAGAACAAAATCAATGATAGTCACTTAATCTCTGCATTTTCATTCTGACTTTGACTTCCTTTGGAGACCTAGAGACTAAACCTTTCTAGAGATCTGGTGACTAAAAGGAAAATTTTTTTGATTTATTGCTTCTGGAGACTCAGTGACTATAGTTCATTTCACAATCACGGAAAAATTATTATTTCTTTATTTCATTCTTTGACCAATTAGGAGAGAACACATCATCAAATCTGGCAGATAGATTCATATCCTTTTTCATTTTTTTGACCTCAGCTGACACTTAACCTTTAGTCATCTTGCAATCACATGACTAAGGTTACTTCCTAGTTGCTCAATGATTTTCTTAACATGAGTTTACTTTGGAGACTAAGCGACAAAGCACTTCTCACAGTCATTGCAATTTTTCTTAACTCATGGTTTATTTGGGAGATAATGCGACCACCATTTAATTACAACTACATCAAAAACTCAAATTTACTCTTTTAAAACCTTTATCTTAACCCATCATCTTCTGGCGATAACACAACTAAATACATCTCGCAGTCTCTTAATATTTCTCTTTACCCTAGTTAAATCCGGAGACCACAAAACTTTTATTCACCAAGTCGCTAGAGATCTTTCTTAAATTTGGTTAGACTGTGAGATATAACACTAACCATTGATTCTTCCTCCATCTTACAGTTATCACTAAGTCTCTAAATATATTATGGCTTAACCGCTACCTTGTGAGATTAGGAGATAACTATGTTGCCAGATCGCTGAGTGTTTATAACATAACCATTGGGAATTTGAGAATACATGACTACCACAATCGCTGGGTCACTGGAATTTAGCATTAACTATCTGAGAATTGGGAGATCCAGCGACTGTAAAGAACATAACTACCACTTTTATTTGGAGACTTGGTGACTAAGAAGAAGTCTCATAATCACTAAAAAGTTGGTCAATTTATTATTCCATTAAGAGATCACCTGACTGAAAGCCTTTTGCATACGAAGATTTAGCGACTATAGTTGTGTTCGAAATATTTACCAGTAGTAGTCGCTAGATCTCACAAATATCATTTGGAGACCTAGCAACCAAGAACATTCACTGGGTCTCATGAAGATAAGGAATATTCTCCATCCTTAAGGAGATCACATGACAAAGGCATTTCTGAATCACCAGACTAAGAGGAATATTTTGGATACTTTTAGAGACTGGGTGACTAATTGGTAGACATAAAGTGTACATGCTTAAAGACTTAAGTGATTTGAAAAGTAACAAAAAAATAGAATGTGGTTAGGTTTCTATAGGGTTTTTGGACTTTTAGAATCATTTTGACCTAGCACCTAGGGTTTTTCAGTATTACAAACAATTTTAGCATCTGGGATAGGAAGATTGCAGGAAAATTAGCACAAAAACTAGGAAAACAACCAAAGAAGCAAGAAATAATATGCAATTTTCAAAACTTTGAAAATACAACCAATAGTGGCTCTCTGAGGATACTTAAACACCAATTTATATCAAGAAGCTAGAATCTCTGGGTTGCAGACCAAACAAAACTTAACCTACAATAGGAAAACTATCACACGATTTGAAACAAAGCACACCTATACACTAAGAGCCTACTGTGCATGGAACAAAAGTTATTTTAATTAAAGAAAAATTTCAAGTATTGTCCATGGATTGCCAATTCTTGTTCTTCACCATCCATATTTTTTAGGAAATAAGAATCTTTCCCATGAGCCTAATGGATAATATAGGGACCCAACCATAATGATTCAAATTTTTTATGCTTCCCCTTATCCTCACTTCTTGCATTCCATTGAAGGACCAAATCTTCAGGCTAAAATTTCCTAATAGTTGCCTTCTTATCAAACAAGTATTTCATCTTTTGTTGTAGTCTGATGTTCTCTTTTTGGCTTTCTCTTCTTGTTTCATCCAATTCAATGAGCTGGAGCACTCTATCTTCTAGAGGATCAAACATTTCCAAATCTTCTTCTTGTATAAATTTGTAAATGGGAAATAAATTGTTTATAGGAAGCCTTGATTTAATACCATACACCATCTCAAAAGGAGACTTGCCTGTGGCTCTTTTTTCTATGATCCTATCTGCCCATAAAGCTAATTTAAGCTTTGAATGCCAAGTTATCTTGTTCTTTTCTAAGGTCTTCTTTAGGATTTGCAAAATACTCTTATTACTTAATTCTACTTGCCCATTAGCTTGTGGGTGATATGGAGAAGAATATGACATTATTATGCCCATTTCTAAATAGAAATCCTTGAAATCTTGTGATCTAAAACTCATTGCATTATCCATCAGTATCTTGATAGGAACACCAAATTTTGTGACAATATTATGTTAAGAATGAATGCTAAATGTTTGGCAGCCATTCTATAATAGTTGTTGTTGCATTCATGACTATGATTGTCATTGATGTCAACATAGTGATTTACCAGAGACTTACAGAGAAGTAGACAGAGTTTGAATTAGTGCATGTGGGATATTGCATTTGGAGCTATGCAATTTTGAGGATATACTCTTTGATATGTTATATGTCTATGGTTAAGAGCACAGATAGTAATTCATTTATTCATGGAAGTTATGAGCATTTTGGTGGAAGCAGTATTTAGGCAGTGTTCCTGAGTAGCAGTTTGTGGAAATCGGATGACATCTCCTAATCAAGATGGAATCTAGTTTTGTGTAGTTAAATGGAAGTTGAAGACACATTTTTAGTGATTTGGATGATAGAGCAAACTTTGAGGTCGCACGAGTGAAGAATTATTGTAGTTGGAAGCTGACAGTTTTGTGTAATTTTGATGTAGAGTGTGGAAACTTTTATTTTGTAATTGTATGCTGAATCATTTGTAATTACTTGAGTGTGGTATAAAGGAAGGAATGTTTTTCCTTGTTGTAGAGTAGTGGATGAATATGAAGTGAAGAAAAGAGCTAAATGTGAAAGTGAATTTGTGAAGTACAGAGATCTGAAATTGAGATCTGGTGTAATAGTGAGTGCGGTTTGGCACAGTCAAAGAAGAGGTAACATATTATTCTATTAAGTAATACAAAGATTATTTGGATAGTGTGTTTAGTGATCTTACCCTGAAGCTATTTGGGCAATGGGTCCTTTTGTCTTCCATAACTCTTAATAGGGTTAGAATCTTTTAACAGGGAATCAAAATCTCCTAACAGGGATTCATATGTACTGAATGTATTTCATAAGACTCCTAACAAAGTCCATCCTTTCAAAAGAAATATTCATATTAGTGCATCTTTTGTGGGCATCATTCCCACTGGGGTTTACCCTTTGATCAAGAGGTTCCCTAGTCAATATATCTTGTGTCATTGTGTTATTGTGTATGAATATCTTTCTATGGTTGGTAATTATATTGCTTACATGGTTTAATGTTGTTGAAGTTGATAAAAGTTATAATTATCTAATAACTAATTCACACCCCCCCCCTCTCAGTTATCTTGGTGGACTTTACTTTCTAACAATTGGTATCAGAGTGACAGGTCCTTGAAAAAGAAGTTTAACAACTTAAGGAGATCCATGGCGAATTTCAAGAAAGAAAGCCCTAAGTTCGATGGAGTAAATTTTGACAGTTGGAAAGAAAAGATGAAGACACACCTATTGTGTTTGGGACCAAGTTATTGGTTGATTAAAAATAATGATAAGATTATCGTTGAAGAGGACAATATTGAAACATGTATTGCTGATGAGAGATCTATTCATGTGTAACATACTTGCAAAAGAAGCACTTTTGACAGCCCTTCTAGAGAATGAGTACAGTCACGTAAAATGTTTGAAAAAATCTCATGAAATTTGGAATGTGTTACACTCTACTTTTGAAGGTGATGAACATGCAAAAAGAGTTAGATTACATAATTGGATATGTACATTTGAAGATATAAGAATGTTGGAAGATGAATCTGTTAGAAGCTATATTGGTAGAATGTCATAAATTGTTACAGGTATAAAATCTTATGGATGAACAAAGACAGAGAATGAAGTGATATGGAAAATTCTGAGAACATTGACTCCTGTATTTAAGAAGACAACATAGATTATTGAACAAGTTATACCTTGTACTAAAAACTTTACAAGAGAGACTCTTCTTGGAAGATTGGAAGCAGCAGAAATGAACCTGAGGTTATCATGAGACTTACCTAGAATGGAGATAGCATTCAGTGCTCTTAGTGTTCACCCTACTTTTTCAAGAAGCATCAGTGTGAGCAGAGATTATGCTAGTAGCAGCAGATCAAGAAATGAAGAAGACAAGAAGATTGAAGAAGGTATTGCCTTGCTTGTGAAGAGAGAACCAGACGGTAAGAAAATTTTTAAATGTTGGACTTCTCAAGAATATGGTCATTTTACATCTAAATGTCCTAAGAGAGTTAAAAAGTATAGAAAAAATTTCAAACATAGAAGATCTAAGGAATGTTATTATGCTAATGATGAAGATCTTGAAGCTAGTAAATAGAGAACTCTAAGTGAAAGTGATACTGAGAATAATGATCACATAGGATTTGTAGCAATTAAAGAAGAGAATCCTGAAACTAATGTTAAGGAATAAAAAGGCTTAGTTTCTCAAGTTGAAAAGAAAGCTGATTGGATTATAGACAGTGGTTGTTCACATCATATGACTAGAGACATGAAAAATTTCATAAAGTTTAACGAATATGATGGAGGAGTTGTTAGAGTTGGAAACAATGCACCTTGCTTGAGTAAAGGTATAGGATCTATTACTCTTGATGCAAAGACTAATACTGATGATGTTTACTTTGTGGATGGATTGAAACATAATCTTTTGAGTGTTGGACAATTAGTTGATAAGGGATATCAAGTTTGGTTTACTGAGAAAACTTGTGTGATAAAGGATAAAGATGGAAATCTAATTGCAACTAGATCTAGAACCAGAGGAAATGTATTTCAGTTGAATCCTACTGAGATGACATGTTTGATTACTAAAATTGTTGACACTTGGTTATGGAATAGAAGGTTTTGTCATATAAACTTTGACAACATTGTGAAAGTAAGTACTACACTTGCAGTAAGAGATTTGCCTAAAATTATGAAGCCTACTAACATGATTTGCAAAGAATGTGTGATGGCTAAACCGAAG
Source organism: Chamaecyparis obtusa (assembly GCA_027943335.1). NCBI lineage: Eukaryota > Viridiplantae > Streptophyta > Pinopsida > Cupressales > Cupressaceae > Chamaecyparis > Chamaecyparis obtusa. The sequence continues at coordinate 5,804,081 of BSBK01000497.1, read as the reverse complement.
AGAAGTTCTTTTCCCAGTAAGAATTTTACATCTGCAAAAAAGCTAGAGATTGTTCATACAGATTTGAGCAATCCTACCAAGACTAGAGGATTCTATGGAGAAAGGTATTTTATGATTCTTGTTGATGATTGTACAAGAATGATGTGGATTGCATTTCTTAAAGAAAAGTCTAAAGCATTTGATAAGTTTAAGATTGTTAAGAATAAAGTTGAGAATGAATCTATAATGAAGATTAAATGTTTGAGATCTGGTAGAGGTGGAGAATTTACTTCTAGAGAGTTTAACACCTTTTGTGAAGAAAATGGCATTAAGAGAAAGTTCTCATCCCCTAGAAAACTTGAACAAAATGGTATTACAGAAAGAAGAAATAGATCAGTGACTGAAGCAGCAAGAGCTATGTTATTTGAGAATGATTTGGCAAATATATTCTGGAGAGAAGCAATGAACATAGTAGTGTATAAAATGAACAGAGTACAAATCAGAGCAGACATAGACAAGACACCCTATGAATTATGGTTTGGACATGCACCCTCAGTTAAGTATTTTAGAATTTTTGGAATCAAATGTTATATAAAGAGAGATGATGATCTTGGAAAGTTTAATTCTAGAAGTGATGAAGGTATATTTCTTGGATATTCTTTGAAAATCAAAGCCTATAGATGTTACAATAAAAGAATTAAGACTATTGTTGAAAGCGCAAATGTTAAAGTTGATGAAAAGTTCAAAATTTAGGAAAGCATGCTTGATTATGAATCAGATGAAGAAGCTCATCCTAAACCTAACACTAGATCTACAGAATTATTTTATGAGACTGATAGTGATTTTTTGAATGAAAGCCATAGTGAAGTCATTGAAGAACCTACAGTTGAAGTGAGATCTGAGACAGTGACACCTAACACGAGTTTATCAAGAAATCATCCTATTGGGAAAATTATTGGAAGCATCAAAAGAAGAGTTCTAACTCAGAATAAGGTACATGAATAGTTATGTTTGATTTCTCAAATTGAACCTAAAACTAGTTGTGAAGATTGTGAAGATGAAAGTTGGACTAATGCTATGAAAGAAGAACTAGATCAGATTGAAAAGAACAAGACATGGGAATTGGTCCCTAGACCTAAAGACAAGAATGTTATTGGAACTAAATGGGTATTCAGAAACAAGATGAATGAACAAGGAGAAGTAGTAAGAAACAAAGCAAGATTGGTATGTAAGGGATACTCACAGCAAGAAGGAATTGACGATGAAGAAACCTTTGCACCTATTGCAAGAATTGAAGCAGTGAGAATGTTTTTGGCTTATGCAGCTTACAAGAAATTCAAAGTATATCAGATGGATGTGAAGTCAAAATTTCTGAATGGAGAATTGGAAGAAGAAGTCTACATTGAGCAGCTTGAAGGTTTTCCTTTGACTCAAGAAGGAGACATGGTATGTAAACTGAAGAAAGCTTTATATGGACTAAAACAAGCACCTAGAACTTGGTATGCAAGATTGGACAAGTATTTGTTAAAGTAGGGATTTACAAAAGGGATAGCTGATAGAAATCTATACATAAAAGAAATTGAAAATGGTTTGTTGGTTATAGTTATTTTTGTTGATGACATTATTTTTGGAGGAGAAGATGAAGCTAGTGATAAATTTGCTGATGAAATGAAGACTGAATTTGAAATGAGTATGATTGGTGAAATGAAATAATTTTTGGGATTGGAGATAACACATAACAATGATGGTATCTTTGTAAGTCAGACAAAGTACCTGAATGACTTGTTGAAAAGATTTGGAATGGAGAATTGTAAACCAGTTGGAACACCTATGGTAGCTGGACATAAATTATCTAGCACAGATGAAACACCGACAGTTGAATAGAATAAATATAGATCTATGATTGGAGGATTGTAGTATTTGACTCATACAAGACCTGATATAGCACATTCAGTTGGAATTGTAGCAAGTTTTCAAGATGAACCTAGAGAATCACATTATGTAGTAGGAAAGAGGATACTGAGATATTTAAGAGGCACAATGGACTATGGATTGTGGTATGAAAAATTTGATGATTTTACCCTATGTGCATATACATATGCTGATTGGGGAGGCAACATTGATGATAAGAAAAGCACCAGTGGTGGAGCATTTTTCCTTGGAGAAAGATTGGTGTCTTGGTTAAGCAAGAAGTAGAATTGTATCTCACAAACCACAGCAGAAGCGGAATATGTAGCAACAACAAATAGTTGTAACCAGATAATTTGGATGAAGCAAATGCTGAAGGATATTGGAATAAAGTTTGTTGAACCTATTGTCATACATTGTGACAACACCAACACAGTTAGTATGTCTAAGAACCTTGTATTACATTCTAAGACAAAACATATAGAGATTAAGTATCATGTTGTAAGAGAGAAAGTTGTTGAGAAAGAAGTCAGACTTGAGTACATAAGTACAAAGGAGTAGATAGAAGATATATTTACAAAGCCTTTTCCTAAGGATACATTTGAGTATCTAAGAGGTATGCTTGGGGTTATGCCCCAGCCTACTTTTGAGAAGTGATGCAGTTGGTTGCATCCATCCAGTGGTATATGAGCCTTATCTTTCTTCTGGACTGGATGTTGGTACTTCCTCTATGGGGGAGTATGTGTATCTAAGCTGAGTCATGAGGACTCTAGTGAATGTATTTTCTGAATAGTGTCTTTTGACATTGGAGTTGTTGACAAAATGATGAAATTTATGTCATTGATGTCAATGGGGGAGAAGTGTATCTGAAAAAACTATTTGTACTATCTGAACAAGAAAACGAAGCAAGATTTGATTAATGAAGAGAACTTGAAGCAGCAGTGTTGCAGTATTGGATTTTTGGAACATTGGATGTTTTTTTATCTATGTTTCCATCAATGCCAATGGGGGAGATTGTTAGGAATGAATTCTAAATGGTTTCAAGCCATTCTATAATAGTTGTTGTTGCATTCATGACTATGATTGTCATTAATGTCAACACAGTGATTTACCAGAGACCCTCAGAGAAGTAGACAGAGTTTGAATTAGCACACATGGGATATTGTAGTTGGAGCTATGTGGTGTTGAGGATATACTCTTTGATATGTTATATGTCTATGGTTAAAATCATAGATAGTAATTCATTTATTCATGGAAGTTATGAGCATTTTGGTGGAAGCAGTATTCAGGCAGTGTTCCTGAGTAGTGGTTTGTGGAAATCGGATGATATCTCCTAATTGGGATGGAATTTGGTTTTGCACAGTTAAAGGGAAGTTGAAGACACATTGTTAGTGACATGGATGATAGTGCAAACTTTGAGGTCATATGAGTGAAGAATTATTGTAGTTGGAAGCTGACAGTTTTGTGTAATTTTGATGTAGCATGTGGAAACTTTTATTTTGTAATTGTATGCTGACTCATTTGTAATTACTTGAGTGTGGTATAAAGGAAGGAATTTTTTTCCTTGTTGTAGAGTAGTGGATGAATATGAAGTGAAGAAAAGAGCTAAATGTGAAAGCAAATTTGTGAAGGAAGACATGCGAAGTACAAAGATCTGAAATTGAGATCTGGTGTAACAATGAGTGCAGTTTGGCATAGTTAGAGAAGAGGTAACATATTATTCTATTGAGTAATACAAAGATTATTTGGATAGTGTGTTCAATGATCTTACCCTGAAGCTGTTTGGGTAGTGGGTCCTTCTATCTTCCATAACTCTTAACAGGGTTAGAATCTTTTAATAGGGATTCAAAATCTCCTAACAGGGATTCATATGTACTGAATGTATTTCATAAGACTCCTAACAAAGTCCATCCTTTCATAAGGAATATTTATATTAGTGTATCTTTTGTGGGCATCATTCCCACCGGGGTTTACTCTTTGATCAAGAGGTTCCCTAGTCAACATATCTTGTGTCATTGTCTTATTGTGTATGAATATATTTCTATGGTTGGTAATTAAATTTTTTACATGATTTAATGTTGTTGAAGTTGATAAAAGTTATAATTATCTGATAACTGATTCACCCCCCCCCTCTCAATTATCTTGGTGGAGTTTACTTTCTAACATATTATTCATCAAGAAATCAATAACCATTGAGCTTGTAGCTTTCTTTGTTGGGATTTCTTCAATCCGCTTAGTAAAGAAATCAGTAGCTACAATTATCCAGCTATGACCTCCACTGGATTTCTTAGTAAACTCTCCAATGAAATCAATACCCCACATAGAAAAAGGAGCTTTTGCTACCACAAGATTCAACATTAATGCTCCTAAGAATTTCAACTTGTTTGAGAACCTCTGGCATGGTTCACACTTCCGGACAAAAGAATGGGTGTCCTTAAACAATACAGGCCAGTAGTATCCAGCCCTTAGGATCTTATGAGTCATCGACCAAGCTAAATGATTCCCTCCACATAATCCAGAGTGCCTATCACTCAAAATATTTTAAGATTGCCCCTTGTCTAAATAAAGAAGCAATATTCCATCATTGTCCTTCCAATATAAATCACCTTGTATCAGCACATACCTCTGAGCCTATAATCTCAAGCTCCTTCTTTGATTATCATTCAACTCTTGTGGACAACTAGCATGTGTGATAAAATGGACAATGTTTTTGTACCATGGCTACATCTCAATACTCGTTACATTTCCTCCACCAATGGAAACATTATTTACTTGTACAAGATCCATATTCTCTTTTGTCATCAGCTTAGCAAGTCCCAAACCTCTTACAAGATTGGTGATATGGAGTTCTAGATCAAATTCTTGAATTCTATTGATCCATTTGCATCTTTTCCCTATGGCCTCACTTTGTACCAAAATGTCCTTCATTGCAGCACATGGTATATATACATTAATTTTAGTACATACAAGATAAGGTCTAAAATCTTTTACTACCTTGACTAGTGCATATGCTTGTTTTTCCATTAGTTCATAATTTAATTCTATTGATTGCAAAGATTTTCTGAAAAAGGCAATAGGATGCTCAAATCCTTCATCATCTTTTTGTAACAAGACTGCTGCAATGGTGTAAAAAGATGCAAAAGAGAATAGAGAAAAGGGCTTGGAATAATCTGTTAGAATAACTGAGAGGGGGGTGAATTAGTTATCCAGTGTCCCAAAACAAAATGTATAATCCAAGACAAATTCCTCAACTTCTGCTACTTGGTAAACATAAAATATTTTCACTGTCTGTGTTTTTAATGATTGTCAGTCTAAACTTTATAATAGTTACCGATCAAATCTAACATGTAATATGCAAAGTATGATAACAAACAAATATCAAAATCAACACATAACACAAGAGATTTAATGTGGAAACCCTGTGAAGGGAAAAACCACCTGGGACCGGAAACCCAAAATTGTTCACTCTTCTAAAGTGAGGTCGGTGAAGACTCAACCCTACTAAAGGTTACAAGAACACTGTTAGGTGTGACCTTGTTAGAGGATTTTAGACTAGAATTTATCATCCAACCAGCAGTCACTTTGGGGTTGACAGGATAACAATGTTCACTCTATGAATGAAACATCAAAAGACTTTCATAGTCCACTCGGTTAAGAGATTTGACTATGTACAATGGTTAAATATGTAACAGTAGATGATCTACCTTGAAACAACTTCAATTGCAGTTTACAGATCAATGTTCAGCTCATTCAAATCTTTCTAATCAATATACCACTTTAGATTCAATACTATATCAACTTACTGTCCATCTGTAATTACTCTTTGTAGCTCGATAATTGTTCTGTAGCTCGGTTCTCATTAACTAGTATGATCAGAATACATGAAAACTTGTTCACGCAATAATTCTGTAGTATCTTCTTCTTCCAGCTTCTTCAACAATGAAAACCAATGTCTCTTATATAGATGAGTAAATCATTTTCTTTCCCTCCATCAAATTTTGCTGCTTAATCATATTCATAGATGTGTTAGTAACACGGTTGATGTGTTAGTAACACATTTCAATTTGATCCATTAGATCCTTCTTGATTTATGTTAGTCATCGATCTTCATAACAAACCTTATCTGTTACCTTGATTTCATAAACTTTACAACTCATCACTTTATCAGCTAAACTGATCATTTAATTCCTTTTTGTTTTGCTCGGTTAACAAAGAAATGCATCGGCGAACACAAGCTCGGTATACACTACATTCCATCGGTGTATACTGGAATGCTTTATTTACCGACAACACTATTTTGTATCTTTCAGATGAATGCAACATAATAAAGTTAATTTCATCAAGTCATAGACTCATCAACAAGTTACTCAATGTATTCCTTATCCTCATCTGATATATACATCTTACTCATGTAGATATTTATGTTCTTCATCTCTTTCTCCTTTCTTCAGATGTGTTGGTATAGTAACTTACAAGATAAGTATTGTCAAGCTAGTTGACATCAATGACAACATAATACTAATTTAATCATCTTGCATATCTAATCAGCAACTCTTTAGTAATCTTGAATTACAGATTCTCCATTCAGGTTCTAAATTAGTTGTAGTTCATCAATCTCTCCCTTTGGAATTGATGGCAACTCAAGTAATATGAAGTGTACCATACACATACCAAATATGTATTCTACAACTTTGTAATCAAATGTTATGTAAGCTCTCCTTGGCTTAATATGTTTAATCACTATGTTACTAAACAACATTAAAAAAATATAGCTTTGTCATTCTCTCCCCTAGATAGTTCTCATCGGTGCATATCTCTCCCTTTCCTTTTCATATTATTTATCTATCCCTTTGACAACAATGACAAAGAAACAAATAAATAATCAGCTCTTGTAGTAGCTAAGTAACTCTCCATTGTCCAATACAATCTCTGTATCTTTGTATATTGATATCCCAATCTGTTTCAGTTCTTCAACCTTAATCACAACCTTGAACAATATCCAAAGTGTGAACTATGTTGCATCAACATGTGTGATCATCTGATAAGATTAGGCTGATGCAATATCTAGATCACATTAGTGACCGATAGATAGGGGACAGACCCCAAGTCTAGTCCTCAAATATTCAAATGTGTCCTTCAGTAGAGGCTTTGTAAAGATATTTGCAAGTTGTTCTTTGGATGTAACAAATTCTAACTTCACTTGCTTCTCTTGCACTTGTTCTCTTAAGTAGTGATACTTAATTGATATATGCTTTTTCTTAGAGTGCATCACTAGATTCTTTGAAATATTAATAGCACTTGTGTTGTCACAATATATAATCATCAGGTCAGTGATTACCTCATTCATTCCTTCCAACACTTGCCTGATATATGCAATGTTTGAGCAATTAGTAGTAGCAGCAACATACTTTTCTTCAGTTGTAGACTGAGAAGTAAAAGCTTTCTTTTTACTTGTCCAAGTTACAAGTCTTTCACCAAAGCAAAATGCTATTCCGGTGGTACTTTTTCTGTCATCCACATTTCCAGCCTAATCAGCATCAGTATAAACCTTCAACTCAAATTTACCTTCCTTAGGATACCATAATCCATAATCCTCTATCTTTTTCAGGTATCTTAAGATCCTTTTAGTAGCAATCATGTGTGATTCTCTAGGATTAGCAAAAAATCTAGCAACAATTCCCACAACATGTGCTATATTTGGTCTACTGTAAACTACATACATTAGTTTACCAATCATGGATTGGTAAAGTGTCTAGTTTACCTCTATAGTTTCATCTTCCTTTGTCAATTTACTTCTAGTAGCCATCGGTGTTCCCACAGGTTTAGCACCTTCCATGCCAAATGTCTTCAAGACTTCCTTTATGTACTCGGACTGTGTGATGAATATCCCATCACTCTGCTGAATAACTTGTAATCTGAGAAAGAATTTAATATCTCTGAACATAGACATTTCAAACTCATTCCTCATGTTTTCAGAAAAAGATTTACATACATGATCTTGACCTCCAAAAATAATATCATCAACAAAAATTTCAGCAATAAGAATAGTGTCATCAGTATCACCTTTCATGTACAAATTGTTGTTTTCACTGGTTCTTACAAATCCAATACTTAACAAGTATGCAGCCTTTCATACCATGCTCTCGGTGCTTGCTTCAAACCATATAAAGCTTTGTGAAATCTACATACCATGTCTCTATTGCCTGGATCAATGAATCCTTCAGGTTTTTCTATGTAGACCTCTTCTTCAAGTATACCATTCAGAAATGCTGACTTCACATCCATTTGATAAACCTTAAATTTCTTGTGTGTAGTATATGCAAGTAGAATTCTAACTCCTTCCAATCTAGCAATAGGTGCAAATGTCTCACCATAGTCAATGCCTTCTTCCTGTGCATATCTCTTGCATACTAATCTCGCTTTATTTCTTGTCACTTCACCATTTTCATTCAGTTTGTTTTTGAATATCCATTTAGTACCGATAACATTCTTATCTTTAGGTTAGGGTACTAAGGACCAAGTTTTTATTTTCTCTATTTGTTCTATTTCCTATTTCATTTCATTAACCCATTCTTCATTCTCTAATGCAACTTTCACATTCTTTGGTTCAAATTCACAAACTAGACATGTAGCTTGTCTTGTTTTGCTTCTTGTCTACATTCTAGCTTGCCTGTCTCTAATAATTTGTGTCTCAGGATTATGTCTTTTGAAAAAACTAGCCAGTAGTCAGTTTCTTCTTTCTTGTTCATCTTGTTCAGGTTCATGTGCTTGCTCGGTAGCACCATCTTGTTCGTCGATTTCCCTTTCCTACTCCTTGGGGTTATTTTCCTATTGACTAGTTATCATAGGTTGTGACTTCGGTAGATAGTCAGGAAGTTCAATGTAAGTGAATCTACCATAGTATTTTGGTTCCTTTCTTTCTTCTGTGTTCTTGTCATCAAACTCATCAACATAGACATTAGTACTTTCAATCATCTTATTTGTAACCCTATTCAGACATTTGTATGCTTTACTCTTAGTAGAATATCCTAAGAATATTCCTTCATCACCTTTAGAATCAAATTTCCCATTTATCTCATCTTTCAGAATAAACATTTCCTTCCAAAAATCTTGAAATAACTTACAGTAGGTTTGTGTCCAAACCATAGCTCATAAGGTTTCTGGTTGGTGTCCTTCTTCATTTGTACTTGGTTAAGCACATATACAGCTGTACTGATAGCTTCTCTCCAATATGTCTGAGCAACATTCTTTTGTATCATCAGTGTTCTAGCACAATTAATTATTGACCTATTCCTTCTTTCAGCAATCCCATTCTGCTGAGGTGTTCTTGGTGCAGAGACCTGTCTCTTAATACCATGCTCATTATAGAAATTAGTAAATTTATCAGAGATAAATTCACCTCCTCTATTAGATCTTAAGCATTTTAATTCTTTTCCAATTTCTTTTTCTACCTTTTCCTTATACAACTTAAACATCTTAAATGCTTCAGATTTCTCTTTCAAGAACATAACAGTCATCAGTCTAGTATAGTCATCAACAAAAGGAATAAAATATCTATCACCATAATAGCTCTGAGTTCTCATAGGATCGCATAGGTTGGTATGAACCAACTCAAGTATTTTCTTTGTTGAGTAGTCTTTACTCTTAAAACTAGACTTAGTCATCTTACCTTTCTGACATTCATGGCACATAGCATGATCCGGTTTTGACAAGTTAGGTAACCCTCTAACTCTTTTCTTCTTACTAATCTTGATCATATTATCAAAATTCACATGACATAACATCTTATGCCACAACCATGCATCTTCATCCTTCATTAATAAACAAGAAGACTAATCAATATCAAGATAAAATGGATTACCTCTGGATTGTGTACCGATTCTGACAAGTCTTCCTCCATTATCATAGATTATTACCTTTCTGCTCTCAAAAGAAAGTCGGTGGCCTGAGTTATTCAATTGTGCCACACTTAACAAATTATAGTTCAGTCCATCTACCCAATATGCATTTTCACATTTTATTCTATCATTAATCATTAGTGAACCTTTACCTCTCACCATACAAGGTGCATCATTTCCCATTCTAACAGATCCTCCATCATATTCATCAAGTAGATCAAATTTCTCTATATCACTAGTCATATGATGTGTACAGCCACTGTCTATGATCCATGTATCATTTATGCTTACTTTAGAGATTAGTGTTTTTTCTTCATGTTTCTCTTCTTCCTCTGAATCATCTTTCATAGCAACAAATACTACTTCTACATCATCATCAGTGTCAGATTCAGATTCAAATTCTTTGGCTATGTAACATACATTTTTCCCTTTGTCATAGCTATCTCAATTATCTCTATTGTTGTGTTGGTAGCCTCTATTGACTCTTCTCCCATAGCTTCCTTCAGATCAGTCTTTGGATCTATCATCATCTTTCTTATTCGGACATCTAGCAGTGATGTGGCCAACTTCTTTACAATTAAAACATGCTAAGGGTAGCTTGCCTCTATACCTTCCCTTACCTTTGGGAAATCTTTTGGCCATAAGAGCTTCAAGCTCATCAAGTTCATCATCAGTATTACTATCACTATCATTATTCTTATCATTCTTGCTACTAGACTTACCAATCTTCAAAGAGGACATGAAAGAGGATTCAACAGAAGGTACAACACTGTTGTCAAATTTATTCAATTCAAAGGTTGTAAGCTTACCAATCAGTGTTTCAAGAGTAAGGTTCGATGTAGCTCTTGTTTCATGAATTACAGAGATCCTGATCGCATAAACTGGCAGCAAAGTTTTGAGAATCTTGCTTATCACTATTTCATTGTCAATAACTCCACTGGATGCTCTAATAGCATGTACTACCTCTTTTAGTCTATTTGTGTATTGCACAATGTTCTCACCTTCTCTCATCTTCATATCATCAAATTGACCTCTTAGGCTTTCTGCTCTAGCTCTCTTAACATTTGGATCTCCACTATATATTAGAGTCAGTTTATCCCACATGGCTTTGATAGTTGTGCATCCCTTAATGTCTTCAAATTTGGCATCAGTACAGGCAGAAAAAAGTTCCATCATAGTAATATTTTGTTCATGCCTATCCTTTAGTTGATCAAGTGTCAGGGGACCTAGTGTCGGTTCAATGTAGCCATTCTCCATCAGTTCTAGTGCAGAATTCCCAGTTCCAGATATGTACAACTTCATTCAACTTTTCCATACTATGAAGTTATCTTTGTCCAGCTTTGGCACTTCCCTCTTATACATCTTGAAACCTTTTTGTTGGAGTCCTTAAAATATGTTCTAAGAAACCACCGCTCTGATACCAATTGTTAGAATAACTGAGAGGGGGGTGAATTAGTTATCTAGTGTCCCAAAACAAAATGTATAATCCAAGACAAATTCCTCAACTTCTACTACTCGGTAAACATAAAATATTTTCACTGTCTATTTTTTTACCGATTGTCAGTCTAAACTTTATAATAGTTACCAATCAAATCTAACATGTAATATGCAAAGTATGATAAAAAACAAATATCAAAATCAACACATAACACAAGAGATTTAATGTGGAAACCCTGTGAAGGGAAAAACCACCTGGGACTGGCAACCCAAAATTGTTCACTCTTCTAAAGTGAGGTCGGTGAAGACCCAACCCTATTAAAGGTTACAAGCACACTGTTAGGTGTGACCTTGTTAGAGGATTTTAGACCAAAAGTTATCATCCAACCAGCAGTCACTTTGGGGTTGACAGGATAACAATGTTCACTCTATGAATGAAACATCAAAAGACTTTCATAATTCACTCGGTTAAGAGATTTGACTATGTACAATGGTTAAATATGTAACAGTAGATGATCTACCTTGAAATAACTTCAATTATAGTTTACAGATCAATGTTCAGCTCATTCAAATCTTTTTGATCAATAGACCACTTCATATTCAATACTATATCAACTTACTATCCATCAGTAATTACTCTCTATAGCTTGATAATTGATCTACAGCTCGGTTCTCATTAACCAATATGATTGGAATGCATGAAAACTTGTTCAACAATATCTTCTTCTTCTGGCTTCTTCAACAATGAAAACCAATGTCTCTTATATAGATGAGTAAATCATTTTTTTTTCCTCCATCAGATTTTGCCGGTTAATCATATTCATAGATTTTTCCACTTTAAGCTTCCTTAGCTGATGTGTCAGTAACACGTTTCAATCTGCTCCATTAGAGCCTTCTTGATTTATGTTAGCTGTCGATCTTCATAATAAACCTTATCCGTTACCTCGATTTCATACACTTTACAGCTTGTCACTTTATTGGCTAAACTGATCATTTAATTCCTTTATGTTTTCCTCAATTAACAAAGAAATGCATCAGTGAACACAAGCTCGGTTAACACTATGCTCAGTATACACTACATTCCATTAGTGTATACTGGAATGCTTTATTTATCGACAACACTACTTTGTGTCTTTCAGCTCTATTCTTCATCATAGATGAATGCAACATAATAAAGTCAATTTCATCAAGTCATAGACTCATCAACAAGTTACTCAATGTATTCCTTATCCTCATCTGATATATACATCTTCCTCATGTAGATATGTATGTTCTTCATCTCTTTCTCCTTTCTTCAAATGTGTTGGTATAGTAACTTACAAGATAAGTATTGTCAAGCTAGTTGACATCAATGAAAACATAATACTGATTTAATCATCTTGCATATCTAATCAGCAACTCCTTAGTAATCTTGAATTACAAATTCTCCATTCAGGTTCTAAATCAGTTGTAGTTCATCGTAATCAGGAGATGTCAGAACAGGAGCCTCCTGAATTGTTTTCTTTATCTTCTCAAAATCTCCTTGTGCTTCTTGATCCCAAAGATATTTTACATCTTTCTTTAGTAGCTTGACAATAGGCTTACCTAATTCAGCAAAATTTGCAATAAACCTTCTGACAAAATTTATTTGTCCCAAGAAAGATTGGACACCCTTGAGATTTTTGGGGGTAGGGACCTTCTTAATAGCCTCTACTCTTTCAGGATCAATTCTCACTCCCTCTTTTGACACTATGTGGCCTAGTAGATTTCCCCCAGTAATAGAAAAGTGGCATTTCTTAGGATTCAGAGAGATACCATACTCTAAATCCTTCATCAGAACCTTTTCTAAGCGATTACAATGATCCTCTACTCTCTTAGAATATGCAGTCAAATCATCTTAGTACACAACCATGAGGACTTTAATAAGGTCCTTAAAAGCTATATCCATCGCTCTTTGAAAAGTTGCTCCAACATTTTTTCAACCAAATGGCATCCTGACATATACATAGGTTCCCCAAGGGGTAGTAAATGTTGTCTTGAATTTCTCTGATTCTTTGACCAGGACCTTATATACTAAAAATCCATCCATCATGGATAACAAATCACAGCTAGTCACCTTATGAAGCATAGAGTCCATATTAAGTAGTCCATAGTTGTCTTTGAGTGAAGCAACATTTAAATTTTTTAAATCCACACATAGCCTTATGTCACCACTCTTCTTTCTGACTGGTACTAGGTTTGAGACCCAAGAAGAATGCCTAATGGGCTCAATTATGCCTACATCCCTTAACTTGGTTAGTTCAGTTTGCATTTTGGTAGCCAACAAGGGATTAATGGGCCTTTGCTTCTACCTAAAGGGTTTAGTGTCATCTTTTAAAGGAATCTCATGCTAAAAAAAGTCTTCCCTATAAGCCTTGAGGTCATCATATGACCAGGTAAAGACATGCTTATATCTTTTCAACAGCCTTATTAGATTCTTCCTTATATCCTTACTGAGACATTTTCCAATGTAGACAATTTGAGGGGAAGTCTCTGACCCTAAGTTTATTTCCTCTAGGTCATCCACATTTGCATTGGACTTCTGAGACATGTGACTATCATTTATTTTGAACATTCCTTCCAACTCAGCCAAACCATTGGGGATATGGTTTGAAGGCAACTGGATAATCTCATTTCCCATGACACAGTCTTTCCCATTAACCACTTCTTGGTAATCATCAAAATCAATATGCTAACCATCATATTGATCCAAACCCTAGATAAACCGTAAGATGTCATTATCATCTTCAAAGACTTTCCAATTGTAGATATTATTAGGGATAGTAGGCCTACTTTTCACTTCCAATTTTGACACTACAGTAAGTGTTGCATCATTTCTTTTTAATGCAACATTTGCAAGGAAGTTTGCCATAATATTTTTTGACCTTTCTACCCATAGAATATTGAAAGCATCAAAAAATTCAATTCTATCCCAGACAACATATTTTTATAACTTAAGTCTATCATCCTTTGCTGCAACCCATGATCTAATCTGAGCAATGACTAATTGGGAATCTCCATAAACTTTTAAACATCTTATACCATGTTTTATTGCAATATCTAATCCCAAAATCAAAGCTTCATATTCAGCAGTATTATTTGTGCATTGGAAAGTCCACATAAAAGAGTACTTAAAAGTAATACCTGATGGGGATATTAGTAAAACACCAGCTCTTGAGCCTTCTTTAGAGCATCCACCATCAAAGTATAGCTGCCATAATCCATCTTGTTGTAAGAGCAACTCATCAACAATTGGGTCAGTATTTCTTAATTGTAGCATTATTTCCTCAATCACAAAGTTATTCATGTCAATGTCTACATAGTAATTTAGATCTTCAAGGGCTACCATCTCAATCATTACTGATGAACGAGGTTCTCTATACAACATTACCTCAGTACCATTCACAAGAATTGTAGCATAAGATAGATCTAATTGTAACTCCCCCTACTTTCACTGCCCACTGTCTTGATAGTAGCATACCATAATGAGGTTTGTTATCAACTACAACAACATCCATCTTGTAAGTGGCCTCAGGGAATGCAGTAATATTGACTTCTATTCCAACCAAGGTCCCTACCACAGGAAGTTCCCTTTTATCCATAGCATAACATCTGCCATTAGATGTATCAACTTGAAGTCCTAACTCCTTCATCACATGGTAGGGCATCACTGTTGTTGCAGCACCAGATTCTATCATACAGTTCTTTAGCAATAAATTATTTACAATTAGAGCTACATAAAAAGGATCAATGGAGGAAGGCTCTTGAGTTATAATATTTCCAGCACAAAATTTGGAAACCCCTTTGGTTATCTCAAGTCCTACTATTGATACTATCTTTTCTATCACAATGGGAAGGTCTTCCTGCTCATTAATCAGAGCCAAAGTTGTTGCTTTATGCTCTTTTATTTTCAATATCTCCAATAAAGGGATTGATACCTTCATCTGAGACAGAGCATGTCTCATGTCAAAAGTTGGGGCCTTAGTAGAAAGTTCAAACAAATTTCTTTTCCCACTAGCCCTCTTATTTCTTTGTTCTGTGGTATTTTCCTCATTCTTCTTAGCATTCTAAACTACAACAGTTTGTTGCTTGTTGTTGTTGTCCTTACTTGGGGAAGCAATAGGTTTAGGAGAAACCTTACTCTAAGAATCATTTTTTACAAAAATAGACCTAGGAACTCCTTGTTCTATGTCAACTTTTCTATTTCTTAAATTATAAGAAGATCTAGCTTGAGAAATAGTAGCTACATTCAGATTCTTAATTTATTCTTTATTAGGCTTTCTCCAATGAGTACCTTCCACCTCTGGTCTATTCATATTTGTTTAACTAGCCTCAGTATTAGATTCCTCATGATCAGAATGGGAAAATATTTGTTGTTCATAAGCAGGGAGAGTTCTCCTCTTATAATCAACATCTTCTACTATCTCTTCATCATCTGAAGAGGCAAATTCTTCCACTCTCTCAGTGGTGAACATATTTACTGTAGGCTTTTCAGAGCCTTCATGGTCTCCTCCACGTGAATCTTCTGGCTCATCTTCTAGAGCCTAAGCAATAGCACATTGAAAAGGTGAGTAAGGCATGTTGTAGGCCACACACCATGGAATATTCTCCACATTGTGGGTAGTATTCTTCTTCAAAGGATCAAGTGTATCTCTTCCCTTTTGTGGCTCATGGTTATCAAAAATAGGCTTCCCATCTTTCCAATTTTCCTTATATGGATGGTCACATAGACTAGGGAATCTTTCCTGCCTTTGATAAGGTGGTCTATTATCTTGGAAGCTCTCTCCACCTTTATCAAATCTGGTAGACAAATCCTTAACAACATTTTCCAATTTTTCAACCTTGTCCTCTTCCCTGACAGGTTTCACATTATGTGGCCTTGTCTCTTTCCATAATCTACCTTCATCCCTTTTATAAATTTGACCAGATGCTTTCCTATTGCTTTCAATATTTATTGCTAACTTGAAAGCATCTCTCAAGGTACGTGGACTTTTATCTCTTAAGATTTAAGACATATTTCCCTCTACAGCATTGAAGTAAGTAGTTAAACAAACTTCATCATCCAATCTTAAAACTTGGAATAATTTGTACATGGCCTTCTAGAACCTATTATTGAACTCTGACATACTTTCATTTGCATGCTTCTTGATATTATTGAATTCATTTAGCATGTAATTGGAGTTGACATCTTCAACATATTTTATTTAAAACTCCTCATAAATTCATCCCATGAGGTAATACTATTCTCAGGTAAACCCCTGTACCAATCCCTAGCATCTTCTATCAAAGATTGAACAAAAATTTTCATGACAACATCTTCATTCTCAATCTTGTAATCATTTATTTTATCAATAAAATACATGAGGTGATCTTCACATGTAATAACATTACTGCCAGTAAACTTAGGGATCTTGTCTCTTACCTTAGTTGGGATGACATTTGGTTGACCAGGGATACCATCAAAGAACAATGGCCTAAACCTATCCAAATGGACTGGCCTCCTTTGAATATTCTATGAAGCTTGGGCTCCACCTCCTCCAGTATTCTAATGTACAACATTTCCATCAAGATTACTAGTTAAGGGGATTGTATGACTTACATTTTGAAGTGGTCCTTGGACCACCTAATTTGAGACTGAGGCTTGGGTATTAGGCAAGGGACCAGCAGACTGATTTTGTGGTATTGGCCCACTGACAGTAGGGATTAAACTACTAGAATTAGTATTCATATTAGTATGAAGGAAGGAAATTTTCTTCTTCATCTCATCTGCAACAGCTTCTAACTTTATCTTTTCTAATTGAATGGCCAAATCTTCTTTGGCTTTTCTAGCCTTTTCTAGATCCAAGCTAGCTTCAAATATCATAGGAGGATTAGAATCATTCTTTTTGGAATCATTTATGCTAATCCCAACTACCTTTTTCTTTCCTTTGTTAGATGCACCCATCATCTTATTCTTGAGATCCTCATTTGTTTTGATTTTTGATGGATGCAATTGTCTCAAGACATGGCCCTCACCCTCAAACTCATTTTTCTCAAGGTTTGGCTTATTGTTATTTACTTTTTGTCTCAAGATTTGGATATCCCCAAATAACTCACTATTTACACCAGTGACTTTCTATTTCAGACTATTTTCCTAGATCTCATTGTTCTTTGTCTTTCTAAGGATCTCTTGCTTCTCCATGAGTAATTCATAGATTTCTTGTTCCCGCTCCTTTTGCCTTTTAGTAATGTCTAAGAATTGTTCCTGGTCCCTTCTTCTCAGAGATAAAACTTCTTCCCTCAATTTCTCAGAATCATAAAATTTAGTGTTAGTAGCAGAAGCATATTCTATCTGATCTAGGTTTTCTTGTGCAGGGAAGAAACCAATATCTATAAATTCATCCTCCTGAGGAGGACTTATGGACGCAGGATCTATTCTTCTAAGAAATTTAGGATTCTTGGGAAAAAATGGAATCTCATTTTGGTCAGGAATTGGAATATATTCTTGAGATGGTCTAGGAGAATTACTTCTAGTCACCCCCCTTTTGGACCATTTCTTTCTACTAGGAGTATGTAGTTCTTCACCCATTTTGTTTTTCGAGTGATCCCTGTAATAAGACCTATTCCTGGGCTTACTCATGTCACTTTGGACAAGATAATCTCAAATTTTACAAAAAATTTACCAGAAAATAGTAACACAGAGCTTAAAGTCACCACCCAATTTGAATATAATGATAAACTGGTCTTCTATATGTAGCAATCAATTGTTAGCAGAACTGTTAGCAAATTTATTGCATAAATTTTTTTAGAAAGTTCCCCACTAGAGTCACCAATTTTTTTACTGCTCAAAATTGTAGATGATCAAAACTTAATCAGAAAACTCTAATTTATAACTCTAGTAGTCCCAGTAGACACATCAGCAATAATAAACACTAAGGTATTAAGGATTTACAATCCTTCTTCTCTTTGAGCTTAAAGCTTCAAGTGGGTATTACCTCTCAAGATTGAATTCTTCAAATATCACAATGATGACCTGTATACTTGATATAGATCTAATCATATAACTTATAGAATTTAAAGTAAATCATTTTAATTTGATTGATGATGAAAACAATTGCAAAATAAGCATAGACTAGTGCCAAATCCTAGGGCATCAAAGTCAATAAATGCACATCTACAGAAAATCTCTCAAATCAAACACACACAAACCCCAGATAAAATACCTTAAAAATCACCCTCTTATGCATGAATCATATCATCTAATTCACATATGAATATTGATTTCTTAGAGACCTCACTCAAGATTTATCCCTCCCTTGAAAGTAACTCAAGTTTCAACCCCACTATCTACCTTGTAGAAATTGATGTATCTAAAATGCCTTAAAAATTTAAACACATAGAGAAATCAAAATCATATATGAAGACAATAAGAGATATACATGGAAATTTAGTATATTTTATTGATCAACTTCCTGTATCAGTACATTTAGAAAAATTGGATTCCTGAGAATCAAAAACTAAATCTATAAGTTCCTATGACAATAAGTATTTCACCACCCTTTGGTGTGAGTCATAAATAACTATATATAGAGAGCCCACCTTGGGATCCATGAGAAAAGGATGCAAAAAGCTACGGGTTTCTCTGATAGTGACTTGCACTAAAGTAAAAAAGAGTTAAAGCATGGAATAGAAAGGAGGGAAAGTAGCACCATAAATTGCTTCTTTTTAAGTTGAACCTCCACTTGAGCTGCACCTTTGTCTGCAGGTATTCAGATGCAACTGCTCAAGTTTTTTTGTGTGAATGATGACCGCATAACCAACTAACTTACATCATCCTCTGTATGATCAGTTACTCTCCCTGTGCTCGTAGGTCAGGTGCATTGCTGGAGCTCATTCATCATCAAAATCATCAAGGTCATTTGATGAAGGCTTACTCACCTTGGGCTTTGTCATGTTGTCCCATGTTGTAACATATTCCTCTATTGGCCATCAGAACTGTTGAATGCTCTATATTTTTTTCTTTTGTCTCTCCCATCTTGTATCAACAAACTTCTCTATATCTATGATGAACTTTCTGAAGTCCATCTCTACCTTGATAGCTTCATCCAAAACTATGTTGAAGTGATCTAGACAAACCTCATTGATATCTTTTAGAAAAGCCTCTTTCTTAGGAAGTAAGAGATCAAAATCTGATCTCCGTGTATCCAAAAATTTTACTTCTCCTTCCTCTATCCTGATTTGAGGAATGAACCTATTGAAACTAGGTCTAAACATCACCATCTTTTTCTCAACTTGATTGACCTTACCCTTGAAGAAAGATGAGGCAACACCAATCTTTGCAATTTCAACTCCCACTTGCAAAACTATTTCTAGGATGTCATTCCTTAGAGACTGCACTGTTGCTAGTCTTTCAAATAATGATTCCTTTATTGACCAAGATGAATGATAGGTACTTAAAATAGAAACAAAATCACTCACCTCACTTTGTAAACTAGGCAACTTATTGTATGTAGTATAAAATGCCTCTGGCTTATCCTTCACAAATCCTATCCTATGTTACAAAATTTTCAACAAGGATTGCACTACAACATCAGTCTTTTCCTTGTTCACTTTCTCTTTTGTAGCAGTAGCTTCCTCTTCATTTATACTTTGAATTTTCTGGCAGTCGAGGCTTCTCTAGTGGTGCAGGGTAAACTATAGGTATGTTGATGATTTTTAGTTGCAAGTCCTCGACACATTTCTCTAATTCTTTCTCTTTTATTATATGTATCTCTCTATCCCTTACCAAAGCACTATAATATTCAAAACAAATTTGGTGCCTATCAGATAGTTGCTTGGTTTTGTCTTCATTTAACCTAGCAAAATGAGTTAGCACCTGTGAGATCTCAAGATCTCTAGTGTTGTGGATTGACCACACAATTTTGTCACCATCCATCTTCTCTTAGACATTCAATAGGGAAGGCTTCTGATCCTTTGGATAGAGGCTCCACATGGCCAATGCCTAACTCTTAGGGCTATATCCAAACCCTTTTATCAAATCCCCCACTTGGGTTTCTGAAATCAAGCTAACATTATCTTGCTTCCTAATTTGGTCAATCACAAAAGCTAAAGCTAGGTCCCAACCTACTACAAGAAACATTTTTTTGGCCTTTACTAGTTGCCTAGCTTCCTCGGGGGTTATGGTTTCAAACTGAGGATCCTACTCTTTCAAAACCTGGACTGCCTCATCAAGCACTTGCCCCTCCTCTGTGATTTTCATAGTAGATGCAACATGTTTTTTCTTGAGCCATACTAAGAAGCTCTTGAATTCATCTGGTTTGATGAAATTATCAACTTTCAAGAAACCCTCTTATTCCACCATTCTCTCATCTCTACCTAAGGCCAACGGCAACTCAACTTCTTCTATTTTCTCTTGTCTTCTCTAATCCTCTACCTGTGTCTATGATCATGGGCTCTATCACTTGGAAAGAGAGCCTTTATTTTATCTCCTTTCTTCTCAAGGACCCTTTCTTGTGAAGACTCTCCTATTTGCAATTTATTATTCTTATGAGGTGGATCATTAGTATCTTGAGAGCTAGAGAGTTTTGTCAATCCATTATGATATTTTCCTCTCCTTATTGCCTAATAGGATATTCATATCCCATAGTAGGAGGGTTGTATACTGGGTAACCTCCATCACTATCCTCATAATCTGATTCTGAGTGCTTCTCATTTTCCCTATCCTTGTCATCTATTTGGTCCTCAATTGAGTTTACCAATGTATGGAAATTGTCCATCATCATTTCTAGCCTTTGTAAATAAGGCACTATAGGGTAGAAACCCCCAAAGGACAATCCCTTCTTTTTCATCATGTTCTCCAATGACATTAACTCATTGAATTGTTGGTCTCTTTTGTCCACTTCTTCATCATCTATGATGTTCCTGATAAGATCTTCCTCAGGATACTCCTCATGTCTTTTATTTATAGGAATGGAAGGAGTGTAATATTTCCTAGCCATTATAATAAAACCCTCTATGTCAACATACCTAGGACCTCCAGCATTCATCTTGAATTGGCTCAACCAATCATTTAACTTGGCAAATGCATTCTTCCCAATTGTGAAGTTGCATACACAGAAGTGTCTAGTGGTAAATGTACCCTTTTTGAGGGAGGCTAAATGCTCCTTATCAGTTAGCATCAGCTACCAAATAATCTCTAGAAAAGCAATTCTTGGTGGAACAAAGTAAGGTAGAATATGGGGTGGCTGGGGGCACCCATAGATTCTTATCATAGTAAAAGTTTTTTCAAAGTAAAATTCACCCCAGTTGTGGCCTTTAGCCCATTTGTCAATAAATTAACAAGGTCTTATTAGTTGTAGAGATTTCACTGGCAGTCTACAAAGATTTTCTCCCAAAGCGATTAGAATTGGTTGCACCATCTAGTTTTGAAAAGCACAAAAGTCACATTCTGGTGAAGTGTTACTCCATGCCCTAATCCAAAATTGTACTGGGTTTTTCCATCCCTTCCACATTATCTGTGGCCTGAGGTCCTCCATGTTCATGATTTTTTAGTTATAGAATAGAATGAGGTGCATCAAAAGTGAGAAATGCAAAAACCTAGGTGAACCTTCTCTTCTTCTTATTGCTTCTAATCCCTCATGCATTCTATCAATGACATACCTAATGTAGTCATAGCCTTTACTTGTGTGCATCTGCTGTGAGTCTAACACCATCATCAGGATGTCAGATGTAATCATTTTTGACCCACCATCTACTCCTAGCACTCTACACAAGCCATAAGCAATATACTTCACATAGAAGCATAAGTCTTTGAAAACGTAAGGGGTTGTCCCAGCCACTGGTGCAATGTAGTTCATGTTGCTTCGTGTAACATGGCTTTCAATCTCCTTTGACATAAGGATAGATTCCTGAGTATACCTATTGGCCTGGGCTTGTAGATTTATTTATGTGGCCATGGGGATGTTGCTACCAAAAGCCCTCATGAAATAATTTATGTCCAAGGTAACTAAAGTCGAGCCATCATGCCTTCTTATTGTTTTGGACAAAGGGTCATAATTATTTTCTAACGCAATCAACAAGTCAACATCTATGAAGATGTCTAGGAAAATTAACTTGGCTAACCCTAAGGTCCAAGGGTTTGATACAGGTACTGGACTATCAATGTTTTTATAAAAATATTTGAACAATTGCATCCTAGTAACCTTAGTTGTTCTAGCATCTCTACAGTGGCTTAAATTATCAACAAATCACTCATCACTAACCTTTTTATTTTGTGACGATCCTGGTAGCAAGGTGAGAAACTCATCTGAGTAGCTTTATTTTGCTTTCTCCTTAGAACCCCTTCTAGTAGAAGGCCCACTGGTTGATGGTTGACTCATTTTGACTACAAATTGGAATCCTTTTGAAACTCTTGCAACTGTGAATTCTCTGATTGCTAGAAGACTCAAAAACTCTCATACTTTTCAGCTCCAGCTTTCGAGAATACTTGGTAATTCTGAATGAGTGACAATTGCCCTTCTGAGACTTTGAACTATGTAATTCAAGTCACTTCCACCATTACTCGGCATGCCCTAAACTTCAATTCACTAGCTGTGAGATGAGATAGTGATGGTTAATCAAATTAAATTTTTTGTGACCTAGTGACTATAGGGCCAATCATGGTCGCTGAAAGATTTAGCGCCTTTTCATATTTTTTGAGATTAGGCAACTAAAGGGAAATATTTGATTTATTTCATTTGATAATTTCCAGAGACCTAGCAACTATAGGCAATAATCATAGTCACTGATAGATTTGGCCATTGATCATTCTATCTCATGATCAGGTGACCTTATGAAATTGTAATTTCTCATTCTGAGATCTAGCGACTATAGTCTATCTCCCAGTCGCTGCATAATTCATCACTTACCAATCTTATCCCAAGATCTGGTGACTATAGTCCTCTCTAAATCTCATGTCCTTATTTCTTTATTGTGAGACATAGTGACTATATAATGAGTCTCTTAATCACCATAAATTATTGACTTGTCAAACCTTTTCTGGAGATTACCCGACCTTGCTTATCCATAGACCTAGCGACTAAAGAGAAATATTTTTATCATTGAATATTTGTTCAATTCCTTATTTTTTCATGCAATTGCATGATAGACACAAGATCTAATCTGATGGTAGTCGCTTAGTCTCAACATTTTTTGGACAACATCACTTTTATCTAGTGATTAAGAGACAACCGTTAGATCCAAACTCATAAAGAAAAAAATCAACGGTAGTCACTTATAACTACATTTTCATTCTGACTTTGACTTCCTTTGGAGACCTGGAGACTAAACCTTTCTTGAGATTTGGCAATTGAAAGTAGAAAGTTTCTGATTTATTGCTTCTGGAGACTCAGTGACTATAGTTCATTTCACAATCACTGAGAAATTATTATTTATTTATTTCATTCTTCAACTAATCAGGAGAGAACACATCATCAAATCCGATAGAAAAATTCATATCCTTTTTCATTTTTTTGACCTTAGCTGACACTTAACCTTTAGTCATCTTCCGATCACGTGACTAAGGTTACTTCCCGGTCGTTCAATGATTTTCTTAACCTGAGTTTACTTCGGAGACTAGGCAACAAAGAACTTCTCATAGTCGCTGCAATTTTTCTTAACTCATGGTTTAATTTGGAGATAATGCGACCACCGTTCGATTACAACTACATCAAAAGCTTAGATTTACTCTTTGAAAACCTTTATCTTAACAAATCATCTTCTGGTGATCACATGACTGGAGACATCTCATAGTCTCTTAATATTTCTCTTTACCCTAGTCAGATCTAGAGACTACATGAAACTTTTATTCGCCATGTCACTAGAGATCTTTCTTAACTTTGGTTAGACTATGAGATATAACATTGACCATTGATTCTTCCTCCATCTTATAGTTATCACTGAGTCATTGAATATATTATGGCTTAATGGCTACCTTGTGAGATAAGGAGATAACTATGTCACTAGATTGTTGAGTGTTTATAACATAACCATCAGGAATCTGAGAATACGCAACTACCACAATCGCTGGGTCGTTGGACTTTAACATTAACCGTCTAAGAACTGGGAGATTAAGCGATTGTAAAGAACATAATTGCCACTTTTATTTGGAGACTTGGCAACTCAGAAGAAGTCTCATAATCACTGAAATGTTGGTCACTTTATTATTCCATTAAGAGATCACCCGACTGAAAGCCTTTTGCATACGGAGATTTAGTGACTATAGTTGCCTTCGAAATATTTACCAGTAGTAGTCGCTAGATCTCACAAAGATCATCTAGAGACCTGGCGACCAAGAACATTCGCTAGGTCTCATGAAGATAAGGAATATTCTCCATCCTTAAGGAGATCGTGCGAAAAAGGCATTTCTAAATCACCAGACCAATAGGAATATTATGAATACTTTTAGAGACTGAGTGACTAATCGGTAGACATAAAGTGCACATGCTTAAAGACTTACTTAAGTGATTTGAAAAGTAACAGAAAAATAGAACTAGGTTAGGTTTCTATAGGGTTTTTGGACTTTTAGAAGCATTTTGACCTAGCACCTAGGGTTTTTCAGTATTACAAACAATTTTAGCATTTGGAATAGGAAAATTGTAGGAAAATTAGCACAAAAACTATGAAAACAGCCAAAGAAGTAAGAAATAAAATGCAACTTTCAAAACTTTGAAAATACAACCAACACACCCCTTTTAGCTAAAATACATAAAAAGGAATTAAATAATATTTATTTTTTAAATAAATATCCTCATTTCAATAATTGAATTTCATTAGTCAAATAATTGAGAAAGTTCATTTATGAGATCATGTTGTATTTATTTAATCAAATATTCTCTCCAAAATCCTCTCTTCAGTTCAAAAAAGGAAACTTTGAGTTAACTAGAAATCCAAAAGTGCAACAAATCAGTTAACTGCTCCACTCACTCAAAAGGCAAACAGTTGACTATCTCTCTACAGAAAACTTGTCATTCTGAACTGAGCTTCCTTTCAATCTCCATCATTCATCTTGTTCAATCTCCACCGTCGATTGATTCTGGGATTCTATAAAAGAACTCTGATTTCTCATTCAAGGGGATGCAACTTTTGAGTATTGAAACTCTGTTGAAATATCATCTTAGATTATTTGAATTCAAGCTTTGATTAATTATTATTTTAATATCATTTCTAGATTAATAACATGCTTAGATTAAACATGCATCTCATTCTCAACTAGTTTACTTCCATTATTCTTAGATTAATTCATCTTCCATTATCTCTATATTAATTGCATATTCCCATTCTAGCTTAATTGCACTTGCATGTTAGCTTAAAATCCTACATTCTAGTGCTAGTCTATGGTTGTTGGACTCTCAATTTTGAGAGCTATTCATAAGTCTACCTAGATAGGAGGCAACAGGAATCATCTAGGCATGCAAGATGAATGACTTCATATTCATTCTCGTATGTGACTAATGAGAAATGACTATGTTGAAGTGTATGGCTAAGTTAGAGGCCCATATTTAGCATATACAAGAAGGAGATATTCAAAGGAGCAAGCTTTTTTTCAAGTTTTCTAAAGATCTAACATTTGTTGCAGCTCTAACTTGTTTCTCTCATTTTTTTTCCTCTCTAACCCTCTTTGGAAGGCTTACCGCCAGAGAGTAGCTTTTAGATTTTTTTGGGTTTGATTGGTTCACCACCAAACTGATGCAGGAGCATCCTAGGTGTAAGAGCAATCTTGCATCACTCAAAAATATTTCTATTTTTGTATTCAATAAGGGTTATCTTGTGCAGAGCCGCTATTTATGGAAACTTGCTATTTTTAGTAAGTTGGTCTTACGATCTCAGAATGTTCTAATTTTACATGTGGAGGTTCATCTCAGTCATATAAGCCTGCCAGCAAAGTTTCATGGCTAGATCAGGTCTAGTTTTGAAGATATTGAAGATTTTCGGTATTGGCAGCAGGGTACAGAAACTTTGAACTTGGTTTTGAAGGCTTTAGAGGCCTCGGATGAGGTTGAAAATTTGGGTGATGGGTGCTTTGCGTGGGTCAAGCTTGTAGAGTAGTTCATGGTGTTTCCAGAATGGGGTTATAATAGCAAATCGGGTCAACGGGCGATGACTTATGGTCTTCGGAAGTTGGGTCACCTGAAATGGCAGAAAATAATTTTTCTTCAAAATTTCTGTTTGGGTTTCAAAACTCATTTTGAGCCGACTTTGATGTAATAAATTGTAAAATAAAATAATTCTAAGTTTGGTCGGCCCTAAGGGATAAATTTCTAGAACCTTCTCGGGCGGTGGAAATTGCCTATATAAAGAAGGCCCGTAGTGTTGTCTAGGGCAGTTCTGGGTAGTAGATCTGGGTATTGATTTGAGGCTTTGTCCTATAGAATATTGTAAGGGAATGCCCATGTGGCTTTGCATATTGTAATTTTGAAAGTTTGTAATTCCACATTTGTGGAGATAATAAGAAGCCAATTTTTTATTCTTGCATATTATTGTTGTTGTTTCTCTATTTCTGTTATGTGTTTGTGATATTAAGGGGAGCACCCTTCATCAAGTGGTATCAGAGCAGGAGTTCTTGAGTGTGTAAATAGATCACTGACTATGAGGCAGTTTGTACCAGGACCATGGTTAGGGTTTCAGTGCGCATCGCGAAAATGCCTCCACGAAGAGAACATGGTGGAAGAGCTGGTGCTGTAACACCTGAGGTTAGAGAGCTACAGAGACAATTGTGAGCATTGCAAGAAGATATTTGTAGAGGAATGAATCTTAATGTCAGAGATGAAAGTGAGGATGAAGCCGAAGAAGAATATCAAGAAGGAGAAGCTGAAATTGTGAACCAGGAGGAAGAAAGACTTTTTCGGGCGATTTCCAAGATTGGGAAAAGACCTAAGATTGAGGTTCCTACATTTTTTGGAAATCTTAACCCAGAGGAATTGATTGACTGGATCAATGAATGTGAGGAATATTTTGAGTATGAAGATGTTGAGGATCCTAACAGGGTCAAATTTGCGAAGGCCAGACTGAAAGGTCATGCGAAGATCTAGTGGTAAGAAATTCCATTGGAGTGAAATAGAAGAGGGAAAGATAAAATCACAAGATGGGATTGGATGGTGGATAAATTGAAGCGATAGTTCATTCCTGTTGATTATGAGCTTGACCTA
Organism: Chamaecyparis obtusa; assembly: GCA_027943335.1. Taxonomy (NCBI): domain Eukaryota; kingdom Viridiplantae; phylum Streptophyta; class Pinopsida; order Cupressales; family Cupressaceae; genus Chamaecyparis; species Chamaecyparis obtusa. The sequence continues at coordinate 5,776,678 of BSBK01000497.1, read as the reverse complement.
CTAAAGAAAATGCAAAGTTTGAAGCAAACAGGAAGATCTGTTCAGGAGTATACAGAGGAGTTCTATCGACTCCTCATCAGAATAGGCCATGCAGAAGCTGATAAGGAGAAAGTTGCCCGATACCTTAATGGGTTAAGGCCAAGCATTCAAGAGGAGTTGAATCTGGTTTGAATGAATAGTATTGAGGAGGCATACCAGTTTGCCCTAAAAGTAGAGGAAAAGCTAAACAAGAAGTTTGAGAGCAGACAAAATGGAAGAGGTTGTGGTGGACGATCTAGTGGATGGTCATATGGTGGCCGAAATGAAGATCCGAAAAAGAAGGATGAGGCCAGTAGCAGCCAAAATCAGAGAGGAAACAATTCCAATCATTTCCAAGATCAGAATAATAGAGATTAGAGAGGAAGAGGAAGAGGACAAGGATCTGGAAGAGGAGGCTTCTGTGGAACATGTTTTCACTGTGGAGAAGAAGGTCATAGGGCATTTGAATGTCCTCAATGCCAAGGTAGAACAGAGAAGAGAAATGAAAGCCAGGCCAGAGTTGCACATGTAGATGAAGATGCTAGATCCCCAAATTCTGAAGATGCTGAAAGAGAAGAAATGCTAATTAACAGAAGAGTCTTGCTGAGTGGTGAGAATGAACCTAAACAAAGGAGGAGCCTGTTTCACACTAGATGCAAGTGTGAGGGTAAATGCTGTGATGTGATTATCGATAGTGGAAGCACTGAAAATTTGGTGTCAGAAGAGATGGTGACAAAGTTGAAGCTCAAGAGATAGAAACACCCACATCCATATCAGATTGCCTGGGTGCAGGATGACCACAAGGTCATAGTCAGTGAACAGTGCCTGGTAAAGTTCAAGATCGACAGGTACCAAGATGAGGTACTATGTGATATCATCTCTATGGATGCATGTCATATGTTGTTGGGTAGACCGTGGTAGTTTGACAGATGTGTTGTACACGATGGTCATGCAAATACCTATTCCCTAACAAAGGATGGAGTGCGACATAAGCTAAATCCATTGAAGGAGATCGAAGAAAAGGTATGTGGTAATGAAAGAATAACTTTTGTTGATGGAAGAAAATTCTTAGATGGTATGAGGCATGAGCATGTGTGTTTTGCTTTAATTCCAAAAGCTAGTAAACAAAAAGTAGAGGATGTACTTGTAGAGGTTGCAAATTTGTTGAATGAGTTTCAAGATATTATATTTGATAATGTACCTGATGGATTACCACTGGTAAGGAAGATCAGTCATCAGATGGATTTGATTCCAGGAGCCAGTTTGCCAAACAAGGTAGCACATAGAATGACACCAGCAGAAAGTGAAGAGTTGAACAGACAAGTACATGAGTTGTTACAAAAGGGATTGATTCAAGAGAGCCTGAGTCCATGTGTTGTACCAGTAGTATTAGCACCAAAGAAGAATGGAGAATGGAGGATGTGTATAGATTCCAGAGTGATAAACAAGATCACAATCAAGTATAGGCTTCCATTGCCACGAATGGATGATATTATGGACTATTTGAGTGGAGCTGTGTATTTCTCAAAGATAGATCTAAAGAGTGGATATCACCAGATTTAGATTAGAGAAGGAGATGAATGGAAGACTACCTTCAAGACAAAGGAAGGATTGTATGAGTGGTTAGTCATACCTTTTGGGCTAACCAATGCACCGAGCACTTTCATGCGGCTCATGAACGAGGTTCTGAAAGAATTTTTGGGAAAGTTTGTCATTGTTTACTTAGATGATATTTTGATCTTTAGCAAGACATTGGAGGAACATATGATGCATATTTGTATGGTGTTTGAGAAGCTAAGAGATGAGAAATTGTTGATTAATTTGAAGAAGTGCAGTTTTGTGAAGAAAGAGTTAGTGTATTTAGGATTTGTAGTTTCAGCAGAAGGTCTAAAAATGGACCCAAAGAAGGTACATGCTATCTTTGAATGGCCTACTCCAAGGAGTGCTACTGAGGTAAGATCTTTTCATGGTCTAGTTAGTTTTTACAAAAAGTTTATCAAAAATTTTAGCAGTATTTGTGGTCCCTTGACTGAGACAATGAGAGGGGATAGAAAAGAGTTTAAGTGGACTAACGGGGCAGAAATGAGTTTTCAATTGTTGAAATAAAAAGTTACAGAACAACTTTTTTTAGCACTTCCAAATTTTAATAAGGTGTTTCAAGTAGATTGTGATGCTAGTGGTACTACAATAGGAGCTGTTATGAGCCAAGAAGGTAAACCTGTTGCTTATTTCAGCGAGAAGTTAAATGATTCCAAGAGGAAGTATTATGTTTATGATCAAGAATTTTATGCTATAGTTCAGGCATTAAAGAAGTGGAGACATTATCTGCTTCCTAAAGAGTTTGTCTTGTATACTGATCATCAAGCTTTACAATATTTGAATAGTCAAGGAAAGTTGAATCAAAGGCATTTGAAATGGGTTGATTTTTTGCAGAGTTATACATTTATTTTGAAACACAGAAGTGGAAAGTCTAACAGGGTTGCAGATGCTCTTAGTAGAAGGAAACTATTGTTGACAAAGATGCAGATTGAGGTGGTTGGGTTCAAGGAACTCAAGAATTTGTATCCAGAGGATCCTGATTTTGGTGGAGCTTGGAAAGCTTTTAAAGAGCCTGTTACTCTAGATAGGATGAAATGGTTGGATTTCATCATCCAGGATGATATGCTATTTAGAGGGAGTCAGTTGTGCATTCCAAGAAGTTCTATGAGGGAGAATCTCATCAAAGAAAAGCATAGTCGAGGATTGGCTAGACATTTTGGTCGTGATAAAACCCTTGCTTTGGTTGGTGAGAATTATTATTGGCCACAATTGCAGCAAGATGTGAAGAAGTTTGTATAGAGTTACAGAGTATGTCAGATGGAAAAAGGAGTGAAGTAGAATATAGGGTTATATCAACCATTACCTATACCAGAGAAGCCTTGGGAGGATATCACTAAGGACTTTGTTCTTGGTTTGTCGAGGACACAGTGGGGACATGATTCAATTTTTGTAATAGTTGACAGATTTTCAAAGATGGCACATTTCATTCCCTACAAAAAGATTAATGATGTTGTTCATGTAGCAGAATTGTTTTTCAAAGAAGTGGTGAGACTACATGGTTTGCCAAAAACCATAGTTTTAGATAGAGACACCAAGTTTGTTGGATATTTCTGGCATACATTGTGGAAGAAGTTGAAGACAGATTTGAAGTTCAGTTCATCACATCATCCACAGACTGATGGACAGACAGAGGTGGTGAATAGAAGTTTGGGAAATTTGCTGAGATGTTTGGTTGGAGATAAGCCAACAGGATGAGATTTGATTTTACCACAGGCAGAATTTGCATACAATAATTCTGTCAATAGGAGCACTGGTAAATCACCATTCCAGATTGTATATGGAAGTAGTCCAAGAAATGCATCTGAATTGAGAAAGATAGATAAAGGAGAAATAAGTAGTGCTGAAGCTGAGAATTTTGCAGAACACTTGAAGAACATCCATGAGGAGGTGAGGAAGCATATTACCAAGATGAATGCACAGTATAAGGCTAAGGTAGATGAGAAAAGGAGGCATAAGGAATTTCAGGTTGGAGATGAAGTCATGGTTCATTTGCGGAAGGAGTGATTTTTGGTTGGTACATATAACAAGTTGAAAATGAAGAAGTTTGGGCCATGTAAGATATTAAAGAAGCATGATTCAGGAAATGCATATGAGGTAGAATTGCCTACTGAGCTGAATATTTCACCAGTGTTTAACATTTCAGATTTGATAGAGTATCATGAAGGAGGTGTTGAAGATGAGGCTGCAGTAGCACAGTGGAGTATTCCATCAACCAGTTCAGATATCAAGGAGATTGAAGACATATTGGACAGTCGTGTTGGCAGAAGCACAAGGAACAGGACATATGAAAAGTATTTGGTCAAATGGAAAGGATGACCTGTTGAAGATTCATCATGGCTAACAAAGGAGGAGGTTAACCATCTTGGTTTTCCTCTGCACACTTGAGTCATGATAGGGTCACTTCTCAAATTACCCCGGGTGTCTGATGCAGGAGCATCCTGGGTGTAAGAGCAATCTTGCATCACCCAAAAATATTTCTATTTTTGTATTCAATAAGGGCTATCTTGTGCAGAGCCGCTATTTATGGAAACTTGCTATTTTTAGTAAGTTGGTCTTACGATCTCATAATGTTCTAATTTTACATGTGGAGGTTCATCTCAGTCATATAAGCCTGCCAGCAAAGTTTCATGGCTAGATCAGGTCTAGTTTTGAAGATATTGAAGATTTTCAGTATTGGCAGCAGGGTACAGAAACTTTGAACTCGGTTTTGAAGGCTTTAGAGGCCTCAGATAAGGTTTAAAATTTGGGTGACGAGCACCTTGCATTGGTTAAGCTTGTAGAGTGCTTCGTGGCATTTCTAGAATGGGGTTATAATAGCCAATCGGGTCAACGGGCGATGACTTATGGTCTTTGGAAGTTGGGTCACCTGAAATGGCGAAAAATAATTTTTCTTCAAAATTTCTGTTTGGGTTTCAAAACTCATTTTGAGCCAACTTTGATGTAATAAATTGTAAAATAAAATAATTCTAAGTTTGGTTGGCCCTAAGGGCTAAATTTCTAGAACCTTCTTGGGCGGTGGAAATTGCCTATATAAAGAAGGCCCGTAGTGTTGTCTAGGGCAGTTCTGGGTATTGATTCGAGGCTTTGTCCTACAGAATATTGTAAGGGAATGCCCATTTAGCTTTGCATATTGTAATTCTGAAAGTTTGTAATTCCACATTTGTGGAGATAATAAGAAGCCAATTTTTTGTTCTTGCATATTATTGTTGTTGTTTCTCTATTTCTGTTATGTGTTTGTGGTATTAAGGGGAGCACCCTTCATCACAAACCCATCTCATCTTTCTTCATTTCAAATATTTTTTTTCAAGTTCTAATCTCAGCCTCAATTGGGAAACCGCAAGCCTTTCTTTTCAATTTTTTTTTAAAATCTAACATTTCTTGCAGGATTCAACTATCTTCATATTCGGTTTCCTAATCCCTTACATGCAGGATATTTTACCTTTTTTCTTCCAGGAATTTCTCCTTTGCTTTAGCTTGGTTTAAATCTAACTTTGTTGTCGATTTCATATATTTATCTATGTTATTTATCCATATCTCTATTCTAATTTATATCTCTATTATTCTTTCATATATATATCTACTTTTATAATATTATGCATGCAAGTTTCATAAATCTTTGTTTTGACAGTACCTCACTCAAACGCACATATCTTTTGAACAAAGACACATTATAAAGATCACTTTAGTCAGATACTAGATAAGTAGGTTATCTAAAACATATCCAAAACTTAGCTCGATCCAACCGTTCATTTGAAATAGATGCCCTCTGCATCGAGACTATATTTTCCATGACAGTTTATTCCTTGCATTTTCTTTTTTCTTTCTAACATAATTGTTGTTGCAAATTTTTCATCATAACATTCTTCTGGTTTATATCTATTTTCATCATTTCTTTATTTCATCATTGCAACTCTAATGTTAGTCATTTATTTTATCATTAGATTTCAGATTTTTTTTATCATTATTCATTATATAACATTTTTTGCAAGGAACCCATTCTCTTCCTTTGCTATTTTCAATTTATTTGTCTATTTTTTTAAATTAATTTGTTCAAATCTGAAAGTTAAATTAATTTTATATTTAAATTCTAGCTTGGTTTTAAATTACTTTATTATATTGATATTAATTTAAATTCATAATGTTAACCTTCAATTCAATTTGTCAAATCCATTCTTTTTAACAATAGCATTTGATTTAAAACAAAAAAAATTGTTTCTATCAATTTGTATAAATAAATCTTAATTAACATTATTACATTGTTCATTATACTTTTTATTCACGATTTCACTATTAGAGTAAAGAATTAATTTAATTATATTGATTAAATTAACTTTACTACCTCTTAAGATTTCCCTTTATGCACTTGCATTAGTCATTTAATAATTAAATCTAATTATTAGAATGCCTATTTACCTATTAGGGTTTCCCATTAGATTTTTTGATCTCCTTCTATAAGGATTGATCCATTGTATATTTGCATTATTCTTTTGGCTGATAATAATAAACTTTCATATTGTTAGAGCAAAACCCTTGTTTGTTTCCTACAGATTTCTTCCTTGTGACAGGTTTTTGCATGCACGTTTATTGGGCTTAATAGATTTGTTTTTCATCAAATCTTACATGGTATTAGAGATGGATCTAGTGTAGCTTGTTCATGTTTGAAGAAAAAAAGGAGCAAGGGTTTGATAGAATAAATTTGGGATTTTTTGGCTGATTTGAGAGGTTTTGGTTATAGTTTTTAGATCTGGTATTCTTTGCAGGATATTATTTTTTGTTTATTTTTTGCGTGCAAAGAAAGATTTTAAAAATAGCACTTTTTATAGGGATTGCATGTGAAAGGGCATTTTTTTAGGGTTTCCTTCCAAGCATCATTTATAGTGGTGTCCTTCCCAATGTCATTTACTAGACTTGCACCTTATTCATCTAACCATCATCCATGAGCCGATGTCTGCATTGGCAGATCTAAAAGGGCAAAACTTCAAACCCTCAGGGACACTATACTTTGACTTGCAAGCTTTTTAACCTATGATTTCTATCCAGATCTATGGATATTTTCATCAGAAAAATTCAAAGGTACACATGATACTCATTTGAATCTTTTTTTTTCTCTCATTGTAAGCAATCTTTTGTAGCTTCTAAAGTTCAGTTTATTGAATTGTGGGGGGTGTTTTATTTCTTATTTTCTCTAATTTACTTCAGTAAACTTGAAATTATATCAAAACAAAACCCCTTACAAAAAAAATGGCCGAGACCTCTTATTGTCTAGAACTTCTGACCCCTCATAACTATCACACATGGAAATCCCTGATGACATGACTTCTCCAATCAAAAGGGTTGTGGTCTTGTTTAGATGCAGTACAACTAGTTTCACAGAGGCCTTTCAAGGTCATGCAACATAGGAACAAGATGGATGATGCAATGGGGTTAATTTCTTTACATGTATCAAATAGTCTACAGTTTCATCTTGATGGCTACAATACCCCTCTAGCTATAGTTAGGAATAGTCCCAAGAGATAACTGAGAGGGGGGGTGAATCAGTTATCTACAAGATTCAATTCTTTATCCAATTAAGTATACTTAAATATTAAGCATAAAAACAATGAAATAAAACATGAACACAACACCAATGTTTTGGTTATGGGGAAACCATAATAGGTAAAAACTTTGGTGGGAATTGACTCCCACTAATATTCTGCACTAGAGTATTATGATCCTTGTTAGAAAATCCTTAACCTTATTAGGAGTTGATTTACAATATATTTAGTACAGTAGACCTGGTCAAGGGTCGAACCTTGTTAGGAGTCTTTACAATTGTCCTTGTTAGGGGAGAGGATGCACTGTCCAAGAGCTCACTGCTCAAGAAAGTGAAGGCTACAACCTTCTGAATAACAGATACACACTATATCTGGATCTTGGTGAATTGTGCTTTGACCTATTGTCTGGATCAGTTCCAATGTATAGCACAAGTACTTTACTTGGTCACATAGACCTTCTTCTGATGGCTCAACACTTCACACACTCTGCTCTACTTTGCTTAATCAACTATGAACCACACTCCAGCAATCACAAATGACTGCCTATAAATATCTTTCCTCTAAATGATATAATCAAGTTGGCCTATTAGAACCACCTTGAAATCATAATAGAGAAACTATAACAAACTCCAATAAACATTTTGTCGGCTCTACTATGCATGCAACATAATCTGGGACCTGTCCAATAAGATAATTGTAGATGCACACTACACACTGTCGGCTCTACCAAAACAACTGGATCTTTCTCCTCAAGCTAAATTAACTCATGCTCTCTTAACCAAAAATCAATAACTCTCCTCTAAGCTTAAATCCAAGGGTGCATACCCATAATATAGATGCAACTACAGAACTAATAAAATCTCTACCGGCTCTTCTGAATAAACATAGGAAACTGCTACTAGCAAATAGTGACTACATAACTTCACTTCTACTCATCAATAGACTATGCGTCCATGACTAAAACATCACTAACATGTCTTCAACATATATCCAAGTGTGCAAGGCTCCATGATAGCTGTATGGACAACCATACACATAACATTGTCTATAACTCTATCAGGAACACTGCTGACACAAGCTGCTATATAACTATCTGTACTAACAGTTAACCTCTACACCCATGATATCATGTTGATATCATGTCCATACTTCATATACTAAAAGCTTACTATATAAGACTTCCACACATGCTACTTTCCATATGTTTTCATCAATGACAAACATACAATCAGTACTGGCCTACTGGCAAATCTCCAACAATCTCCCCCTTTGGCATTGATGGAAACATGTGGAATGAAAAACCACCACCAACCCAAATGAACATTTCTTTTATAAGATTCTCCATTTCCTCTTCAAAACTCCCCCAAAGATGAATCCTCCATCTTCTGCAATATTTTCCAATATTCTCCATTTCCTCAACTATACTATTGTCAAAACTGAATACTGCTCCCCCTTAGTATATTACTCCTCCTTTTTTTACTTTTTTTTTTCATGACTCTTTATATTACTCTCCCTTTGACATCAATGGAAAAGGGTGCCATTCATTTTAAGCATTGGTACTACTCCTCAGGTAGAGTAGTCAACCTTCCATCAGTCCCTGAGGAATGATGCCTTTCCTTCTTTCTTCTAAGCAGAATCAGGGAAGGGAATGACTCCCAACTTCTCCTTGAGATACTCAAAAGTATCCTTAGGTAAGGGTTTTGTGAATATATCTACCAATTGATCATTATTACTTACATAGTCCTACTTTACTTCTTTCTTTGCCACTTTCTCTCTTAGGAAGTGATACTTGATCTCAATGTCCTTTGTCTTTGCATGCATCAAAGGGTTCTTTGACATATTGATAGTGCTAGTGTTATCATAGTGAATAACAATAGGATAATCAATCTAAATTCCAAAATTCATTATCATCTACTTGATCCAAACAATTATAGAACATTTTAAGGCTTCTGCAACATACTCCGCTTCTATTGTTGATTGAGAAATACAATTTTGTTTCTTGCTTATCCAAGTGACAAGTCTATCACCAAGAAACACTGCTCCACCTGAAGTACTCTTTTTGTCATCAACATATCCTGCCCAATCTGCATCAGTGTACACATGAAGCTCAACATTTTCTGAATTAGGATACCATAGACAATAATCTATAGTGCCCTACAAGTATCTAAATATTCTCTTTACTACCATGAGGTGACTTTGTTTAGGCTCTACTGCAAATCTTCCAACTATGCCAACTGCATTGGAGATATCAAGTTTAGTCTGCGTAAGATATATGAGTTTACCAATCATAGACTTATACAATGTTATATCTACTGATGGTGAGTCATCTTCTTTTGTAAGCTTGCATCTAGTGATCATAGGGGTTCCTACTGGCTTGCAATCACCCATCTTGAATTTCTTCAGTATCTCTTTCACATATTTGGACTGATTAATGAAAATTCCTTTTTATGTCTGCTACACATTTAGTCCCAAAAAGAATTTGATAGGACCAATCATACTCATCTCAAATTCATTCTGCATTTCTTTGGCAAATTTTTCACTTAGTTTTTTATTACCTCCAAAGATAATGTCATCAAAAAATATAGCTACAAGTAGTAAACTTTTAGATGTCTCTCTAATGAATAGATTACAATTTGTTGCTCCTTTCTTGAATCCAATATTTGTTAGATATCCATCTAGTCTCTCATACCATGCTCTAGGGGCTTGCTTAAGTCCATAGAGGGCCTTCTTCAATCTGCATACCATACCAAGTCTGTCTGATAAGGTGAATCCTTCCAGCTGCTCAATGTATACTTCTTCTTTCAAATCTCCATTTAGGAATGCTGACTTGACATCCATCTGATAAACTTTAAAGTTTTTGATTGTAGCATAAGCTAGAAACAACTTAATAGCTTCTAATCTACTCATAGGTGCAAATGTGTCTTAATAATCAATGCCTTCTCTTTGCACATATCCTTTACATACTAACCTTGCTTTGTTTCTTAAAACTGTACCATCTTCATTCATCTTGTTTCTAAATATCCACTTTGTTTCAATCACATTCTTATCACTAGGTCTTGGGACTAGTTCCCAAGTGTTATTCTTAACAATTTGATCAAGTTCTTCTTTCATAGCATCATGCCAATTTGAATCATTACATGCATCTTCAACACTTAAAGTTTCAATATGAGATAGTAAACATATCGCTTCACTGCTAGCTGAGTTCTTTTCTAGATGTGAACTTTAGGTGATGCTAACTTATCAGCCTTAGGATTTTCTTCTTCACTTGTCTTAGGGTCATTGAATAACACATCAATACTGTCAAACATTTCTTCAATAACTATCTCACTAGTAGAGGGTATGGGTTCTTCTTCAATCATGGGTGAGTAATCATGATATCTTTCTTGAACCATAAACTTTTCATCAATCTTTACATGAGCACTTTCAATGATCTTTTTCAATCTTAAATTGAAACATCTATAAGCTTTACTTTTAGTAGAGTAACCAAGAAAAATACCTTCATCACTTCTTGCATCGAACTTCCCTACTACTTCATCCCTCTTGATGTAGCACTTTCTTTCAAAGATTCTGAAGTATTTTACTATGGGAACATTACCAAACCATAGCTCATATGGTGTTTTGTCAGTGCCTGGCCTTAATTGAATTCTATTGATGGTATAGACTGTTGTATTGACCGCATCTCTCCAATAGGTGTGTGAAACTTTTACTTCTATCATGATGGTGCACGTTGTATCAAGGATGATCCTATTCCTTCTCTCTACAATTCCATTCTATTGAGGGGTTCTAGGTGCACTTAATTGTCTTTTTATGCCATGTTCTTCACAATACTCATAGAATTTGTCAAAGGTGAATTCTCCTCCTCTATCCAATCTCAAACATTTTATCTTTAGTCCATATTCATTCTAAACCTTATCTTTGAATATTTTGAATTTCTCAAATGCTTCTGATTTATCTTTCAAGAATGCAACCCACATCATTCTATTATAATCATCAACAAACAAAATGAAATACCTTTCACCATAGTGTGATCTTGTTTGAGTTGGACCACATAGGTCTGTATGAATCAGATCCAACTTGTTCTCTGCTAAATTTTGCTTGCTTTTGAATGAATTTCTCACATGCTTTCCCATCACACATTCCCTACATATAGTATCAACTAGTTTTGCTATGATACGTAGATCTCTTACTACCTTTACATTGCTTATCTTTACTATGTTATCAAAATTGATATGACATAGTCTTTTATGCCACAACCAACTATCATCAACTTTAGCAACAAAACAACTTGCTTCTAAATTGAGTTGAAAAACATTACCTCTTGTCTTTGAGCCTAATGCAATCATAACACCATCTTTGTTGTTAATGATGCATTTTTTATTTTTGAACTCCAACTAATAGCCTTTTCCAAGTAACTATCCAACATTGAGAAGGTTATGTTTCAAACCATCAACATAAAGAACATCATCAGTACTATTATTTCCATCCAAGGTGATGGCTCCTCTACCAACTATTGGTTTAGGAGTGTTGTCTCCAAATCTAACCATACCACCATTGTATTTGTCCAAATGAACAAACATGCCTTTATCACCTATCATGTGATGTGAAAAACCACTATCTATGATCTAGTTTGTCCTTATGTCAGCTTGTGAAATCAATGCTAGTTCTTGTTCCTTTTTATTATCTTTATGACTTGACTTATTATTCATTTTGTCTATAATAGTAATGAATCCAATTTCTTCTTCACCAGATTCCTCATCCGAGACTCCATCTCCAGCATAGTAGCATTCCTTAGAATACTTAGGCTTGTAATCCTTTTTGAACTTTCTAGCTCTAGTAGGACACTTAGATGCAAAGTGACCGATCTTATTACATGAAAAGAACTTAAATGGCAATTGACCATCATATTTTCATTTTCCTTTCTTTTCTCTTTTGGCAATCATAGCAATGAAATCATCTAGTGTTTTCTCTTCATCATCATCATCAAAATTACCAGAAGTGTTTGCAGATTTCTTACCATGAACTGTTGCTTTGAAGGTTGTTTCACTCTTTGGTTCTATCTTCAAGCTAGAGATCTCAAAGGCTGAGATTTTGTTGATCAAGGTCTCTCTCTTGAAATTTGATGTAAGTTGCATGGTCTCATCAAGGATGTTAATCTTGCTTTTATATTCAGGAGTGAGAGTAGTCATTAACTTGTCCACGATGTCTTCCTCTAAAATCTCTCCACCATTGTTTCTGATTCTAGCAACTTTTTCATTTATCCTTTGATTGTAAGCTCTGATGTTTTCTTTAGGCAGCATCTCCAATGCATTGTATCTTTTCTTCCATGTCTTTCTACATGCATCCTTTTCTTGTTTGTCTCCTTCAAATATGTCTTCTGGGTGCTTCCATATTTTGTGGGTTGTATCTACCTTTTTTATTTTTGAAAACTCACCATCAGATAGGGTGCTAATAAGGGCTTCTTTAGCAATAGCATTCTAATGAAATAATTCCTTTTACCTATTAGTAGCATCTTCCTATGCAAGGTCTTCTAGGGTAGGTATCTTGGCTTCTTTGATAATTACATCAAAAACTTCAAAACCAATGCACTGCAAATGGGTCGCCATCTTGTTCTTCCAATCAAGATAATTCTCTCCATCAAACTTAGGACTTTCTTTCTTGAAGTACGCCATATGATCAACCTCAAGCTATTAAAATTTCTCTCTGAGGCACTTGGCTCTGATACTAATTGTTAGGAATAGTCCCAAGAGATAACTGAGAGGGGGGGGGGGGTGAATCAGTTATCTACAAGATTAAATTCTTTATCCAATTAAGTATACTTAAACATTAAGCATAAACATAATGAAAGAACACATGAACACAACACCAATGTTTTGGTTATGCGAAAACCCAAATAGGTAAAAACCCTAGTGAGAATTGACACCCACTAATATTCTACACTAGAGTATTATGATCCTTGTTAGAAGATCCTTAACCCTATTAAGAGTTTCTTTACAATATATTTAGTACAGTAGACCTGGTCAAGGGTCAGACCCTATTAGGATTCTTTTGCAATTATCTCTGTTAGGGGAGAGAACGCGTTGTCTAAGAGCTCACTGCTCAAGAGGGTGAAGGCTACAACCTTCTGAATAACAGATACACACTATATCTGGATCTTGCTGAACTACACTTTGACCTGTTGTCTGGATTAGTTCCAATGTATAGAACAAGTACTTTACTTGGTCACATAGACCTTCTTCTGATGGCTCAATACTTCGTACACTCTGCTCTACTCTACTTAATCAACTATGAACCACACTCCAGCAATCACAAATGACTACCTATAAATATCTTTCCTCTAAATGATATAATCAAGTCAACCTGTTAGAACCACCTTGAAATCATAATAGAGAAACTATAAAAAACTCCAATAAACATTATATCATCTCTACTATGCATGCAACATAATCTAGGACCTGTCCAATAAGATAATTATAGACGCACGCTACACACTGTTGGCTCTACCAAAACAACTAGATCTTTCTCCTCAAGTAGAATTAACTCATGCAATCTTAACCGAACATCAATAACTCTCCTCTAAGCTTAAATCTAAGGGTGCATACCCACAGGATAGGCGTAACTATAGAACCAATAAAATCTCTATCGGCTCTTCTGAATAAACACAGGAAACTACTGCTGGTGAATAGCGACTGCATAACTTCACTTCTACTCATCAAAAGACTATGTGTCCATGACTAAAAAATCACTAGCATGTCTTCAACATATATCCAAGCGTGCAAGGCTCCATGAAAACTTGGACAACCATACACAAAACACTGCCTGTAACTCTATTAGGTACACTGCTAACACAAGCTACTATATAACTATTTGTACTAATAGTTAACCTCTGCACCCATGATATCATGCTCATATCATGTCCATGCTTCATATACTGAAAGCTTACTACATAATACCTCCATGCATGATACTTTCCATATGTTTTCATCAATGATAAACATATAGTCAATACTGACCTGCTGGAAAATCTCCAATAGCTATGTGGACCAAGCTTTACACCTTGTTTGGTATAGTGAATGAGGATAGAGCACTCCAAATTGAGGCAGAGCTTACTTCTCTTATACTAGATCATTTTCCATCCATTGAGGACTTCTTGATGAAGTTCAAGTAGTAGAGGTCTTTATTATAGGGATGTGGAAAGGCTAAGACTGACACATAGTGTATCTACCTAATTCTGTCAAAGCTTCGTGGAAACTTTTATATTTTCTCCTCCACCTTCCACTCTACCATGGATGCATTGAGTTAGAGATTCTAGATGCCCACTTTTAAGGGTGTTCTATGATCGGTTGACTAGAGAGCGGGCCAAGCTCACACAGTTGGATTCTTTATCTGGGACTAAGTGCCAAGCTTTGGTTGCTTAGACTTCTAAGGGTACACAGAAGTAGAAGCAAAAGCCCAAAATAGATTCAGTTGGAAGTGAGCATTCCTCCAAGCCACCTCAGAAAATAGAGTCTAAGAAATCCAATCCTAAGGGTAAATCTTCTAAGTTTGGTGAGTCTTCCTCCAAGAAAAAGAAGTTCACAGGTGAACCTTATAGTTTTTGTGGCAAGGAAGGAAATCCAGTTTCCAAGTGTTGGAAACATCTTGAGGCTCTAGAGGAAGCCTTGCAGTAGCATAGTATTGCTTCTCCATAGCCTTCACCTACTCCCACAAGGAAAGGTCAAGCTCTTCCTGCATGAGCATTAGCTTCCACTGCTACTTAGATCATTGATTTGGGTGCTTCACACCATAGGACACACACACACCTAGTTTGGTTACCTCATTTGATCAGAGTGCTACTACATAGATTGCAGTTAGTGACTGAGCACAACTTTTAGTTACAAGTTCAGGTACTATTTCATTGGATGGTGGCTCTCTATAGGATTTTCTTTTGGTTCCTGCCATTTCTATGAACCTCATGTATGTCTATCAGATTTTCCATTCTGGTTCTGGTAAGATAATTGAGTTATCACCGCACGATGTAGTTATTAGAGACCTTCATGATCTTGATTTAGTTGTTTCTACTGGGAGTATTGATTCAGAGTCTCACTTATACAAGTTTGATGGCTTTGAGAGATCTAATTATATAGGTGTTTCTCTTGATGCTCATGCAAACATGGTGAGAAAGCTTTGGCGTGAGTGTTTTGGCCATGTCAACTACATATATCTACAATAGATGAGTACATAGGAGTTAGTGATTGGGCTTCTTCAGATCTCTTACACTGATGGTGTTTGTCAAGGTTGTGCACTTGGAAAACATCATAGAGATCCCTTTCTGATAGGTAGATCCTCACATGATAAGGCACCATTGGAGTTGATACAGAGTGATCTCATGTCATTTCCCACTCCTTTTTATGGTGCTCTTTATGTTCTCACCTTTATTGATGACTTCTCTAGACACACATGGGTGTACTTCTTAAAGTACAAGTCTGATGTCTTTGATTCATTTCAAGTCTTCAAGACATTTGTGGAGAAGCATTCTGGTCTTTTTTTTAGGAGAATACACACTGAAAATGGGGGGGAATATGTGAATCAGGCTTTTCATGATTTTTGCACTGAGCAGGATATATTGCATCAGCTGACAGTTCCCCATACCCCTCAGCAGAATGGTGTTGCTAAGAGAAAGAATAGAACATTGCAAGAGATGGTCAATTGTATGATATAGTCTCAATATATGAAGCCTTCCTTTTGGGAAGAGGTAATGAATTGTGCCAACTACATTTAGAATCAGATGCCTCATAAGGCATTAAAACATTTGACTCCCCAGGAGGCTTAGTCCCTTGTCAAGCCTAATGTTTCTACATTTCGAGTGTTTGGTAGTGAGGCTTGGGCATTTATTCCAAATTCTCAGAGGAAAGCCATGGAGAGGAAGAGTTGACCACTTATATTTTTTGTCTATTGTGAGGATATGAAGGCATAGAGGTTTTTGGATCTTGATTCTAGAGAGGTCTTATTTCGGCGAGATGTCCAGTTTGATTAGTGCTATCCTCAGATGGAGCCTCCATCACCAGCTTCTCCCTCATTGCCTAGTACTTCCTCTTCTCCTCTTCAAGATTCTATATCCTCTAAGGATGATTTAGATGATGATCCACCTTCCCCTCCTCCACCATATATTCCACGAGTGCCCAAGTGGGCTCGGGATACTGTCAATGTTGTTAGTTCTTTGACAGGAGATCCTTTAGATACCCATCATACTAGTTCTCAATGATTTGGTACTAGTATTTTGATTCATGTTGTTTTAGATGATCCTCAAAAGTTTTTAGAGGTGACAGGACATCCTGAGTGGGATAGGGTTGTGGATGAGGAGTACTCTTCTTTGATGAAGAATCACACTTGGGATCTTTGTACTCTTCTGAAAGGAAGAAAGTTGGTTTAGTGCAAGTGGGTGTACCATACCAAGTATAATGTAGATGGTTCTATTGATCGATATAAGACACATCTTATTGCAAAGGGCTTTTCACAGGTGGATGGTATTGATTACTCTGAGACCTTTTCTCCTGTCACCAAGATGAATTCTATTCACTGGTACTTTATCTTGTAGCTTCCCAAGGTTGGGCAGTGTATCAGATGGATGTGAAGAGTGCATTCTTGCATGGGGATCTACATGAGGAGATCTATATGGAATAGCCTTAGGGTTTTTTGCAGGACTCTTCTCTTGTGTGTATACTTTGGAGGTCATTATATGGTCTCAAACAAGTCCCTCGGGCTTGGTATGAGAAGATGGACTCTTTCTTGCTAGCTTCACACTTCACCCGCTGCCATTTTGATCCTATAGTATACATTCAGCATCATGGGGCTGATCTTGTGATACTTTTGTTGTATGTTGATGATCTCATCATCATAGTTAGCTCATCTTCTATGATTTGGAGTGTTTAGAGAGCATTGATGGAGCAGTTTGAGATGATAGATCTTGGACTTCTACACTACTTTTTGGGCCTATAGGTTATTCAGTCTTCAGATGGTATTTCCATACACTAGAAGAAGTATTCTCTTGACATGCTTCATAGATTCATCATTCTTGATTGCAAGCCTTCTCCCACACCTTTTCAGTCAGGTGTTATTTTGTCTACCACTTTCTCTACTTCTTCAATGGACTCCACCTTATACAAGAAACTTGTGGGTAGTTTTTGTACCTGACACACACTCATCCTAACATTTCCTTTGTGGTTGGAATTGTCTCTTGATTATCCCATGATCCTCATGAGAGTCCTTGGAAAGCTTCCAAATGTATTTTGAGGTACATTCAGGGCACTACTTCATATGGCATTCACTATGCATCAGGAGATCCTCACATTATTGGTTTCATAGATGTTGATTAGGGTGGTGATATAGATGGTCAGAAGTCTACTTTTGGCTTTTTTTTTTATCTTGGTTGTAGTCCTATGACATGGTCTTGCAAGAAGCAGACTGTTGTTGCATTATCATCTACAGAGGCATAGTATCGAGCAAGTGTTCTAGCTAGTCAGGAGGTTTTATGGATTTGACAATTGATGACATAGTTTGGGTTTCCTCCTAATAGTCACACTCTTCTTTGGTGTGAAAATCAGAGTGCCATTCATATTTCCCGCAACTCAGTTGAGCATCAGTGGACCAAGAACATTGAGATCCATATGCATTTCATCAGGCAGCTGATTCAGGATAATTCTCTTAGCTTGGAGTATGTTCCCACTTCGGAACAAGTTGCTGACATCATCACTAAACCTTTTTCATCCCCACGGTATCTTCAGCTGCATTCTATGCTTGGGGTGAAGGAAGTTATCCTTGGGGGGTCTCATTGAGGCCTACCTTCCTTTCTTTTTTTTCCACTTTCCACATCTTTCTATCTCTTTTTGGAGGAGGGTTTTTCCCATGTTGTTTTTCTTGTTTCTCTATTTCATAGAAATTTGGTTGTGATTTGGTACCTCATCAAGCCATGTTGTCGGGACCCAAATTTGCATTCATCATTGTAGTTTCTTTGCTTCTTTCTTGCATTGTTTGTAGCTGCATTATTTCTCATCTTAAGGGGGGGTGTTAGAGTAAAGAATTAATTTAATTACATTGATTAAATTAACTTTACTACCTCCTAAGATTTCCCTTTATGCACTTGCATTAGTCATTTAATAATTAAATCTAATTATTAAATGAATTTTTACCTATTAGGGTTTCCCATTAGGTTTTTTGATCTCCTTCTATAAGGATTGATCTATTGTATATTTACATTATTCTTTTGGCTGATAATAATAAACTTTCATATTGTTAAAGCAAAACCCTTGTTTATTTCCAACAGATTTCTTCCTTGTGACAGGTTTTTGCATGCGGGTTTCTTGGGCTTAATAGATTTGTTTTTCATCAAATCTTACATTCACCTTTAATTTTTAATTTTAATCAATTTATCTCCTTTATTTTAAAACATTTAATAAAATTTAATTTTTTTTAAAGAATTCAAATTGTTTTATTCAAAGCTTATTAACCTCGGAGTAAATTCTTTTCTTCTTGTTCTTTAATATTAGATATTCCTTGTATCTCACTTTTCTAAGGTTAATTTAACATTTAATTAGTTAATCATGTCTACCCTAATTCTAAAAATTAAGTTAAATAGCTCTAACTATCATCAATAGAAAATACACATCTCATTTATATTTCATTTTAAATATTTACTCCAAGTTGCTATAGATGCCACTACTGAACCAACTGCCACTACTACTCAAACTGTCAAAGATGCATGGCAAGTTCAAAACAAAGAAGCTCTTGGTCTAATTGGTCTTTCATTTATTCTTGACTTATATGTATTGATTGGACATCAAGTGTGGACCATTTTGCAACAAACCTATGATAGCTCCACCAAATCACATAAAATTCAGCTCCAAGACAACTTGGAAGACCTCAGTATATTGACATTAAAACCATGGATGAATTTTTACTTAAATTTGATACTATTAAAATGTAATTAAATGGTGTGAATGTTACTTTAAGTGATATTATATTAATTACTATTATTCTCAAGAAGTGTCTTCCTAAAGAGTGTCAACAATTTATTACTAACATTCATTCGCAACTTGCTATTCCTACTTTAGCTCCTTAATTAACTTATGGCATATTTCAAAATCTTTTACGTCAAGAGGAAGCTAAGTTATTGTAATTTTGTACACTTAGATCTTCTGAACATGCTTTTATGTCTAAGCATCAAAATAATAATCCTAGCTCGTATAATAATAATAATTATCATAGTAACAGTTATAATAATCATAACAATACCCATCATAATGGTAGCAATAATCGCAATAACAATCATAACTCAAATCACAAAAGACCCCATTGCACCTATTGTGGGAAAGATAGTCATATTACTAATACTTGTTTTAAAAAGAAAAAGGATAAAAGGCCCATGAATCAACCATCTAATTCTATGGATGATAATGGTAATCAATCCCGTTATGCATTTACAATTCTTTGTAATGTTACCAGCCCTTTTTAAGTGGTTTGGTGCATCTTTAGGGGGTATTTCTTTCTTTAGTATATTAAATTGTTACTTTATATCATTGATGTTTCTCAAATTTAATTTGTTCAAGTATTGTGAGTAATATTTCAACATTGTCTTTCAGTGGCTAATTATTGGGCATTACTTGCTTTCATATTTTATATGATCTACTTTTATGCACTTAGTTGCATCGTTTATAAGTTTCCTTTGATCCATTGTTTTAATTTGTAAGTTGCACTGGGATGCACTTATTCAGTTGATGTTTATCAACTTGTTCCATTTGTAAGTTACACTGGGATGCACTTACTCAGTTGATGTTTATCGACTTGTTCCATTTGTAAGTTGCACTGAGTTGCGCTTACTCAGTTGATGTTTATTAACTTGTTCCATTTGTAAGTTGCACTGGGATGCACTTACTCAGTTGATGTTTATCAACTTGTTCCATTTGTAAGTTGCATTGGGTTGTGCTTACTTAGTTGATGTTTATCAACTTGTTCTATTTGTAAGTTGCACTGGGATGCACTTACTCAGTTGATGTTTATCAACTTGTTCTATTTTTAAGTTGCACTGGGATGCACTTACTCAGTTGATGTTTATCAACTTGTTCCATTGGTTTTTTTTTCCTCACGGTGAGGATGGTGCCCTTGAAATTTTTCCTAAATTTTGTTGGATATCTCTTATACTTGGAATGAAATATGTTTTTTCTCTCTCTTAATCCTTAGTTCAAATTTTTATTAAGCATATGTCTATATTTGTTTGGTTAATGTTTGTTTAGATTATTATGTCTCCTTGATTATGATTCTTGATGTCCTACTTGAATTATGATTTTGACTCTCTCATTTCTCTTTGTAAACTTACTAATGTGATGATGAGTTTGCATACTTCATTTCTTAGATCATGAGTCATGCAAGTTGTGGACTGATCACCCATATACTTGCAGTGATGACTTATTAATGGACTATCTATATCCATGACATCGATGCAGTGTTGATGCAAATTTTGTTAGTTGGCCTTGTTTGTGGTCTTTTGTGCATTAGTATGTTTATTTTGAGATAGGAGAGTGGATTTTTTACCATTTGGTTTATCTTGATTTCATTTTAAATCCTTTTATTTTTTTATTTTAAATCTCATTCAAAATTTTCATAGTTTCACTAACTTGAATGTCATATGATATTCTACTAGATAGTTTCCTTTTGTTCTTGTTCTTTGTTCTATGTTTCAAGTGATCCTTCAAGGAAAATTCAAGACATCAATTCATTCACACAAATCCTATGAATCACACATCTAGTTAAAGATGTGGATATTCTTCCACTTGAACACATTTAAAGGAACCATCCACTTCTCTTGTCTCTACAAAAGATGCATGTACAACATATGGCAGACTACTTGCACATTTGAAGACAATACATTTCTTCCTTATATTGAAGATCAAGTTGCAGATTTTTGTAAATTTTGGGTTTCATACCCATTGATGTAATCACCCCAAGTAAAGATTAAAGGGGGGTGTTAGAATTACTAATCTTTCCTTGGTTGTTTTATTTAATTTGAGGATAATCCAAGGTATCCTCTTTTATTTATTTTAGGATATTCCTAAAAGAATCTCTACATGTAATTTTGTCATCTAGTCCAAGTGGGAGGGCAACTCATATTTTGTAATTCATTTAATAAGGAAAATAGTTTATTCTTTATGAGGATTCTCACACTTGGCACACACTTGTATGAATGTGGCACTCATTCACATAGGGAGTTACATGAAAAATCCTTCACTCATCTCTACTTAAGAGATTCTTCTCCACACACTTGAGATAATATTTTCTCACACTAATTTCTCACATTTCCTTCACATAATTTCTCTCCTCTTTCATAGTAGTTCTATCATATTGTATTGAGCTTCTTTCTCATATTATTTCTCTCTCTCTTTAGGTTTTTCATGCCTCATTCATAATACACAAAGGGTATTTTCTTTTCTTTTCCCCTTACAAAAATCTCTTGGCTCTTGTTGGATTCTTGGAGTATTATCTTGGTTTTGGTGTTTGATCTTGCAACTCTTTCACATTTGGTTTATGGTAAAATCATTCTTGCACTTTACTTTCTTGGATTATTTTTTGATCTTGTTTCCATTATTTTATTACTTCTAACAATGATTGGTGAGATGAAATGCTTTTGGGGATTACAAATTACACAAAATAAGGATGACATTTTTATATCACAAACAAAATATCTTAAGGACTTGTTAACAAAATTTGGAATGGAGAATTGTAAACTAGTTGGAACCCCTATGGTAACTAGATGTAAGTTATCAAGAAAGGATGAATCATCGAATGCAACACAAACATGATATAGATCAATGATTGAGGACTATAGTATTTAACTCATATAAGACCTAATATAGCTAATGCAGTTGAGATTGTAGCTAGATTTCAAGAAGAACCTAAAGAGACAGATGTTGCATTAGTAAATAGGATTTTCATATAATTGAAGGGTACATTAGAATATGGGTTATGGTATAAAAAACACATGATTTTACATTATGTGCATACATGGATTCATATTGGGAAGGAAATATGTTAATCTCATATTAAGCATTTAAGGTTGTCATTAGTATCAAAGGATAGTAAACAGGTCAGTCGGTTATTTATATTGAGACAGTTAGTAACTAAAAGTAAGATAGAGCAGTCGATAAAGCCTTACACTAAGCATCACATAGTTAACTAAGCACTAGCGACACCGACATTGACGGTCAGCAAACACCGAGCATCGCAGTGTACACCAAGAAGATTATACAGTGTTTACCGATGATCACAGTAAATGGCATAGTAATCAGAAATGGCATATTATTCTATGCAAATGGTTATAACAGATCATAAAATGGTTTACCAAGATCGAGGAGCATTTATTTTAAAAGATATTCATTAAATGCAATGATTATCTTATTTGTATTAGTTGATCTAGGTTATTTTGCACCATAGATCTTAGGGTTATGATTTTCTTTTGTAACCTAATTTTTTGTTTAAGCGGAAAAATAGAACACTATATATTGTATATGTTTGCACCATTTTATAAGGTTGTTGAACTGATATATATGAATCACGGAGAACTTGAAGAAATTGTCTATCTTCAAGACAATCAGTTTATCGAGTATAATAGAGTACAGAGGTTTTCAGATTGAGCAAAATCAGACAAGGCAACCGAGAAGATCAGAGCAGAGAACCATCATAGATAAGGTGATATTTTGATAAGAACTTATAGATCTATTTCAGACAATTGAGTTGTCAACTAGAAGATAGTTTACCTATTACTTTCTGACAATTGTGATAGAGTTTTGATAAATCTCTTAACAAAGTAGACTTAACAGTCTTTGTATAAATCTCTTAACCGAGTACACACTTCATATAGTGTTGTTAAATCCTATAACTAGGTAGATCTAGCTGATCTAATATGTTACTCCTAATAGGGTAAGATCACCAGAAGTGATCAAAACTTGTAGCCTTAATAGGCAAACCTTTTCTATCTGCAGTAGTGAAGAATTTGTGGGTGTCATACCCACCGCAATTTTTACCTTCTAACAAGGGTTTTTGCATTACCAAAATACTTGTGTTATGTGATTGTCATATTGATTTCATATTGTTTACTTTCTTAAGTTAACTAGATGATTGATTTATGCAATTAGATTCAAAATATTTTGATCGGTTATCACAGTATTCAGTTATAGATCAGAAAGGTTTTGCTACTAAATTTTTGAAGGCACTGATTCACCCCTCCCCTCTTAGTACCTATCTCTCCTAATTCCAACAATTGGTATCAGAGCACAGTTCTCTTGTTGAATAGTTTAACCACTGAAGGGAAAAGATCTAAGTCATGGAGAGATACAAGCTTGACAAGACTATTGAGAATCAAAAGATACAAATGCAGATGTTTGTGGAACAATATAAACAAGCCAAGGAAGAACTAAAGAAATTATTGGTTGAAAGAAAGAACCTTGCAATTTAGCAGAATGAAATAAGTTATCATGAAGAACCTATTGATGACATATTTGATCATATTGGATCAAGCTCTAGAAGCATCTCTGACAGATCCGAAAGCATAATTTTTGAGCTATCTGAAAATAATCAGCATCTATTTGAGCAAGTGAAAGCACTTCAAATTGGTCATGAATCTCAAATGGTGAGAATGGTGGAAATCATGAACAATGGTAGACAAGCTGAACAAGATCGGAATCTGGCTATTGAAGACTGAAGACTGATGACTGAACAACTTCAAGCAAAAGAAAGTGAAATCCAAAGACTCACTGATCGTCACTTCCAAGTATCAAATTAGATGATGATAGTTAATCAAGAAATGGACCGAGTAAATGGAGAATTATCAAGAAGACTTGAAGATGTAGCAACACTTAGAGAAGATAATGAAAAACTAAGAAATGAAATAAAAACACAAAAGAAACACAATGAGATGATGAAGATAGCCAAGGATAGCTCTAAAAAGATTGATGATTTTCTGACTAATCAGATGAGATTCGAAAGTAAAGCCGGTATAGGCTACACTGGTGAAGGAGAATTATCACAACAAGTTGAAGAAGTCAACAAAAATCAAAGTCAAAAACCTAAAGTGTTGACATGTTACCACTATCGAAAACTAGGACATACATCTAATGTGTAAAGAAGCAAAGCACGAGGTAAACCTCCTATCATTCCTAAGTTTAATGGATATTGCTATTACTGTGGTAAGTTTGGACATCTAGCTTATGAACGCAGAGGAAAGAAGAATGACATTGCTAATAACACTACTGAGGAGAAAATATGATATACTTGTAATAAGTATGGACACATTGCAAGGGACTGTAAGGCAAAAATGAAGCAGGTCTAGACACCTAAAGAGAAACTACAATGAAAGCCATATCAACCAAAGAGACAAGGTAACTCATATGTTTGGGATTATAATACATGGACTAATTGTACTGCATGTGGTCGGTATGGACATATTGCAGCAAACTACTACAGAAAGAGTCGAATTGGACAATCAAGTAACTAGACAAATGCAGGAATGGCATGTATGCACTGTCACAATGTCGGTCATGTAAGCAAAAACTACAAAGATCGAGCACCTGATGAAAACCATATATTTGAGAGTGGATATAACATTGTAGAAATTACAAAGTTAAGGAACACAATGTTGAAGAAGGTATCTAATGAGAATGCTGAGTCAAGTAACACAGTTGGTGAAACCTCGTCCACTAGATTGGGTGACATCGGTACCTCCACTTAAGATGACAAAGGTATGTATGGAATTGACATTTAAAATGATCACATTTTACATACAATTCCTTATATATGATGTACAAATACCAAATTTGCATGAATAAAGATGCACTATGGTTTATATATTATAAGTTTGCAAATGACATCTAATCGGTAAAAGAAGAAACATGAGTTGGTTACCCATCGGTAATCACTATACAAGGTTAACCAAAAATAGTTCAAACTAATGAAGAAACTCTATGTTAACCGAGCAAAAGACATTACTGAGCTAGCAGCCATCTCATACTGAAAGTTAGGTCACACATTCAATGCATCAAAGTTTGAGCGAGAATATCGAAAAACCCTATATATACATGGAAATAGAGTTCATTGTTACATTGTGATTTCAAAGAAAGGAGATTTTACAGAGAAAAGTTTGAGTTAACAATTTTTGGAATAGATTCAAAGCATCTAGATTGAACTGATGACAATTCTTTGATGAAAACTAGTAAGTTCATCCGCCTACCGAACACTGATTATCTATTTGCTTGACAAAACCCTAAAAACAATTTATGGCATCATCTTCGACCATAAGAAAATCACAAAACATTGAGGAGGAAGTGGAATTAATTGTTAGGGCACACTTTGCCAAGGAGAAATTCAAACCTCATCCTAAGGTCACAACACAAACAGATGATATGGGTGCATTCTCTAGTATTCTTGATAAGGTTTTATTAATAGAAGACATTAGCACTTACATTCACTGTAAGATCGGTGAAGTATGTGACTTTGATACCATAGTAGCATATCAACAAGTTTGTGGACCGGATGGTAAGATCAAATCTGAATATAAGAAGATTGAGGAGTCAGGGTTACGGTGTTTCACATGCTTCTTGCAATCATTTCACAATGACTGGATAAGAATCATGCTTAGCAGATTCCATGACAACAAATTTTGGCTAAACAAACCAATTGAGGTCACCAAGAAGATTATCAGTAGGGTTACTGGGTACCCTACAACTGACAAAGCCAAAGTATTTCAAAGTTCATCTCATCCTAACATAGAAAAGAACACTGGAGCTCAATGGGATGGTAAGGCACTAAACATTTCAACTATCAAAGATCTAGCAATAAGATTCGTAGCTCATGTCATCGGGTACAAGATATTTCAATCAAGCAGACTAAATAGTGTACCCTGCAGCGCCACGGACATGGCTTACAAAATTGTAAAGAAAGATCACTAAGTTGATCTTGTCGAGCTACTACTACACCAACTACATGACAACATGAAGACAATAAAAGAAAAGAATTTCAATACATGTAAGTATGGATCACTGCTTGTCTGTATATTCCTCTATTTGCAAAAATATGTACCATGTATTGGAAAAGTAAACTGGCAATCGGACAGATCGATAACTGCCCAAATTGGTGATATGATGAGAAGTCTAGGAGATAATGTGAACAAGGAGTTCCATGCATATTTCAAGGAATTTCAAACAAGAATGCAACAAAGAAGCAGAATTCCAAAAGAATTAGTGAGAAAATTTGAAGATGACATATGCTTTGTGGTAAGCACAAACCACTCAATGATAAAGGTAGTAGAACTAAGAACAAAATGGCTAGCACCAATGGGTTATGAAATGAATCATGATTTTGCTCTAAAATCTATCAATGCATTGCTAGCATTACCGATTGACATCACTGCCAGTAGGTTTGGAGTGTATGAGGAAGCTAAGTCGAGAATCATAATGGACATTGAGATCAGTAAAATGTCAAAAAGGGAAAAGAAAATGAAAAAGGATCTCTCAGTAAGATATGGAACTACATCTAACTCACATAAGGAGTCACCGGTTGATGAAGCAAGCGAAGATCAGTTATAGCTAGCTGATAAACCCTATGACAGTGAGGAGACCGAGTCAGACAAAGAAAAGGATAACACACCAATTCCTCCCACCAATGATGAAGAAGAATCTCAACTACCAACAACTAATGAACAAGACATTCAGCTACCAGAACCTGAAGGAATTAGGACATGTTCAACAACTATAGCTCAATCAACTGAGCAGAAAGAAGTAGTAAAAGTAGCAAAAAGGAGAGCTGCTACACCGATGAAGAAATACATCAAGAGAAAGAACAAGAAGGTAGCTAAACCACCAAAGAAAAAGAGGAAATACATAAGGAGTAAGGAAGACATAGAGGATACTGACACTAAAAATGACCCTAATCAATTTAAGCTAGTTCTTAATAGGGATAGTACCATAGAAGAAATAATTGAAGATATTATTGAGAATGGAAATCTTAATGATCCAGGCATAGGAAAATTTAACAACATGTCAATTGAGGACAAGACAAAGATAGAACATGCTATTGCTCAAATGGTGATCAAGTTCAAAAGAGTACTGATGGAATTTTCATGTCAATTGCCAAAGGAACTTGATGAAAAAATAAGTGAAAGATGGACTATTGCATTTGACACAAAGAAAAGAAAAAGAGAACGATCTCTAGGTCATGCAGCCACACACTTTAGCTATGCTAAGGTAAGTGAATACATGACAAGGTATCAGCCTAAATTTTTAGTCAAGAATGGAGCTATGCAAATTATGGATGAGAATGTAGATGATATGGATGTTGTATGTGACTCCCTATGGACATCAATTTTGAAAGCAGAAGAGAAAGCTAAACAGGAAGCATTCCTGAAACTGCCTAAAAAGAGACACAGTTCAAAAGGTAAAAGTATTTTCATTGATGATAATAAAGGAAAGAAAATAGAAGACACCAGTATATTAGTTATTGAGGTAATTGATATCACCGAGCAAAAGGAAGAAATCAAAATTTCACGGGATGCACCAGATCAAGCTAAGATCCACTTGCAAAACAAAATTGATGATGATGCACTCATTGAGGACATCACTAACAGTGATCTTGATGATAAGGATGACAAATATGTAATAATCACACAATAAAAAGATGAAGCATTAAATGCTGACAATGTGTGTACATCTCTACTAGGTGAACTACCTGTACTTGTAGAGGCCGCTGAAATAATTTCACAAGTTCAACCCGATGTCTCTCATCCTGAGCCAACCAAAGATACAACTAAGATTCAAGCACCTGAGTAACCTACAGATACAAATGAGCCTATCAAACTAGAGGCACAGTCTACAAAATAGAAGGAACCTAAAGAAACCAAGTCAACTGAGGTGAACCAACCTGACACTACCACCAAGACTGCCACTCAATCTACCGAGGAGTAGAAGAAGGATGGTATAGTGTCAACTGGTAAAGATACTCTGAGGAGTGAAGAAAAAGATATTGTTGTAAGTGAAAAGAAGTCATCTCTAGCCCTGAAGAAGAAAAAGAAGAAAGCCAAAGGGCCAATCACCATTGATGAAGTTATCGTTATACCTGAATGTGACCCAAGAACTCTAAGCCCCAAGGAACTAAGTCGGTATGGGGAGTTATGTTCAAGGAAAGTGGCACAAGAAAAATTGAGGCAAAAATAAAAATGTAAAGAAGTGTTAAATGATGTAAGGGATATTCTACAACAGATAGTACCAGAAACAAACATTGATGAGAATACTCCCATTTTAGACCAACTTGCCAACCTCGCTGACAAAATCAATGCCCCTGATATAGATATAGACAAAAGAATAGAAGAAAGGGCTAAGTCAAAGATTCAAAACAAATTGGCAGAAAGGATTAGCACTGAAGTGGCACTTAACAAGGTGAAATTATCTAAGGACATTACCAAGGTAAAATCTATCACCCAGATAATCTATCAACTACTAATAAAGCTTTGTACTCTAGACACCTTCACTGTAGAAATTAGTGAAAAGATAAAAGGTTTAGAAGAAGAAATCAAGTTAAGTACACAAGTAGCTATCATCGAGCCAACTACTTTCTTAAAGCACATTAACCAAGTTTTGGAACTCCAGCAGCTAATAGCAGACTTAAGGAAACAGGAAGCGCACATCACTGATTAGGTCACAGAGTTACAGAAAGAACTCACTCCTTACCTGAAGATTTTTGAAATACATACTGTCAAAGCTGAGCAACTTGTGGCAACACCAGAGATTTTGATGTTGGAAAATATCTTTGACATGCATGCACAAGTTGGTCTTGAGCAAATTGCTCTTACCAACTTGAAAGAGGAATGATAAAACCTCTTGGAGTCTGTGAAGAAAACCCATCAGCACATTTTTGATAAGATGTAAGTATACATTACATTTTTTTTTTGGTATTTGGAATTATTATCAAAAAGGGGGAAAACATGTATATGCCAAATAGTATATTTTTTATATGCATATTACATAATACCGGGAGCATGCACTGAGGGGGAGTACTTTTGTACTTAGAATTTTTTGTAGTGGATATGTATATAGCAGAGATATAAGGGATATATAGAAACATTTTTTCTATATACATTATGAAGTTTTGATACTAATGCCAAAGGGGGAGATTGTTAATCTCATATTGAGCATTTAAGGTTGTCATTAGTATCAAAGGATAGTAAATAGGTCAGTCAGTTATTTATATTGAGACAGTCAGTAACTAGAAGTAAGATAGAGCAGTCGGTAAAGCCTTACACTGAGCATCACATAGTTAACTGAGCACTAGTGACACTGACACCGATGGTCAGCAAACACCGAGCATCATAGTATACACCGAGCAGATTATACAGTGTTTACCATGATCACAGTAAATGACATAGTAATCAGAAATGGCACATTATTCTATGAAAATGGTTATAAAAAATCGTAAAATGGTTTACCAAGATCGAGGAGCATTTATTGTAAAATATATTCATTAAATGCAATGATTATCTTATTTGTATTAGTTGATCTAGGTTATTTTGCACCATAGATCTTAGGGTTATGATTTTCTTTTGTAACCTAATTTTTTGTTTAAGCGGCAAAATAGAACACTATATATTGTATATGTTCGCACCATTTTATAAGGTTTTTGAACTGATATATATGAATTACAGAGCACTTGAAGAAATTGCCTATCTTCAAGACAATCAGTTTACTGAGTAGAATATGTAAGGAAACTCAGGTGCGGAAATAGCTTCCTACGCTAATCTCTATAGGAGAGTATTGTGCAAATTCTTATAAATCCTTACAATTTTAGATTCGTTAACTACTTTAACAAAGATATTGCAACCACATAATATACATACAGAAAAATAGAGAATGACACAATGATATACCCTAGGGAAAACCTTTCGGTAAAAAACCCCAGCACTCCAAAACCTGCACAATGTATTATCTTCAACACAAAGATTACAATACACTTGCAATGCAAGTTCTTTTAGGAAATAAGAGACAAAGCCAACAAGTCTTAAATTTCCATTATATCTCTCCCATAGGAGCAGCATCATATATATAGACTCCTCTGGACCCAAAAATAGGCACAACCACCAAGACCCATGCACAAAGCCACATGTACATAGTTGTTACATACAATCCCAAGAATAGGCATCCATCCCTAGAATAGACTATGATAGCTTGTCATAGAATCCGCCAAAAATAACGGTCACAAGAGAAGTGTAAGAGAATCTGTCATACCAACCTATTTTTGGCATATTCTCTTACACACACCAACCACTTCTTCTTGGGTGCCCAAATAGGCCCAAGTCATAAGATGCTCTTACACCTGTCATAGCACATTCCTTAAATAGTTCTTACGCATCATAGGAACCTATCATGACCATTTGTAGATACTGTGAAGAATGTTGCAGATGCAAATAGCGCTCTGACTGTCACACCAAATAGTAATTTGTTCTGCATCAACACCAACATCAGAACACAATCTTCTAAGCCAAATGGCTTCTTTACAAGCATGAGTAGCAGCCATGTACTCAGCTTCTGTAGTGGACAAAGCAACCATAGGTTATCGCTTACTCATCCAACTCATGGCACCACCAAACATAGTGAACACATAAGCACTAGTGAATCTCCTGCTGTCAATATCACCTGCCCAATTTGAATCCACAAACCCATGAATACAAACTGAATGCGGAGATCTAGAAGAGTTACCATGATAACATATAGAGTAATCTGATGTACCCCTCAAATATCTAAATACTTGCTTAACTGCATCCCAATGTACCCGTCTAGGATTAGCCATAAACTGACTCAGGACTCCCACTGCTTGGGCAATGTCTGGTCTAGTACAGACCATAGCATACATAAGACTACCAACTGCACTAGCATAAGGTACTCTACTCATGTCCTCCACCTCACTAGGAGATTTTGGACTATCATCTATAGATAACTTTGTTCCCACAAAAATAGGAACACATAGTGGTCTACAATCTGCCATGCTGAACCTGTCCAACACAGACTTCACATACTTAATCTGACTCAACCAAAGTTTTCTATTAGACTTGTCTCTATTGATTTCCATACCCAAGATGTACCTATCTACCCCAACATCTTTCATCTCAAACTATGCTAACAACTGAGATTTAAAATCATAAATCATACCCTTACCCTTCCCAAATAGCAACATATCATCAACATATAATGCAACAATAAGAAGGTGATCATTTTCAACTCTGAAATAAACACAATGATCTAATTTTGATCTTACAAATCCAATTGACAACACAAAGGCATCAAACTTAAGGTACCACATCCTAGGAGATTGCTTCAAACCATATAGAGATTTCTTTAATCTGCAAACTAAGGATTCTTTACCTTTAACAATGTAGTGCTCAGGCTGTGACATATAAATCTCTTCCTCCAAATCACCATGAAGGAAAGTTATCTTCACATCCATCTATTCTATCTCTAAATCATATGATGCAGCAAGAGATAACATAAATCTAATGGATGTCAACTTTGCAACAGGAGAGAATATTTCACCATAATCTATTCCCTCTACCTGTGAATACCCCTTTGCAACCAATCTAGCTTTATACCTTTCAACACTGCCATCTGCACAGAATTTCTTCTTGAACACCCATTTATAGCCAATAGATTTTCTCCCTTTAGGCAAAGGTACAAGGTCCCAAGTTTTGTTTTTCTCCAATGAAGCCATCTCATCATCCATAGCCTCAATCCAGGAACCTGCATCTTCCATGCCCAAAGCCTCTTTCACAGATCTAGGCTCATCAGTGTTAGTAATCAAAGCAAAGGCACAACTAGAATCTAACATAGAATAACCAAACCTTTCTAGTTGCTTTCTTTCTCTTGTGGATCTCCTCAAGGACTGCGATTGAGGTTGTTCTTCCTCTTCTTCTGAACTATCAGAGCTACTAGAGCTCTCCTCATCATTAGGCCCAACATGGTCTCTCTGTTCAGTCTTCTCAGGGGTAGGAGGCAACTGAACAACATCTTTTTCCTTTTCTTTTTCATCTGGTTGTAGCACAATAGGAGAAGATGTTAGCTCTCTGAAAATAACATTTCTACTATACAACACCTTACTAGTCATAGGATCCCAAAGCTTGTATCCTTTCACACCAGCATTGTATCCTATGAAAATACATTTAACAGCTTTATTTTCCAACTTAGATCTTTTCTCCTTTGGAACATGTGCATAAGCTTCACAACCAAAAACATGAAGATGTCTAATTGAAGGCTTCTTACCAGACCACACCTCCATGGGTGTCTTACCAACAAGGGCTGATGTAGGAGATCTGTTAACCAGATAGCAAGCAGTGGCCATAGCTTCGGCCCAAAACCTTTGTTCTAAACCAGCTCCACTAAGCATACTCCTAGCCTTCTCTATCAATGTCCTATTCATTCTCTCTGCAACTCCATTTTGTTGTGGGGTATAAGGAGTTGTCTTATGCCTCTCGATACCTTGTTCTTTATAGAACTATTCAAACTTTGCTGAGCAAAACTCACCACCATTGTTAGTTCTCACACACTTAATCTTCTTACCAGTCTGATTCTCTACAAGAGCTTTAAATTCCTTGAACCAACTAAAGACTTCTATCTTACTTTTAAGGAAATAAATCCACGTCCTTCTACTATAATCATCTATGAAAGATACAAAAAATACAGACTTGGAGATTGAAGGAACTTTTACAAGACCAAATACATCAGAATGAATAAGATCCAAAACATCAGAAGATTTGTGAGAACTAGAGTAAAACTAAACATGATTTCATTTACCATATACACAGTGTTCACAAAATTCAAACTCGAGATTGCAATCATTTAACCCCTCAATGAGATTTTTATTTTTCAGGGTTTTGAGGCCCTTTTCACCAATGTGGCCAAATCTCATATGCCACAACATTATCTTTTTTGCAGGAAGCTTACCTTCCAAAGTGTTTGCACTACCATCGAAACCAATAGCCACAGACTTCTTCACTGCTTGTTCAGATGGTGAGGATGAAGAACTATTACATAGAGGAATACATGCATCTAGCTAAAATAAGGTACCTCTCCTAGTACCCCTTGCAAGCACTATCGATCCTCTCATCATCTTGCATCCTTCTTTCAAAAAAACAACTTGCACACCTACATCATTCAGCATACTTACAAATAATAGGTTTCATGCCAAACTTAGAATGTGCATAACTCTGTTGATTCCCTTTACTCGTCCATCAAGAAATTTGATAGTGACCCTTCCACATCCAACTATCTTTAGGTGAGAATCATCACCCAAGTACACCTTTCCACCATCGAACTCTTCATATTTTGAGAACCAGTTTCGATGAGAGGTCATGTGAAAAGATGCACCCAAGTCAACCAACCACACATCATTAGATGCATGGGCTGCCAAAGCTATGATGAATGCATCGCCATCTTCTTGAGATCTTTCTGAAGCTGAATCTGAACCTTTCTTCTTCTTCTTCGGCTCTTTGCAGTCTTTACAAAAGTGCCAAGATTTATCACAGTTCCAACATTTTTCCTTGGACTTATTGGAAGTCTTTGACTTCCCACGGGATTTGGAACTACCCTTATTGTCATACTTATTGTCATTTTTCTTCACTCTTTCAATGGATCTCCCACGAATAGCAAGGGCTTCTTTTTCTAAAACGGAAGCCTTTCTCTACATCTCCTCTGATAGCATTGAAGACACCACATCATCCATTTTGAAAGTGACTAAAGTGCTTCCGAGAGCCATCACAAGATGGTCCCATGAATCCGGTAAAGAACACAAAAGTGTGTAGCAACGATCCTCCTCTAACTTGACACCAGCTGATGTCAATTGTGCAGCCAGTAGATTAAATGCATTTAAATGATTCGTTAAGGATCCACCTTCCTCCATTTTCAGAGATTACAACTTCTTCCTCAGGAACAACTTGTTCACCAAAGATTTGGCCTGATACACGGCCGCAAGTCTTTCCCACAAACTATTTGCGGTTTTCTCATCTAGAACATTTAGAAGGACTGCATCGGTTAAACAGAGTCTTATGAGATCCTTAGCTTTACAGTCTTTGATATCCCAATCTACTTGAGCTATAGTTGTTAGTCTTGTAGCACTTGAAGTCACTTCCCATAGGTCACGATCTTCCAACATGTCTTCCATCTTGAGTTTCCACAACTCAAAATTAGTGCCATTAAATTTCTCCACCTCCATTCTTCCATATGATGAACTTGCCATCTCAATCTACAAATAAGATTTAGAATGCTCTACAAAAAACTCCCACTTAAACTTGAGATCAGCTCAAAAAACCCTACCCAACAACTAGGATCAAATGTTGATCAAGCTCTGATACCACTTGTAAGGAAACTCAGGTGCGGAAACAGCTTCCTACGCTAATCTCTATAGGAGAGTATTGTGCAAATTCTTATAAATCCTTACAATTTTAGATTCGTTAACTATTTTAACAAAGATATTATAACCACATACCATACATACAGAAAAATAGAGAATGACACAATGATATACCCTAGGGAAAACCTTTCGGTAAAAAACCCCAGCACTCCAAAACCTGCACAATGTATTATCTTCAACACAAAGATTACAATACACTTGCAATGCAAGTTCTTTCAGGAAATGAGAGACAAAGCCAACAAGACTTAAATTTCCGTTATATCTCTTCCATAGGAGTAGCATCATATATATAGACTCCTTTGGACCCAAAAATAGGCACAACCACCGAGACCCATGCACAAAGCCACATGTACATAGTTGTTACATGCAATCCCAAGAATAGGCATCCATCCCTAGAATAGACTATGACAGCTTGTCATAGAATCTGCCAAAAATAATGGTCACAAGAGAAGTGTAAGAGAATCTGTCATACCAACCTATTTTTGGCATATTCTCTTACACACACCAACCACTTCTTCTTGGGTGCCCAGATAGGCCCAAGTCATAAGATGCTCTTACACCTGTCATAGCACATTCTTTAAATAGTTCTTACGCATCATAGGAATCCATCATGACCATTTCAGTCATGATCTCCTTACACACAAGATGCCGACACATCAAGTGGAGTGACACATCAACATGCCAACTAGACATGTACACTCACACTTAATTACATTATTTGCAAAAAATACATTTACAAAACAAATAATAAGAATAGGAATTATCCAAGGTTGAGACACCTTATTCCTAACAGAATAGAGTACAAAGGTTTTCAGATTGAGCAAAATTAGACAAGGCAACTAAGAAGATCAGAGCAGAGAACCATCATAGATAAGGTGATATTTTGATAAGAACTTATAGATCTATTTCAGATAATTGAGTTGTCAACTAGCAGATAGTTTACCTATTACTTTCTGACAATTGTGATAGAGTTTTGATAAATCTCTTAATAGAGTAGACTTAACAGTCTTTGTATAAATCTCTTAACTGAGTACACACTTCATATAGTGTTGTTAAATCCTATAACTAGGTAGATCTAGCTGATCTAATATGTTACTCCTAATAGGATAAGATCACCAGAAGTGATCAAAACTTGTAGCCTTAACAAGCAAACCTTTTCTATCTGCAGTAGTGAAGAATTTGTGGGTGTCATCCCCACCATAGTTTTTACCTTCTAACAAGGGTTTATGCATTACCAAAATACTTGTGTTATGTGATTGTCATATTGATTTCATATTGTTTACTTTCTTAAGTTAACTAGATGATTGATTTATGCAATTAGATTCAAGTTATTTTGATCGGTTATCACAGTATTCAGTTATAGATTAGAAAGGTTTTGCTACTAAAGTTTTGAAGGCATTGATTCACCCCTCCCCTCTCAGTTTCTATCTCTCCTAATTCCAATAGAAATATTGGTGAAAAAAGAGTACAAGTGGTGGATAATTCTTCTTGGGATGAAGATTAGTCTCTTGGTTAAGAAAGAAAACAAAATTGTATATCATAGAGTACAGCACAAGTAGAATATGTTATAGCAGAAAATAATTGTAATCAAATCACTTGGATGAAGCAAATGTTGATGGATATTGGCATTGAATTCACTGAGTCTATTGTCATACATTATGATAATACAAGTATAGTTAGCATGTCAAAGAATCCAATATTACAGTTAAAGACCAAACATATTACAATAAAGTATCATGTTGTGAGAGAGATAAGGTTGTAAAAAATAAAACCATATAGGAGTATATTAGTACAGAGGAGTAGATAGAAGATATATTCACAAAACCTTTGGCTGAGGATACTTTTGAGTATCTGAGAGGTATGTTTGGGGTTATTCCTCAACCCTCTTTAGAGTAATGGATGCAGGAATGTATCAGTCCAGCATGATCAAAGAACTATACCTATCTAGACTGGATGCTTGATACTTCTCCTATGGGGAGTATCTTTACTCGAGTTAAGTCATTAAGAACTCTTAGTCATGAGTTTTCTATGGTATCTTTTGATACTTAGGCACTTTTGCAGATTGTATTGGAGATGATTAAACTTTGAGAATTGATATATTGACAACTTTGTCAGTGATGTCAATGGAGGAGAGATATACATGAAAAATATTAAGAGAAGAATGAATGGGGGAGATTTGAGTTTGAGAGTGTGTACAGTAAAATGAGGAAGAAATATATTGATGGGAGATTACTAATAATAGGATGGGACTAGATGGTTTTTCATCTATGTTTCCATCAATGTCAAAGGGGGAGATTGTTAGCATGAATTTTTATGAATGTTGTTAGAAGGGAAGATTGGATATTGATTAAAGATGATTGAGTTCTTACATGTTACATTCATGATTTGGTTTTTCATTGATGTGAACATAAATGCTCTCTAGATAGAGTTAATAGAGTTACAGATGTAGAATTGTTTCGTGAGGTTTTATTGAATTGAGTTTTATGAAGATATATTTGAATTCAAGAATGTGTTCTGATGATGTGGTTGTAAGCACAGAAAAATTTATGTGCAAAATTTACTAAATACTACTCATAGTGAGAGTTACTAGGAACTTGTGATAATTATTCAAGATTTTTTGTTTCAGCAAGGTTTAAGCTAGTTCAATGAGGTATATATGTTGTTGATGACTTATTCAAGATTCTTGGATAAACATGGTAGAATCTACTTTGCATTTTGTGAAGACCTATAGATGATGTGAAGCGTGTTACTTCTTTGTGAGCCGACTACAGATTAATAATTATATGGAAGTGTTTAGATGTAATGTAACGTGTATTGTAAATTCTTATTGATGTCCTATATTATTAAGTGTAAATTGAGAAATCCTTTTGGTCGACTTAATAATAATTAGGACTTTGTATAAATGAAATAATTTTTATTTGATGCATGAGGGTATCATAGGATATCATGCAATCATGAAATGTTGTGTGAGATTTGAATACGAAATCTTTATGATCAGAGTAGAAGATGATGTTGTTGGTTTTTGGAGGACTTCAAAGGAACTATAAAAGAAAAGAGAGTTTTTATTTTATTCATTTCACCCTTGGATGTGTTATTGTGAAGATTATTTAGTGAGGATAGTCTTGAAGCAATTTGGATAGTGGGTTCAGTTGTCTTCATTGTGTTTCTCAATCAACTCCTCACACGGTTGGGATCTTTTAGTAGGGATCCAAAGTCTCCTAACAAGGACTCATATGTATTGATTGTATTATAACAGACTTCTAAAAAAGTCTATCCTTTCATAAGGAACTTTTATATTAGTACATCATCTTGTGGGCATCATTCCCACTGGGCTTTTCCCTTTGATCAAGGGTTTCCCTAGTTAACAAATTTGGTGTTATTATGTATGTTTATCATCTTATGGTTATTTATATTATTTATTAAAAGCTTAAGATTTGATAGATTTGAATTTAATTTAATTAATCTCACAACTGATTCACCCCCCCCCCCTCCTCTCAATTGTGTTGGTGGACTTTGCTTTCTAACATTTTGGACATCTCTGGATTTATGCCATGAAAGATGTCCCATCCACCTATCACCAATGTCTAAATTTTTCCCATGATGGGGTGAAGGTTTCCATTCCAAGAGATCTCAACCCCTTTCAAATTATTGTCAATTTGAAATACATCTCTATACAGCAAGTACCTATCAATAGTGAGGCAACATCAAGCAGTTCTTTCAAATATGTTGATGTGTTTGCACTCACCTAGATAACAAAGGAAAAATTGAAAATTGAAGATATGAATTGCAGAGAGTATTCCATATTACAAGATTTTCATATCAGGATGTTACCTCTCTCCCTGAATTCCTCTGGTAAACTACACCTATTGCAAAAATCACAACCCAAGAGAACATTGCAAGTTGACCCCACTCCTATATTTACTAGTTTGGGTGGATTAAAAGATGAACATGTCTATGAAAATACATCCACATGGATTTATAGAGAGACTCAAGAACAAAAACCTTCTCACATTCCAATCTAAAATTATGGTCCTAGATTCATAATCATGCAAAAGAAAGGCTATGATGGTTGTAGTGGCCTTAGAACATTCAGAAATAAGGAATTGTTGAGCCTAATGTAGAAAAAGGATGACCTCATCAACTAGGGATCTTCTTTAAACCATTTTTAATTGTCTCTTCATGTACCAAGTTATCCTTGTATAAAAAAGAGAACACTTTGGATGATGAAAAGGTATCTGAGGATAGTTGACTTGAAAATAACTAATTCCAATGAATGGGGATAGGCCTCATGTTCCTCTAGCCCATACAAGATTTACTATATCTTTATCAATCCTAATGACCTATTGAAGATAAACACATTTATGACACCCCTGTTCCTCCTAAGACCTATCCTCAAGCTTGGATCAAAATGTTATAAACCCTAACCCCTATAATTCTAAGGATGAATTCAATGACACCAATGAGACTGATATCCATATATTTTCCCTTACACCTCAATCCTAGAGCATATGCAGTTTCAATGAGGATATCCCCTTAGTATACCTTGAACTAATAGATTGGGATCAGCAAGGACCATCGAGCTTAGATTGCTTTGAAAATGATGAAGCTATAACGAAATTTTTTAAGCTTCAAGAAGGTATGCCATGAGGAGATCATAAAGAAGACTTTGTCATTGATCTTAAAATTGTAACATATTTTGGGTAGTAAACTCCCTCTCCCATTCATAAAAGTGAAAAGAAAAAAAATGAAAAAAATCAAAAAATTAGGTCTTCTGGTAAAAACCACAAGGTTCCATTAGATCGTGAAAAAATAATAAAAATAAAGGATGTATCTGAGGGTGAAAACCTCTTTGAGGTTCCCAAGGATGGAAGAGTGGACATACCCCCATAGAAAGAGAAGTCAACTTTACTGGTAGAGATGACAGAGGAAATAAATTTGGGAACATCAATCGATCCAAAAATCATACATTTTGAAGCCTCATTATCCAAAGAAGAAAAAGATGAATTTGTTCAATTTTTCCTAGAAAGACAAATTAATTTTGCATGGTCTTATGTGGATATGCCAGGTTTGGATCCTGAATTAGTTCTTAATTATTTACCATTGAGACCAGGTGCTAAACCAGTAAAACAAAAACTGAGAAAAATGCATCCTCGAGTAGCCCATTTGTTAAAATAAGAATTGAAAAAATTATTGGAGGTTGGGTTCTTTAGACCTATTGATTATGCAGATTGGATCTCCAATTTGGTTTGTATAAGTAAACATAGAAGAGACATCAGAATATGCACATACTTTCATGACTTGCATAAATCATGTACCAAAGATGATTTTCCATTGACAAACATTGATATCATAGTAGACATGAAGAAGGATATGAGACTCTATCACTAATAGATGGATTCTCCCATTATAATTAAATAAAAATTACTCTTGAAGATCAACCCAAGACATGTTTCACATGTTCTTGGGGAGCTTTCTATTGTATTGTGATTCCCTTTAGCCTCAAGAATGTTAGAGCAACTTATTAGAGAGAAATGACTACCATCTTCCATGATTTCATGCATATACTGATGGAAGATTGTGTGGATGATCTACTATGAAAATTTCTTACAAGGAAGGACCACATGCATATTGTTAGCCAAATATTTGAGATAATGGAAGGCTATAAGCTCTGTCTAAATCCAAAGAAGTGTTTTTTTGGAGTAATTTTGGGAAAACTCTTGGGTTACATTATTTATTGTTGGGGCATTAAAGTAGATCCAGAGAAAGTAAAAGAACTATTGGAAATGCCTCCTCCAACTACTCTGAAACAATTAAGAAGCCTACATAGAAAAATATAGTCCATAAGGAGATTCATTGCATAACTAGATGATAAATGTCAGTCTTTCCATCACCTGCATCATAAAGGTATAAATTTTCAATAGAATGAAAAATGTCAGCCATCTTTCCAACAATTGAAAGAATATCTATTTAATCTACCTATTTGGATGCCTCTTATTCCATAGAAGCATTTCATTCTATACATCTCTACTATTGAAACTGCCTTGGGAGCCCTCCTGGCCCAACATGATGAACAAGGTAGAGAAAGACTTATTTATTATATTAGAACACTTGTGGGTGTAGACACCTAAATTTTGTTAGAAAGTAAAGTCTGCCAAGATAACAGAGAGGGGGGGGGGTGAATTAGTTATTAGATGATTATAACTTTTATCAACTTCAACAACATTTAACCATGTAAGCAATATAATTACCAACCATAAAAATATATTGATACACAATAATACAATGACACAAGATATGTTGACTAGGGAACCTCTTGATCAAAGAGTAAACCCCGATGGGAATGATGCCCACAAAAGATTCACTAATATGAATATTCCTTGTGAAAGGATGAACTTTGTTAGGAGTCTTATGAAATACATTCAGTACATATGAATCCATGTTAGGAGATTTTGAATCCTTGCTAAAAGATTCTAACCCTGTTAAGAGTTATGGAAGATAGAAGGACCCACTGCCCAAACAGCTTCAGAGTAAGATCACTGAACACACTATCCAACTGATCTTTGTATTACTCAATAGAATAATACCAAAAGATTACTGATCTCAACAATATGTTACCTCTTCTTTAACTGTGCCAAAGTGCCCTCACTGCTACACCAGATCTCACTTTCAAATCTATGTACCTCGCATGTCTTCCTTCACAAATTCACTTTCACAATTGTGTTAGCTCTTTTCTTAACTTCATGCTTACATCAACATTCAACCATATTACAATAAGAAAAAACATTCCTTCATTTATACCACACTCAAGTAATTACAAATCAGTCGGCATCCAATTACAAAATAAAAGTTTGCACATGCTACACAAAACTGTCATCTTCCAAATACAATAGTTCTCCATCCATGCGACCTCAAATTTTGTTCTTTCATCCATGTCACTATCAATGTGTCTTCAACTTCCCTTTAACTGCACAAAACTAGATTCCATCCCGATTAGGAGATATCATCCGATTTCCACAAACCACTACTCAAGAATACTACCTGAATACTGCTTCTACCAAGATGCTCATAACTTCCATGAATAAATGAATTACTATCTACACTCTTAACCATAGACATATAAAATATCAAAGAGTAAATCCTCAACATTGCATAGCTCTATCTACAATATCCCACATACGCTAATCCAAACACTTTCTGCTCCTCTGCAAGTCTCCAGAAGATCACTGTGTTGACATCAATGACAATCATAGTCATGAATGCAACAACAAATGCTACAGAATGGCTACCAAACATTTAGAATTCATTCCTAACAATCTCCCCCATTGGCATTGATGGCAACATAGATGAAAAACATCCAATGTTCCAAAAATCCAATACTGCAACACTGCTACTCTGAAAATGCTTTCAAGTCTTCTTCATCAATCAAATCTTGCTTCATTTTCCTATTCAATTCTCTCCAATAGATGGTACAAATAGTTTTTCATGTACACTTCTCCCCCATTGACATCAATGATAGAAATGTTATCATTATGTCAACAATAAGTCTAATGTCAAAAGACACTGTTTAGAAAATACATCACTAGAGTCCTCATGACTCAGCTTAGATACACATACTCCCCCATAGAGGAAGTACCAACATCCAATCCAAAAGAAAGATAAGGCTCATATACTACTGGATGGATGCAACCAATCTGCATCATTTCTCAAAAGTAGGTTGGGGCATAACCCCAAGCATACCTCTCAGATACTTAAATGTATCCTTAGGCAAAGGCTTTGTAAAAATGTCTGCTATCTACTCCTTTGTGCTTATGTACTCCAGTCTGACTTCTTTCTCAACAACTTTCTCTCTTACTACATGATACTTCATCTCTATATGCTTTGTCTTAGAATTTAATACAGGGTTCTTAGACATACTAACTATTCTGGTGTTGTCACAATGTATAACAACAAGTTCAACAAACTTTATTCCAATATCCTTCAGCATTTGTTTCATCCAAGTTATCTAGTTACAATTGTTTGCTACTGCTACATATTTTGCTTCTGCTATGCTTTGTGAAATGCAATTCTACTATTTTCTTAGCCAAGAAACCAATCTTCCTCCAAGAAAAAAGGCTCCACCACTGGTGCTCTTTTTATCATCGACACTACCTCCCCAATCAGCATTTGTATATGCACATAGGGTAAAATCATTAGATTTTTTATACCACAATCCATAGTCCATTGTGCCTCTTAAATATCTTAGTATCCTCTTCACTGTTGCATAATGTGATTCTCTAGGTTCAGCTTGAAATCTTGCTACAATTCCAACTGAATGTGCTATATCAAGTCTTGTATGAGTCAAGTACTACAATCCTCCAATCATAGATCTGTATTTTTTATGTTCAACTGCTAGTGTTTCATCTATGCTAGATAATTTATTTCCAATTACCATAGGTGTTCCAACTGGTTTACAGTTCTCCATTCCAACTCTTTTTAACAAGTCATTCAGGTACTTTTTCTAACTTACAAAGATACCATCACTGTTCTGTGTTATCTATAATCCCAAAAAATATTTCATTTCACCAATCATACTCATTTCAAATTCAATCTTCATTTCATCAACAAATTTTTCACTATCTTCATCTTCTCCTCCAAAAATAATGTCATCAACAAAAATAACTACAATCAACAAACCATTTTCAATTTCTTTTGTGTACATATTGCTATCAGTTGTTCCTTTTGTAAATCCCAATTTTAACAAATACTTATCCATTCTTTCATACCAAGTTTTAGGTGCTTGCTTTAGTCCATATAATGCTTTCTTCAGTTTGCACACCATGTCTCACTCTTCAGTCAAAGGAAACCTTCAGGCTGCTCAATGTAGACTTCTTCTTCCAATTCACCATTCAGAAATGCTGACTTCACATCCATCTGATACACTTTGAATTTCTTATAAGCTGCATAGGCCAAAAACATTCTTACTGCTTCAATTCTTGCTATTGGTGAAAAAGTTTCTTCATAGTCAACTCCTTCTTGTTGTGAGTATCCCTTACATACCAATCTTGCTTTGTTTCTTACTACTTCTCCTTGTTCATTCATCTTGTTTCTGAATACCCATTTAGTTCCAATAACATTTTTATCTTTAGGTCTAGGGACCAATTCCCATGTCTTTTTCTTTTCAATCTGATCTAGTTCTTCTTTCATAGCTTTAATCCAATGTTCATCTTCACAAGCTTCACTAGTAGATTTAGTTTCAATTTGAGAAATCAAACATAACTATTCTTGTACCTTATTCTAAGTTAGAACTCCTTTGTCAATGCTTCCAATAATCTACTCAACAGGATGATTCCTTGATAAATTCTTGTTAGGTGTCACTATCTCAGATCTCACTTTAGGTGTCAGTTCTTTAATAACTTCACGGTGGATTTCATTTAACAAGTCATTGTCAGTCTCATAGAATAATTCAGTAGTTTTAGTGTTAGGATTAGGATGAGTTCCTTCATCGAATTCATAATCAAGCATTCTTTCCTAAATTTTGAATTTTTCATCAACTTTAACATTTGCGCTTTCAACAATAGTTTTAGTTCTCTTATTGTAACATCTATAAGCTTTTCCTTTCAAAGAATATCTGAGAAATATTCCTTCATCACTTCTAGGATCAAACTTTCCAATATCATTATCTCTCTTTATATAATATTTGCTTCCAAAAATTCTAAAATACTTAACTAAGGGTGCATGTCCAAACCATAATTCATAGGGTCTCTTGTCTATGTCTGCTCTGATTTGTACTTTGTTCTTTGTATACACTATTGTGTTCACTGCTTCTCTCCATAATATCCTCACCAAATCATTCTCAAATAACATAGCTCTTGCTACTTCAGTCACTGATCTGTTTCTTCTTTCTGCAATACCATTTTGTTCAGGTGTTCTAGAGGCTGAAAATTGTCTCTTAATACCATTCACTTCACAAAAGGTGTTAAACTCTCTAGAAGTAAATTCTCCACCTCTATCAAATCTCAAACATTTAATCTTCATTCCAGATTCATTCTCAACTTTATTCTTAATGATCTTAAACTTATCAAATGCTTCAGATTTTTCTTTAAGAAATGCAATCCACATCATTCTTGTAAAATCATCAACAAGAATCATAAAATACCTTTCTCCATAGAATCCTCTAGTCTTGGTAGAACCACTCAAATTTGTATGAACAATTTCCAACTTCTCTATAGATGTAAACTTCTTACTAGGAAAAGAACTTCTCTTCTATTTATCCATCACATATTCCTTGCAAATCATGTTAGTAGGCTTCATAATTTTAAGCAAATACCTTACTGCAAGTGTAGTACTT
Source organism: Chamaecyparis obtusa (assembly GCA_027943335.1). Taxonomy (NCBI): domain Eukaryota; kingdom Viridiplantae; phylum Streptophyta; class Pinopsida; order Cupressales; family Cupressaceae; genus Chamaecyparis; species Chamaecyparis obtusa. The sequence goes on along the minus strand of BSBK01000497.1, from coordinate 5,731,738 downwards.
ACTTTCACAATATTATCAAAATTTATATGACAAAACCTTCTGTGCCATAACCAATTGTCATCAATTTTAGTAATCAAACATGTCATCATAGTAGGATTCAACTTAAATACATTACCTTTGGTTCTAGATCCAGTTCCAATCAGATTTCCATCTTTATCCTTTATCACACAAGTTTTCTCAGTAAACCAAACTTGATATCCCTTATCAACTAACTATCCAACACTTAATAGATTATGTTTCAAACCATCCAAAAATTAAACATCATCAGTGTTAGTCTTTCCATCAAGAGTAATAGATCCTATACCTTTAATCAAACAAGGTGCATTGTTTCCAACTCTAACAACTCCATCATAATTCTTAAACTTTATGAATTTTTTTATATCTCCGGTCATATGATGTGAACAACCACTATCTATAATCCAATCATCTTTCTTTTCAACTTGAGAAACTAGGGCTTTTTCTTCCTTAACATCTATTTCAGGATCTTCTTTAATTGCTACGAATCCTATGTCATCATTATTCTCAGTATCACTTTCACTTAGAGTTCTCTCTATACTAGCTTCAAGATCTTCATCATTAGCATAATACCATTCCTTGGATCTTCTAGGATTGAAATTGTTTCTGTACTTTTTAATTCTCTTAAGACATTTAGATGCAAAATGACCATATTCTTGACAAGTCCAACATTCAAAAAATTTCTTACCATCTGGTTCTCTCTTCACAAGCAAGGCAATACCTTCTTCAATCTTCTTGTCTTCTTCATTTCTAGATTTGCCGTCACTAGCATAATCTCTGCTCACACTTATGCTTCTTGAAAAAGTAGGTTGAATACTAAGAGCACTGAATGTTGTCTCCATTCTAGGTAAGTCTCCTGATAACCTTAGGTTCATTTCTACTACTTCCAATCTTCCAAGAAGAGTCTCTCTTGTAAAGTTCAAAGTACAAGGTATAACTTGTTCAATCATCTGTGTTGTCTGCTTAAACACATGAGTCAATGTCCTTAGAATTTTCCATATCACTTCATTCTCTGTCTTTGTTCCTCCACATGATTTTATGCCTGCAACAATTTCTAACATTCTATGAATATACCTTCTAACAGATTCATCTTCCATCATTCTTATATCTTCAAATGCACATATCCAATTATGTAATCTAACTTTCTTTGCATGTTCATCACCTTCAAAAGTAGAGTGTAAGGCTTTCCAAATTTAATGAGATGTTTTCAAACATTTTACCTGGCTGTACTCATTCTCCAGAAGGGCTGTCAAAAGTGCTTCTCTGGCAAGTATGTTACACATGAATAGATCTCTCTCGTCACCAGAACATGTTTCAAGATTCAATGATAGTCTTATCATTCTTTGTAATCAACCAATAACCTAGTCCTAAACATAGTAGATGTGTCTTCATCTTTTCTTTCCAGCTATCAAAATTCACTCCAAACTTAGGGCTTTCTTTCATGAAATTTTCCATGGATCTCCTTAAGCTGTTAAACTTCTCTTTCAAGGACTTGCTGCTCTAATACCAATTGTTAGAAAGTAAAGTCCACCAAGATAACTAAGAGGGGGGGTAAATCAGTTATCAGATGATTATAAAATTTTGTCAACTTCAATAGCTTTTAACCATGTAAGCAATATAATTACCAACCATAGAAAGATATTCATACACAATAACACAATGACACAAGATATGTTGACTAGGGAACCTCTTGATCAAAGAGTAAACCCTAGTGGGAATGCTGCCCACAAAAGATGCACTAATATGAATATTCCTTGTGAAAGGATGGACTCTTTTAGGAGTCTTATGAAATACATTCAGTACATATGAATCCCTATTAGGAGATTTTGAATCCCTGCTAAAAGATTCTAACCCTATTAAGAGTTATGGAAGACAGAAGGACCCACTGCCCAAATAGCTTCAGAGTAAGATCACTGAACACACTATCCAATTGATCTTTGTATTACTCAACAAAATAATACCAAAATATTATTGATCTCAACAATATGTTACCTCTTCTCTGACTATGCCAAACCGCACTCACTGCTACACCAGATCTCAATTTCAGATCTTTGTACCTCGCATGTCTTCCTTCACAAATTCACTTTCACAATTGTATTAGCTCTTTTCTTCACTTCATTCTTACATCAACATTCAACCATATTACAATAAGGAAAAACATTCCTTCCTTTATACCACACTCAAGTAATTACAAATGAGTCCGCATCCAATTACAAAATAAAATTTTCCACACGCTACACAAAAATGTCAGCTTCCAAATACAATAATTCTCCATCTATGCAACCTCAAATTTTTCACTATCATCCACATCACTATCAATGTGTCTTCAACTTTCCTTTAACTACGCAAAACTAGATTCCATCTCGATTAGGAGATATCATCCGATTTCCACAAACCGCTACTCAGGAATATTACCTAAATACTGCTTCTACCAAGATGCTCATAACTTCCATGAATAAATGAATTATTGCCTACGCTCTTAACCATAGACATATAAAATATCAAAGAGTAAATCCTCAACATTGCATATCTCTATCTGCAATATCCCACGTGCGCTAATCCAAACACTGTTTGCTCCTCTACAAGTGTCCAGAAAATCACTGTGCTAACATCAATGACAATAATAGTCATGAATGCAACAACAACTGCTATAGAATGGATGCCAAACATTTAGCATTCATTCCTAACAAATTTGATTACATAAATTGGTAATCTCATTTAGTTTTCTCCAAGGATATCCTATTAATTAAATATTATTATTTGGTTAATTTATGTCATCCCCTAGTTAATTAATTTAATTAATTAACTATTGTCCAATTAATTATCTAAATGGAAATCCTAGATTCTGATAATTAATTAATCTCTATTCTTCTATTAATTTAAATGGATAGACTTATCTAATTAAATTAATTCATGAAACCTCATTCTCCTCTCATTTTGAATTAAATAAATATTTAAATCCAACCTTAACCCTCAACTAACATCCCAAAACTCCTAACATGTAGTTCATACTCAACCCAACCCATCCACCCATACTAATCCTCCTTAATTAGCTAATGACCCATGATTAGCTAATCAAACCCTCCACTCATTCTCTCTCCTCCCATCACATCCTCCTAAACCTCCCACTTGCCTCCTAATCCAAGCCTAATCATCTCCTAAACATTTGCACAATCATAATCCATGGATTAATAAATCCTAAGCCAAACTAAGTCAACCCTCATGTCACATCCTCACATCCCCCAATTCTCTCATCTCATGTCAACCTTAAATTCTCTTACACACCTCTTACACACTCCATCCTTCTCTTACACATTTTTCCCCTCTCACATCTCCCAAAATGGTCACATTCCCCCACTTCTTCCAACCTCTCCCATTGTGACACTTGTCACAATGAGATGCATTTGAGAAAGCACAATCCATGTGCTCCCCCTCAAATGCATCTTGGCCCTTCCTCAGGTTTGCATCTGGACCATCCATTCATCCCTCCTCTTGCCTATAAATTGAGCCCTCTTCTCCTTCATTTTCATCCACCTTTTATGCATTGTTATCATTCCATTTTTGAAGACCAAAAACATCAACCATAGCCTTATAATGCCAAATTTTCCACTCATCCATTGAAGCTTGAGAAAATTTTATGAGAACACATATCTCCATCACTTAGACAACATCTCTTCAATAAGGAAGGTTTACATTTCTTTTGGGTTGTAGCTTAGCTTTCTTTGGTCTAATCTTAAAGGTTTTATCTTCTTTGTTTTGTTGAAAGATAGCTTATTTTAGTATTCCTTAACACTACATTTTAGGTATTACATCACATCTAAGGACTTGACTTGAGTTTCCCAAACCTTATCCTACGAATCAAAATCTCAACCGCACTCGTTTGACTAAGCATTGTCTAGGGTAGCTAGTACTTACTCTTGTGGACCTCATCATCTCGATCCAGAGATTGGTTCACACTAGTAAGGATTCCATCATCTAAAGGTCACAAGTCTATCTGAGGATGACAATCCCACATATTTCGATTTGACATCAGGAAAGGTAGCTCATTGTGACCTTTAGCCACCCATCTCCCAAAAGCACATCACCAAAATCTTGCATCACCCACAATCCTACACCCAAGCTATCACCAACCTCATCTAGATCTAAGAATCCTCACCCCTAGCATCCTTTAGTTACGTCTGTATTCTCCCTCATCTTAGGACTTTGCATTTTCATGCATGTTGAGACACGATCAAAGAAGAGTAAAGGAATGGATCCTAACCAAGCCACTAGTTCAGCAAACCCAAACAACCCCACTGGTATGATGGTAATGTATGATCCTCAACCACCATTGGTCCATAATGTGTGGGAAGATCCCAATGAGACACCTACCACCAACTCCATGGAAGCTTTCATGTGTCTTCTAGGACATGCACATATGGTAAGCGTGATTATTGCACATAACCATCTCGCTATCTTGGAAAACTATGCACAAGAGGGTACTCTCATTCCCCTACATTTACACCCTTTTTATCCCACAAAACCCATTCATATATCCACCAACATCCCCCCTATGTCATCCAAAAAATCCATGATCCAACCATGCAATTTTCTCACATAACTTTGTCCATCCCACATCTCTTGCAGCCCGATGCATCAATTCCCACAAGTACCCCTTTCTCCGTTATGGGTGCACCATCCCTACCTGCTTCCTCATAGGTATCCATGCAATTTCAAGCATATACACAAACACCACCACCCCCATACAATATTCCATGCAAACTATACCTACACCCTTTGTGAGCCAAGCCCCTGCATCGTCATCCCTTTCACTAGGAGCAACACAAACCACCCTGCCTGCATCTACCCAGTCCATTACACAATCTCATTCCATGAAAGTTTCCCCTCTTGCATTTTTTTCTGGCAAAAAAACCAAACAAGTCACCTTCACAATAGGAATTCCACCCATGTCATCCCAAAATCCTCCACTTGCATCACAAACTCCCATTTCTTCTCCCATATTCATAGCAATGTCCACATCACAACCCCCGGCAAGGATTAGCACCTCTTGGAGACTCAACCAAGCACAAATGCATGCCCAAGGCATACCTATGCACAAACACCTTTTCAAAACAACTCATCAATAGCAAGCCTTCCCCCAAGCAGTGCAACAACCACCGACGCCACCTTTTGCTACATCTTTTCCCACATTCACCAACTATTTATCTATGCCACCAATTGCTCCATAAGCTACCCCTCCACAATCACAACAAATTGTCTCTACCCATCCTACTGGTCCTCTCACCCAACCACCCATAGTACATACCCAAGCCTCAATACCTCCTTTCAGTAGGTATGCACCCTTTGCATATCAACCAAGTCCAACACCAATCCCAACAACAACCCTTTTACCAACCTCCTCCATAATAGCAGTACTTCTCAGCATAGCAGCCTAGCCCTCTCATCCTATAGTATCAAGCCACACCACATCCCATGCAATAGCATGCCTCGACCCTACACCAATAATATGTCACCCAACAAGCCATCCAAAATCCATTTCAAACAACCTTTCCTATTGGATAACCACCTACCCAACCTTGCAATATCTCCTGCATATCCCCCCATATTCACCTGCACCATCAGATCCATTCCTAATGGGAGTACCCACTCCAATGCCTATCAATTTGGAATGGGAAGAAATGAAGAATTCTCTCAGAGAACTCAAAGTTGGCACTAAGGGAAAAGCATTTAAGTTTGAATAAGTCTATCCATACCCTTTCAATAGATCAATCATAGCACTCCCCTTCCCCAAGCATTTTGAAACACCCAAGTTTGATAAGTATCGAGGGAAGGGAGACCCAGTCAGCCATATCAAGGAATTCTACATGGCATGCCAAGAGGTGGTATACAATGACATATACCTCATGCACCTTTTCCCCAATAGTCTAGGAGGGACCTCCATCGAGTGGTTCTACAAAATACCATATGGGTCTGTCTCCACATTCATGGAACTCTCAAAAAAATTTATGGCCCAATATGCCCATAATGTCAAGAAAGATCTCTCCTTGTTGTACCTATGCAATGGTAAGCAAAAGGGAGGTGAAACCCTAGCCGACTATCTACAAAGATGGTAGAACCTCACTACCAGGTTGTCATATCAACCACAAGAAAAATACCTTACCAAGATATTCATCGATAATTTGCATCCAAAGTTATCCCAATTCATGTGAATGAACTACATACAAACTTATCAAGACATAAAAGGTAAGGGGATGGACATCAAACGAGGTCTTTTGGATGATGGTTTCATTAAACATTACAAGGAGAGCTCCCAAGACAGGTCTAACAATGACTGATCCCACTACTAGAACCAGAATAAAAATATGGTTACTAATGGAGCCACGGACACCAAACATTTCCAAGTTGTAGTTGGTACCAATGCCTCTCCCCCAACATACTAGTAGCAAGCACTTGTGTACCAGAAACAAGCACCCACCTACCATCAACCACCTTATCAGCCACCTGTCAATCAAGCCAACACCATATCTATCACCCAAGGATAGAATAATCCCCATGTTCAGAACAACCAAAAGTACACATTTACTCCCCTTGGAGAACCCTTGGATGTTATCTTCCACCGCATAGCTAGTGCAAACCTAATTGTATACCCACAAACCCATCCCTTTGACGAGTCAACACCTAAGCCAGCCTGGTATAAGGATAATGAGTATTGTGACTATCATCATGTTAAGGGACACGCCACCATGAAGTGCATGAAGCTCAAGCACTACATCTAAGACCTCATTGACAAGAAGGAGATCACGGTTGATGCCCCATCCTAGACATCACCAAATGCCAACCTACAGATCTATCAAAATGTGTTTCCTCAAAACAATGTAGGAAAAAATTAGACCAATGCAAACCCTCCACCAGTCACAAACAAAGGTAAGGTTAAACAAGGCAACCATGGTGATGGGAAAGACTATATTACCACTTACATCAACTATGATAAATTCATTGGTTGTATCTCCCAAGTTGAGCCAACTATAAATATAATCCATGTCAAAGGTGATGATAGTCAATGTGTCATTATTATTCGTAGAGGTTGGATGTCTATTGTTAGTGCTAGTAATACAACCATCCCTAGTGCACAGTACAACCTCCTAGAACACCTTGGGAACACACCCACACAAATTTCCATCCTTGACCTCCTTTGCACGTCCCCCCTTCATCAGGAAGTCCTCAATAATTCCCTCTAAGAAACCTATGTCCCCATGGACATAAACACTATTCAACTCAAGAACCTTATAGGGCACCTATCCACTCCTTCCACCCTCTCCTTCCAGCCATCCGACATGCCATCTGTTAAACCAGATCATAATCTCCCACTTCGCATGGCCATCATGATTAATGACTTCACCATAAAAAGGGTCATGATAGATAATGGTTCAGCCCTAAATCTTTGTACATTAAAATTTGTCTAGTAGGTTGGCCTCACAGAAGCAGACATCTCTCACGATGTAATAACCATCAAGTCTTATGACAACCTAGAGTGTACCTTTGAAGGTACTATTTTGTTGCCTATCAAGATTGGTCCCATCACCCAAGACACCATATGCCACATTGTTGATCTTGACCTCCCCTACAATATCCTTCTCAGTCACCCATGGATCCACTCCATCTAAGCCATTCCTTCCACTTATCATCAGTGCATCAAATTCTCATATCATGGCACTGAAATCACCATCCACGTAGACCCCCATCCTTTAGCATAATGTCATGCAATTGACACTTCATTCCCCCACTCCACTCATTGTCCTGGAATTGACATTGGCACATCTATCACCAGTTATTCCCAATCCCACTATGATCCAAAAATAATCTTAGCCTCCACCCTCTCCTCGGTAAATATCAACAACAAAGGCTATAGCGAATACAACCTTACTGAGTCCTTTATAGTAGGGGCTCTCCCCTAGACCTGCACACTTAGGGATGACCATGTTATCAAACCAAGGCCCCTCAGGAAGGCCCCAAGATCAAGACTCTGGGCTCATCTTCTTTCATCTCCAATGGAATTTTGAATGGCCAAGAGCTGGCACCTGGTATCAATCAATGGTTGTACAAAGATCCCCCACCTCCTGATACTGAGCTTCTTAGGTATTTTAAGGATAAATATCCCATGTCACACAAGTGGGCCACTGAACAATGGGATTATCAAGGAGGTGGTCTAGGACCCAACAAGGCTAGGACAAAAGAACCCATTGAGGCATCTAAAAACCCACAACACCAATGCCTCAGTTTTAATACCCCTCACCTACATATACAAGGGCCTGATGTCATGACTGGGGGCACTAATTCACCTAGCATGACCCTTTTGAATGTCCAAAACAAAATTATGGAAGTCGAAGATATTTTGGAAGAGGAAGAAAAATGGTCCTATGATGATATCTTTGACAATGAAACTTTCCTAAGTAATTTTGTCTTTCACCAACTTGCCATCAACCTTGTTGACCTCCCACTTCTTCACCCCAACCTCATAGACTGAGACCAACCAAGCATGGTACACATCGATGAGTTCTGAAGTGAGGCATCACTCCTAAAATTCATGGGTGCCATGGATCCACAATTAGATTGGGGGCAGGACTCGGTAGAAGTTTATCAGCTCAATCCCAAGGGATATTTTGGGGAAGAGGAAGTCTCTAGCTACAAAATTAAAAATCAAAAAGAAAATAAAGAAACCTCAAGTGAAAACCCCTCTCAAGCACATCCTGATTCAGAAATAGTAAAAATAAAGGGCTTATCCCCTAGTAAAAACCTCCCTAAGGTGTTAGAGGATGGAGACTTTCCTCTTCCACCCATCCAAGACTATCGGCCAGAACAGTCATCTATTCTCATCAAGGAAACCAAGACACTTAATTTGGATACAGAGGAATGTCCTCAAATCACCTACATCATGAAATCCTTAACTAAAGGTGAAGAATCAGCCCTCATAGCTCTCCTTAGAGAGTTAATCATCAACTTTGCATGGTCATATGCCCACATTCTCAAACTCGACCCAAATCTTGTTGTCCATCATCTAGTAGTAGATCCTAATGCCAAGCCAATCAAGTAGAAGCTAAGGAAAATGCACCCTAAGGTAGCTCTTTTAGTCAAAATAGAACTGGAGAAGTTTTTGTAAGCCAAGATAATTAGAGCCATCAATTATTCAGACTAGATCTCCAACATGGTACCTATCACCAAGCCTTTCAGAGAAATAAGAATCTACACAGACTTTAGAGACTTGAACAAGGCATGTCCTAAAGATGAGTTCCCACTACCTAACATTGACATGACAGTGGACCTCACAGCCAGTCACGAGATGTTGTCACTCATGGATGGTGTCTCGAGGTACAATCAAATCAAGATCGTCGAAGCAAACCAGCACAAAATAGCATTCACCATGCCATGGGGCACCTTCTATTATAACATGATGCCATTTGAACTCAAGAATGTGAGAGCTACCTACCAAAGGGTGATGACCGCAATCTTTCATGATATGATCCATTAAATTCTAGAAGACTATGTAGATGACATTCTCACCAAATCAAGAACATGGTTAGAGCACCTAAATGTCCTCGAGAAGGTCCTTGATTGCTTACATCACTATGGCCTAAGGCTCAATCCAAAGAAGTGTGTCTTTGGTGTTACTTTCCAAAAGTTTTTATGGTTCATCATGTCTAGGCAAGGCATAAAGATCGATCCCAAGAAGGTGAAAGCCATCACAAAGATGCCCCCTCCTAGAACCCTCAAGTAGTTGTGAAGTCTATAGGAGAAGCTATAGTCAGTCTACAGATTCATCTCTCAATTGGCAAACAAGTGCCAACCGTTCACCCATCTGTTGTGTAAGGATACCACTTTCAAATGGGATCCTATCTTTCAGCGCAGCTTTAAGAACCTCAAAGAATACTTGGAAAACTCACCTATTCATGTACCACCAACACTAAGCAAGCCCCTCATTTTGTACATATCTGCAACTACCATAGCACTGGGGGCACTCCTAACCCAGCTCGATGATAACAAAAAAGAGAGGGTCATTTACTATATCAGCCACGCATTGGTAGGCTATGAATTGAATTACTCTCCAATGGAAAAATCATGCTTAGCGGTGGTCTTTTCCACTAAAAAGCTTTGTCACTATATGCTCAGCCACATAGTAAAACTAGTCTCAAAAGTTGATCCTCTCAAATACCTACTTTCAAGGACCACGCTCATAGGATGGATGGCAAAGTGGGTGATGCTACTTAGTGAATTCAATATCTAGTACATCGATCTAAAAGCCATAAACGGATAGGTTATTGTGGATCAGCTTGCCGAAGCACCCTTAGTCGACGCATACCTCTAGTGTTGGAATTCCTATATGAGCATCTTTGTATGGTCGAAGAACAACCCATGTGGAAGCTATACTTTGACGGATCATACACATCACATGGATCAGGGGTAGGGATTTTTTTTGTGACCCCTCAGGATGACTATATTCCCAAATCTTTCAAATTGGGATTCCAATTTACCAATAACATTTCAGAGTATGAGGCCCTCATCGTAGGTCTCATAACATCTATCCATTGGAATATCACAGAACTAAAAGTATTCAGGGACTCTCAACTGATCATCAAACAAGTCCTCGATGAATTTCAAACAAAGGATGACAAGCTATTACCTTACAAAGAGCTTGTGGATAAGCTCAAAGAACACTTTTTTGGCATATAGTTCACACAAGTGTCGAGACTCCAAAATAATGCAGCTGACGCTATGGCAACCATCAGGTCACTATTGGAGATACCTCATGATGCATCATAATAGGAGTTTCTAGTTGAGCAAATACACACACCTACTTATGAGAACATTGACTCTGACATGGTATGCATCTTGGTTGGTCCCCAGTCCCCATGGTACCATAACATTCATGATTATCTAAAGAATGGTATCATAAATCCTCACCTCACCAAAACCTCATTCGCAGAGCATCCTACTACACTCTTGTAGCCAACACCCTATAATGTCATGGGTATCATAACGTCATTTCCTGATGTTTAGACTCAAACAAGGCCACCTTGGCTTTACAAGAGGTTCACACTGGTATTTGCGGTGCTCTCACAAGCGGCATTATCCTTGCCAAGAAGCTTCTTAGAGTTGGGTATTACTAGCTGACGATGGAGCACGGTGCCTATGAATTTGTGAAGAAGTTCCTACAATGTCAATAGCATGCTAATCTGATCCATGCACTAGCACAAGATCTATAACCCACCTTGTTGGCATGATCACCCCTCATTCTTTTGATGGACATAAATATATTATAATGGCTACTGAATATTTCATGAAGTGGGTCAAGGCAATACCACTTAGCTTAACTACAGGTGTCCAAATATCCAAATTCATCCTCTACCACATCATTTTCTATTTTAGTATCCCCTCCACCATCTTCACAAATCATGACACTCCATTCAAAAACCATCATGTCAAAGGACTATGTTCCCAGTTCCACATCCATCAACACTTTTTGAGCCCATATTTCCTACAAGGAAATGGTAAAGTAGAGGCAACTAATAAAACTATCCTAAAAATCTTGCAAAAAGTTATCAATGATTCTGGCCATGACTAGCACCTAAAAATCAATCCCACCATCTAGGCCTATCGCACCTCATTTTGTACCCCCACAGGCACCACCCCATACTCCCTAGTATATGGTGCTGAATTTTTTCTACCAATCAACGTCAAAATCCCTTCACTATGCGTGTCCATGAAGAATTACATCACAAATGAAGACTACCGTGTGGCATGCCTTACTCAACTAGACCTGCTTGACGAAAAGAGGCAATAGGCCTATGACCACCTCATCGTGTACCAAAACCACCTCAAGTGGAGCTTCAATAAAAAGGTGCACCCCCAATAGTTCCAAGTGGGAGACATGGTCCTAAAAGAAAACCAAAAAGTGTAGGCTAATCGCGAGAAGAAGGGGAAGTTCAAGCCCACCTGGTTGGGACCCTATGTGGTGACAGTTTGTTTTGGCTCCAGAGCTTATCAATTATCTACACTTGAAGGAGATCCCCTTAATGATCTCATTAATATCATACATCTAAAGTGGTTCTATGCTTGAACCATTTATATGATTTTGAAAAAATCAACAAAAAAAGTGAAAAATTAGTAAAAAAAATAAAAAAATAAAAAAATAAAAAGAGAAAATAATCGCCCAATGGTGAAAAATTGGCAATCAGGTGCCTTGGGTAAGTATGTTGGTGAAAACTTGGAAATAGGCACCACACATAATGGACCGTATCATTATCTATCAAACTCTCATTCCTCCATCAAAACCTACTCGCTATCACTTGCCATCTCATTTCACCCATCCCTTGTTCCCAAGGTGTCATCCCCATTACATCAGTAGAAGAGAACTACTATCCCACATCTTGAGCTTCATGTATATACTGAGATGTGACCTATCCCCATAACACTGAGCTATGTACATATTTGTCACCTTTTCACCTATCCTAACTACCTGAGCTTTTGTAAATACCCATTTTATATAGTGTCTCCAATTTGTACATATCATCCTATTTTTTCCTATAGTACCCTTTGATCGCAAAACACATGGCCCGACATGACCACAATATCAGCATTTTTTTCCTCAACAAGCATTTTGTGTCACTGTGATTCTCCAAGGCTCTCCATTTTCCCATCAGCAATTCTATTTTCTGTCAAAACCCGCCAACTAGGTCCTTGTAGGATGCATCTTTCCTCCTGCCTGACCTAATCCCAACATCCATAGTCAGTCAATCTTTGTAATGTCCCTTCTTATTCTCCTTCTATAATTTCCTGCAAAACCGATGTCAGTACAAAATATCACACAATATTTATATGACTCGTACTCTACTCTAAGTTAGTCAGGGGAAATTTGATCCTTAAGGTTGCCTCTAGGTCGAGCTTCATAGAATTCCCAGCTTGAGGGACATTCACTCCACTCTAAGCAATTGGGCTATCACCACATCATCCCTAAAGCACTGCCCATAAGAATCTCTTGGAAGCAAGCTTAATGCATTCCAAGTCTACGCATATGCATATGATTGGTCTTCAATATATATACTGCCTATGAGATTATAACAATCTCAGCTTTAGCAACGAGACTATACCAATCTTGAATTACCATCAATTATAGATTGGCAACAAGGTTATATCAACCTTGAATTGCCATCCATCTCAAATAGGCAATGGGGCTATACCAACCTCAAATTGTCATTAATCACAAATAGGCAACAGGGCTATATTAACCTCGAATTGCCATTAATCACAAATAGGCAATGGGGCTATACAAACCTCGAATTGCCATTAATCACAAATGAGCAACGGGGCTATATCAACCTCGAATTGCCATTACTTTGATCTCTATATAGCTCAAGACAAATATAAGATTCATATGTACGGCTACTAGATGGAAAATGAATATAAAATTAATTATCAACAATTGTATAACATCGATTTCATTATCTACATAAGAAATGTCAAAATAGTAGATTCATTAATATAAATCAAAGATGTTACCAAAATATATATATAATTAAAATATATATATTTATATATTTTAATTAATTCTAAAGTATATATATAATTTAATTAAAACTAATTCATATATATATATATATATATTTCTATATAAATGTCCATATTTATATATATAAATATATTATATTTCATTTATATTCAATAATCTATAATCATAAGAATCTATTATTAAATGATTTCATATAAATTGTTAAATTCTAATTGTATATAATTCCTTACACATCAATTATAATACAATCATTTTTGATACATAAAAGAATACTAATATTCTGAAAGTTTAAATGTAAACATATATATATATATATATATATATATATATATATATATATATATATATATATATATTCATTCACTTTTATTATATATCATAAATAAATCCTTTTGAATATGAAATATATATATATATATATATATATATATATATATATATATATATATATAATATATATTTATTTACTTACCAAATCAAAAGATTGTTGCTGTCGATTGCAAGTCTTCGTAGATCCTTCCTTATCTTCTTTTGTAATGAATGCGTATTATATTTAATAATCTTTATAATTCACCCCAATAGATAAGTGCTATTGCCACCTACCTCTAAATGAATTGACCAGTAATGATGATATGTGTGCATTCTTATTCAATCCATAATGAAGTAATATATTTCCTATTATTTGTGTATGTTGAATGTTTATGCCACTATAAACGTATATAGAATGCAAATTGGAAGTTTAATCTCTATGTTGAAGTAACTATAATATTCCATGTTATTGATTGTAGTATTACTGGGATGCTGACTGGGCTTCCTTAGTTCTTGATTGTTGAAATCAAGTGGCAAACCTTTTAATCTCTTCCCTTATTCTTCTTCCTTTTCCCTATTGTATCCTTAATATTTTTCTGAATACTATTTTTTTGTATTTCTTTTCTACTCCCCTTTGTTGCATCTGCCGATAGGTATATATATACATAGGAGAGGGGAGTCACCCCCCTCCCCACAAGTCGCACCCCTTAGAGGTGCGACTGTTTCATACTTCCCATGCCTGTCGACCACCATATATTATATTATATATTATAATATAGATATTATATCAAATGATTAAATTTATATTTTAATATAATATAATATATATTATTATGATATATATTATGTTATTAAATGCTTATTATATTACAATATATATTATATTATAATGTTATATATCATGTTATTAAATGATTATAATAATATATATTTTATTAAAATGATTATTATTAATAATTATATATTATAAATATATTTTCTTAAATGATTATTATTAACATTATTAATATACTATAATGTTTGATTTTCATAATAAATATATCTTTATTAAATTATTCTTATTAATAATAATAGCAATATATAATATTATGTACTAATAAGAAATTATTATTATTTACATTTGCAATGTTATATTATTATTAATTTAATGATAATTATATCTATTATTTATGTTTATCTATTAATTTATTAATAATTTCTGGTTTAAGGAAGGGAACATTACAATCTCTTTTGGCAAAGGATATATTTTTGGTCTTATCACATTAATTTCATAATGTTTGTTTGGATTTATCAGTTGGTTTTGAGGTCTTAGTTGGTTTCTCTCTTCAAAGTCACCACGATTCTTTATATCATGGTGCGCTACAACAAGGGATGTTCTAGGGCAAGGTCTTTTGCACTCTTTCCATTTTTGCCTGTGAGTTAGTCAGACATGACCATTGCACGGTTCATGTGTGATCTTTTTGGGTTACCTAGTGCACTCAGGAAATGTTGTTTGTTTTTGGGCTCCTCAAGATCATTTCCACCATGCTTCCTTCTAGCTACATGTGTGATGCTGGAGCACCCCTTGCATGTTTTTTTCATGTCAATCCTATGCAATGCTAGTGACATGGCCTCAAGTTCCCAGTAACTTTGGCTAGTCCCTTCTATTGCTATATCAAACTAAGTGCTCAAACTACATGGTGGTATTCCCCTTTGGAATACCCCACGCTCAAGCTTTGATAAATATCCCCCCCATCAATTTTCCTAGCTCAAACCCATATCCTTATCCAATCTCAGCCACCATCCTAAGAAAATCCCCCAAAAGCATCATCCTCACATCCTTTTTTCACCCATTTTTCCCTCATAAGCACCTCATCATGATGCAAACCTATCTAGCTCATTCACCCTCAGCTCACATCCCTAACTCATGGATTTTTGATTGTCCAAATACCCCCTTGTCCATCATCCCCTCTGCACCAACTTGTCCACCCTTCAGTGAGGGTTCAGTTAGGCAGTGATATGTTGTGCCACCTCATCCTTACATCTCGCCTTTGATCTTCCATCTGCATTTGTATATCCTCCTCCACCTTCCTACACGCATTTCATTTCATGCCGCCCTCCTAGGTTGCATTGTCTCATTTTTACCTCATTGCATCCATTGCCTCATCTTTAGGTTCATTTTAATCTTGCATTGTTAATTCATAATAGGTTCATTTTAATCTTGCATTGTTAATCCATTTTAGGTTCATTTTAATCTTGTATCGTTAAGTCATTTTTTATCTTGCATTGTTAACACATTAAAACATCCATATGCACATTAGATCATAACATACATCATACATATATAGCATTACATCACATCCTGCATCCACAAATCTTCAGTAACTGCATCTCATCTAAGCACACATCATATCACATATTGCATAAATCACCTCACACCCTGCATCACACACATGTCCATCGCACAGCATATAGAAACTAACATCACATCATCCATCATCCATGTCAGTATATCATAAGCATTCATACATCCATACATTACACATCACATCCCACCTAGCTCACCATATATGTATAATCATGGAAAAAGAATAGTAAAAATGCGTCCCAACCCAAAGAATGAAAGAATATAATGTCTATCTCAGTCCATGTCCATCAAAAAGTACAGATATACTATACATAGGGACTATGTCCTCCATCAATGAATAACTAAAATATATAATCAAAATCATAGCATATCACTACCTATCTACCTCTCCTGAGGGAGGTTTCATGTCAACATCATTGGCTAGAGGATCGACCTATGTTGGAGCCTATAGGTATGCATGTCTCCCCATCAAGCCCTATGTACCTGTACCCTTTACCTATACGGATCCATGCCCTATACTTGAGTCAACCTCCATCCCTTCCCCTGACATCTCATCCTCTGCCATCTATATGGCACCACCGGCCAATTATTGTTGACTCTATGTGTTCCCTGACCGATGACTCCCCTCTCCTATCCTATGAGAAGTGCAAATCATGGGTGTGCTTCCCCCTATCCTCTGGCTACTACCAGTCCCTGCACCTGAACTCCCACTGGTCCTTGACCCTGTGGCCCCTAAGCGGCTCGGATGCCTATAATGTCGATGTTGCTTGGTGGGCACTACCGCATTATACATGCCCCTATACCACCCAATCTACTTGCTCATCCTGATGAGCTCTCTCTAGAGGTAGGATATCTCCCTTGATCGATCATGAGAGCCCCATGTAGTGGTGTCCCCCATCAGCTATTGGATGGCCATGTCCCTCTCCCCCTGTAGATGGTCTCACTCTGACTGCAGACCATCTCTATCCCCTCTCAGTTGATCTTTCTTCACCTATAACATATCCCTCTCCCTCCGCAACTGATCCTGCTCATCAATGGCCATCAAACCCTCTATTGATTGAGCTAGTTGTGTTATCAGGGCATCTCACTCACCCTATGTGTCTCAAAGCATCTGGCTGGTCCAGTCGAAGGTTATCAATTATGAGGCAAGACACCCTGCTAGATCTCCCCCTCCTCCCTCGGATGACCCAACTCTCACTATTGGTGGTGGCCCTATTGATGGTGGTGGCCCTACGGGTGGTGGTGGTCATGTGGGTATCTGTCCCCATCTCCTCCCCCCATCCCCACCCCTATCCACATCTATGTCATCTCCTCCCCGCCTCCATCTTCATCTTCATCCCCATATCCACCTCTCCCTCTCCCTCCTCTCCTCCCCCAGCCCCTATATACAGGTGTTGCTCCCCCACCATCGGGTAACCCTGATCTCCCCACCACTCTCGGCAACCAAAACATCCATCATATGTAGGTGTATTCTCTAGATCTACTACTTTGCCCATCTAGTCCCACTAAAATAGCTACATCACTTGATACTCAGCCAGCAATCACGTCATGTCATGTGTAGGCCCAAACTCTTTCACCTGCTCTTGTGTGGCTTGTTGATACCAATGTGTTAGCCCTGGTACATCCTGCATGAAGCCAAACTACCATGTGGCCCTGTCTGGCCTGTACTACTCAACAACGTAATCTCATCTCCTCGTCAAAAAATGTCAGTAGTGGGGTATACAGCAACTCCCTCTGATCCTCTAACCATGGTGCATGCCCTAGATATGATTGTTAGGTGATCTCGTCTAATGTCTCCTACCAATGGTCAATATCACCTCCTCCCTGATATGTCACTAACTCTCCCCAACTATATACAAGAGGCTCTTGTGGCTATCTATCAACTCAGCCTAAGGGTCGTAGCATGGCTATGTGCTCCCACACCCATACCTATAGGAGGGAAGCAAAACCAAAGCTCCTCCCCATATTCCCTACCTTGTGATAGACAATCTGGTGAATATCTCTCTACATCTCAGCCAGCATAAGGTTACCCCATGCTATTGGGACACCTACATAGATGATCTGTACAACCCCTAGGATCAGTGCCAGTGTCACACATGTCCCTCCTATATTTGGGGCAATGTACCCCGATACCTTTCTGGACACAAAAAAGTATATCTATTATGTTGTTGGTGTGGCTGATGCATGATGTGCTAGGGCTAACTAACCATGTTGTAGAACCAGTGCCATCCCTAGCCCTAAAAGGGGGGTGACTACCTATAGCTATGTGTATCTCCCTGCCACCACTGGTGTGCCTCGAATAGGTAGCTGGAAGATCTGGTACACATCCTTTAGAGTCACCATCATCTCCCTAGTAGGTAGGTGAAAGGTCACCATCTCTGAATGCCATCACTCTTAGAGGTCTATCACCAGTGCCATGAATGTCCACCTCTGCGGTATCTATGCCAAGTATCCTAATAATAGTGCATCTACCCAAGCCCACTCCGCCGGTGTGAATCCCTCTCCCACCACCAAGACCGAGGCATGTCCCTCTCAGCTAGTCACCTGATACAGTGACCACTGCACCCAAATCAAGCCAAAGCATTAAAACTTTCCTCTAAACCAAAAACCTACTTCTTTCCCTCATTCCCACCACCTACCCTTTTCCCCATGTTCCCACAAAATTGTTCTCCTCGCGTTCTCGCAAAGATTCCCTTTTACCCGCAATCCTGCCATCATGGGATCACCTTGGTACCCCATCCCTATCTTAGCGCGGGAATGCCCACCCATCTAAGCCCCCCCTCCCCCTGGGAATGCCCTTTTTTTGGTATCCTAGTGTGTTTCTACTTTGGAAACGCGATCTCGCAAAAAATGCCTTGCGGGATCACAGTGCTGCCAAATGTTCCCCCAACCCCTACTTTTGTGATGCTGCAAAAAATCCCATGAACCCCCCTTTCCCCCTCCCCTAGCATTTTTTTGTGGGAATGCGTTCTCACAAGTGCGGGCACGTTCCCATCGATCCTGCGTTTGCGGGATTGCATATTTTTCATCTTGAAAATGCTAAAAATACTTAATGAAAAGGCATGCTTTTTGAGCCTACCTATCGGTCATGACCTCCATGATGCCAGACACATCGCACGATGTCAGAACGGTGAGTCATTCGCCCTCATTTTCCATCTTGTCCTCACTTATGAGAGCTCAAAATCTCAATTTGTAGGCTCTAAAGTGTGTAAATGACTTCTTTTTGGCCCCTTCGGCCCTTATTAAGACCTTTTCGAGCCCTAATTTTCCCTCCTAGATGCCTTTTCACCCACTATTTCCTCCCCTCACACCAAATCTTTCCACCCATTGCCTTTTTCAACTCTCTTTTTCTCATACATCCCCCTTCTTAGTCTGCAGCATGCCTTCTTCTCCTTTTCCTTTTGAGACATCGCCCAGGCCCCTTTTTCTTTCATTGCCATCCTCTCGAGGGGGCATCACCCAGTCTAACATCTTGACCCATAATCTAGGGTATTTTCACTACCTAGTCCATTCTTTATGTCATCTATTATTGTTAAAAATATCTTCGAAATAGCGTTATTTTAACACTATGTCGAAGAGGGGCAAAATGTAGACACCTAAATTTGATTACATAAATTCGTAATCTCATTTAGTTTTCTCCTAGGACATCCTATTAATTAAATATTATTATTTGGTTAATTTATGTCATCCCCTAATTAATTAATTTAATTAATTAACTATAGTCCAATTAATTATCTAAATAGAAAACCTATAGTCTGATAATTAATTAATCCATATTCTTCTATTAATTTAAATGGATAGACTTATCTAATTAAATTAATTCATGAAACCTCCTTTTCATCTCACTTGGAATTAAATAAATATTTAATTTCAACCTTAACCCTCAACTAAACCCATCCCAAAAATCCTAACATTTAGTTCATACTCAATCCAACCCATTCACCCATACTAATCCTCCTTAATTAGCTAATGACTCATGATTAGCTAATCAAACCCTCCACTCATTCTCTCTCCTCCCATCACATCCTCCTAAACCTCCCACTTGCCTCCTAATCCAAGCCTAATCATCTCCTTAATATTTTCACAATCATAATCCATGGATTAAGAAATCCTAAGCCAAACCAAGTCAACCCTCATGTCACATCCTCACATCCCCCAATTCTCTCATCTCATGGCAACCTTAAATCCTCTTACACACTCCATCCTTCTCTTACACATTTTTCCCCTCTCACATCTCTCAAAATGGTCACATTCCCCCACTTCTTCCATCCTCTCCCATTGTGATACTTGTCACAATGAGATGCATTTGAGAAAGAACAATCCATGTGCTCCCCCTCAAATGCATCTTGGCCCTTCCTCAAGTTTTCATCTTGACTATCCATTCATCCCTCCTCTTGGCTATAAATTGAGCCCTCTTCTCCTTTATTTTCATCCACCTTTTATGCATTTTTATCATGCCATTTTGAAGACCAAAAACATCAACCATAGCCTTATAATGCCAAATTTTCCACCCATCCATTGAAGCTTGAGAAAATTTTATGAGCACACATATCTCCATCACTCGGACAACATCTCTTCAACAAGGAAGGTTTGCATTTCTTTTGGGTTTTAGCTTATCTTTCTTTGGTCTAATATTAAAGGTCTTATCTTCTTTGTTTTTTTGAATGCTAGCTTAGTTTAGTATTCCTTAACACTAAATTTTAGGTATTAGAGTGGGTTATGAACTCAATTACTCACTCATTGAAAGAGCGTGTCTTGTTTTGGTCTTCATAACTCAATAACAAAGACATTATATGCTTCATCAAAAAACCATGGTCATTTCATGAATTGACCCACTAAAGTATCTCCTTAGAAAAGTATCTCTCAAGGGAAACCTAGTGAAATGGGTAATGATCTTATCTGAATTTGACATTGAATATGTTGATAGAAAATAAATCAAGGGTCAGGTAATAGTTGATCAGCTTGTGGATGCTCCAATTCAAGATGATCATCCTTTGCTATCTGATTTTCTGATGAAGCCATTTTTACTTTTGAATAATCTAATCAATGGAAACTCTACTTTAATCGATCACATACCATAAATAGGATAGAAGCTAGAATTATGTTTGTTACTCCCCAGGGAGATGTTATTCCAAAATATTATAGAATTTTATTTTAATACACCAATAACATCACTGAATATGAGGCGCTAGTTGTATACACCTAAAAATGGTCACCTAGACTATTAGCCCCTTTTGCTAAATCATCAATTGCTTATTCTTGATCAAATCCTAGTTCTGTCATTTATTCAATTATTTTCTATGGGCTAACCATTTTATCCTAAGTTTTTATTTATTTAAGAGGAATTCCCTCCCCTTCTATTAAATAAAAGCCCCCACTTTTCCTCTTATCCTAAGTTGCACAAATAAAACATTATTCTTATTCTATAAAAAGGGAAAAAGCACTTTTTGTCTCATATGGACACAAAAGTCAACTCTTATTTTCCCATTGGAGGATATGTGTGCACATGGATTGCTCCTCTTTTAAGCTCCACCATTGATTAGATCTTTTGCCTCTTAATCTCCATGGTCCATTCCTTCTCATTTCTTATAAAAGGAGAGCTCTGTTCTTCATTCTAGATCCTCAAATTTTTATGTTAATGTTATGCTGTAGGTTTTCTAGGTCACTTTGGAGCTTTTGGAGATTTGGAGCATTCTTGGCTTTTTTCATCTACATGTTATCATAGTTTCATTTCTTGCATTGTCATGGCATTCATAGCTTCATACTTAGCTTAGTTTCCTTTATGCTTTAGATTAATTCATCTAGCTTAACTAGGAGGCTTTGATATACTTGCATCTTTCATTTTCATAGCTTAGCTTGCATTTTCATTTCTAGCATAGCATTGCATTGCATTTTCATTCTTGATTCTTGAGGATATTGGCATTCTTGCCCTTGTCTTCATTGAATCTCCTATTGCATGGTTTACTAGCAAGGTTATAGGCTAAATAGCTCTAGCTGAGAGCATTCTTAAAACCCTTGCACTCCATGCCTAGGGAGCTATGGATTGATTTTTGAAACCTCATTCTTGAGTGTTCTTGAATGGAATGATTCATAAGTCACTGGACTAAAATTATCAATTCAATGGAAAATTCAGCATTAAAAGTGTATGGTGATTCCTAACTAGTAATCCGACAAGTCAATGATGACTATGAGAAAAAAGATGAAAATTTGATTCCTTACATGCAGCTTACTAAGTTTCTTTAATCTCAATTCATAACAATCAAGTTTCAACAAATTTTGAGGATTCATAATAAGCAAGCAGATGTCATGGCTACTATTTCTTCTGTTAGTGAATGAATTTTTCCATTTTTTAAGATTTTGATAATTGTTTGAATCCCAACCCAATCAAGAGGAAAATATATCACTATCAATTTGAGTAAGTCACTCATCAAAGGTCTAGCTACCTTCTAAAATGATTAATCTTTTAGCTCCTTTATTTCAAAAGAATGATTGCATGGGATACTTTTTACCAGAAAGTACTAAAGGAAAATAATATTCCGTTATAAGATTACAAAGGAATATTACAGATTAATATAAATTGATTCAATCATAAGCTAGCTGACTTAAAGATTGATAAAATTGTTTATGTGATAGACTACCAGATTGAACATCATATAAAATTATTGTAAAAGCTTAATAGCACATGCATAGATCATGTAACATATAATTTGATTCTAACTAAAATCAAACATACATGTATAATCTAACCAACTAATTAGATAAATAACACAATCTAATATAAACCAAATGATATTATATTGCAATGCTATAAGGTCTCAATAGTACTTGAAATTAAAGCAACATATTGAAAAACTAGATCAGTTCAAAGTATAGTGATGTCTTTAAAATAATCAGATAATCGACCCTCACAGAGTCAAGAAAATCAAAATATATATCTATGCAGGGCCTATTCAATTTTAAAAAGAAAATCCCATCGTAATTAAAGAAATTACCCCCTTTTAACCATAATTCAACTAAAAACCCTTAAATTATATAATCGTTCACAGTGGAAACGGTCGGGTGCTCTGGGGTCCTTTTAACTGGTTGCATTATGCTCTACTCTTAGAAATCCACCACAAAAATTTTTAGGATTTTCTGACTAAGAAAACCAATGGTCTTGATCCTTTTTGTCTAGATGTCTTTTCCCCTTTTCACTTCCTCCAGCTTCTACTTGTGCATCCTTAGATGATCATTTCCCATGATCAATAGAGAATTGATCCTATTGATCCTAATAAAATCTTTGATCATAACATTCTTCGCATTTTTCTGATCACTTATCTTTTCCTCCAGGAGGGTACTAATTTTCTCTACTTTATGAACTAGGTTAGATAAATCCTTTTTTATCTTTAGGTCGATGGCCTTGAGATCATTATCCATAATTTCATGTATACACTTCACTTCCTATAGGAATTTTGTGGATAGTTCAATACCTTCTTCAAAAATCTCATTCCTCTATCTCACATTCACTTTCAATGAAAATGATGTGTTTTCATTCATTCCAGACACTAGCCTTTCTGTCAAAAACTTATCCAAACCATAATTCAGTACTTCATCCATTCCAGAAACTATACCTTCCCAACCCTGCTTTTCAGTTTCCCAGGTAGAAATTTTAATTTCCAATTCCTTGGCAGTCTCAAGTTAAGTCTAATAAGTTTTACCTAAATTTGAGAGATAATCAACACCCTCCTTGCTAATAAAATCAATCCATTCATCAAACTACTTGGACACAAACCTATCCCTCTGGCTCTGATCTAATAATTTCTAATTTTTGGGGAATTTTATGTTGATTCTCAAGGGAATCTCATTCAGGGGTTGTGGAGTTAGGTTTTGGATATCTTGTATGTACTCTAACATTTTTTGCATGGACTTATTTAGCTCTCTATTATCTTTAGCATCCTTCTAGATTAGGTGAGTAATTTTATTGCTACTTGACTAAAATACCTTTACATTCGTAGCTCTAGTTGCTTGCCCAAGATCAATCTTTTCAACTTTAAAATATTGTAGAGTCACTTCTTCATTAGAATTTTTTGTGGTTTGGGTGAAGACGTTGGCCATCCAATGTAATGTATCTTCATCCAGATCCAAAAGTGCTTCAACTTTTGGTTTCTTACTTTTAGGCATTTTGCCAAGGTATTTTGTAACCATGTCTTCGACTAGAGTAGAAACTGGAATGATGCTCCATTTCCTATTTATAGACAATTCAATCCAGTTGGGGGCCTTTCCACTACTCTTGGTTGGAGGGGTTTGAAAATCCAAAAGATTACCCAATGCTAGTGAACCTTGCACAACTACTTCTACTTTTGCTTGTGTTTCCTCAACCGTTGGAACTTTCTTAGATGTATCCATGGCTAGCTTTGTTTGTTTATACTTTTCATTCTTATTAGGTTCCAAATCTATCACAATGTAGGGTACCTTAGTGGGTTTTGTTTTCTTCGTGCTTCTAGAATGGGTCACTCTCATAGTTGGCTAGGTAATAACTGGATTTTTTCTTTAGGGAGAACTTATGTCTCTATTTATGGTTCAATTGCATCAGTGAAAATGGGAGGGGAGTAATTTTATAGAGCTATTGAAGCTCTCTCTTCATCTTTAGATTCATCCTTTTCTACTTTCTCCTTCTTTCTATCAGCTAGCCACTTCTTTGTTCTTTTAATCACATCATGCATCCTTAGCCTAACATCCTCTTCTTCTCTTTTACTCCAATCAATTTCTAGAATGGGTACACATTCAACTAATTCATCATATCATGGATCCATGACATCTTCATTTTCATCATTCTCAACCCCTTTGATATCAATTGGTACTTTTAGAGTGATAATTTGGCTTAGTGTAAATCTGGAGCATAGCCTTTTTCTGACTTCAAAATCATCTGCACAGTCTGCCCAATAATCTTCTAGGTGAGTCTGATAAAGAAAAGTGGCATCCACCTAGAAATGATGTGCAACAAAGCTCTTATCATTAATATATTTTTTGGTTCTATAAGGCTTCAAGTTCATTATTTTCAATTCAATTTCCAAAGCTGAAGTGTCATGCATGAATTTACAATAATAATGGCCAAGTTCAATAGGAAGTAAGAAACTAGCTCCTCTTTTGAGCTTATACTTTCTTTCAACTTGAACCAACTATCTACAAACCTTGACCCGAATGTACCTATACAAGAAATATCTAGGTAATTTCAAGGGTTATCCACTAAAACCTCCAATTCTCAAGTAATTTAATCTTAGAAACTGGATATAGAAACTCCCATAAACTTTAATTAACTCCATAGCCTCTTCAGACATTCTATGGTTTTTTTTCCCCTTTAATTCAAAAACAATTTTGGCCAGAAATACCTCTTGACCTCTTCTAAAGTTTTCAAAATTCTTTTTCTTTTGTAACATAGGGTAGTATTAAAAAATCTTCATGTCTTCTATTCATGGCTCGTGAGGCAAACCCTCCCAATCTCTACAACAATCCAAAATATAAAAAAGGTATGAAGAAATATAAAAGCTAGTAGTTTCTACAAATTGAGATAATTCTTCATGAAGTCTTTCAACTATGACCTCGGCCCAGTCAACATACTTTTCATCATCAAGAATAGCTTGGATAAAACTATACATCCAATCCTCCTTGTTAAGGTTTTAGGATCATTGCAAATGTAATAGCACTATCTCATTGTATGTGTTTTCCAAATGCAACAATCTCTTGCATTTATATTGAGAATGAGCCAAGAAGAGACATGTCCCTTCATGAGACATGTCTATTCATTAAGATGTAATAATGACAATTATGATTATATATATATATATACATATATATATATATATATATATATATATATATATATATATATATATATATATATATATATATATATATATATATATATATATATATATATATATATATATATATATATATATATATATATATATATATATATATATATATATATATATATATATATATACATACATACATACATACATATATATAATATATCTTGAGTATTATATTAATTTCTCTAATATTTAATAATAATAATATTTATATATATATATATAAGTATATATATACATCTCATATATACTAAATATATATATACACATCTTCACTAGTATTGACTCATAGTGTTTATTCGAATGAAGCTACAAAATATCAACACTCCCTCTTAGCTAGGGAGGATAAATCAATCCAATGTCAAAACTTAAGACACTTGACAACATCAATCATATGATGTAAGAAATAAAGGCATTATCCTCAAGATGTAATCAATAGAAACATAGTCTCAATATGTAGATTGCCTCCATCGATGATTCTATCTACAAGTTCTTAGGTGGATTGCCTCCATGAGCGATTCTATCCATAATTTCTCATATGGATTGCCTCTATCGGCGATTCTATCCATTTGATATCATGAGTATTGGCCTATCAGAATGTCAACACATGACATTCACCAAATACTCTGAGTATTGGCCTATTCAACATATGATATTCACCAAGTACTCAATAAGGTACTGGCCTGCAAAATATCAACACATGATATTCACCAAATACCTATCATATATCTATACAAACAACTCATAGACCATCAATGACATCTAACACTTAGTTGTTGATTTACAAGATATATCAATGCAAACAACTTATAGACTGTCAATTTAATGACATATAACGCTTAGTTGTTCCTTTACAAGATGTATCTATACACAAAACTTATAGATCATCAATTTAATGACATCTAACACTTAGTTTTTTCTTTACAAGATATATTTCTGCAAACAACTCATAGACCGTCAACTTAATGACATCTAACACTTAGTTGTTGCATTAATTCATCATGATCTGTTTCAACATTATAAATAATGTATATCATGATTTAAGTTATTCTAAGATCGTCACCTTCCAATAACTTCTACAAATACAAGTGATAATCATTTGGAAGTCGTCACTTCCTCATGATTTACACAGGGGGCAGGCCCAAAAAAATATTCATGATTCATTAGTATAATAATCAATTTTATCAAGTCTACCTCAAAAGTGTTTCACCTTCAATAGTGAACTCCCTCTCAATCAATATGATCAAGATTGTCACAAGTTGACTAAACCATCTTCTCCCTCTAAAGCTCAAGTTTATCAACTTCTTTAAGTCTTTTGAAATTCCAGACTCCTTTTAGTCTCAATCATCAATTTTTTTGGAAGCATCAAGTTCTTTCTCCCTTGAATGCAATTTTCTTGTACTTATGTCCTGAAGGTATGTCAGAGAGAGATTACAAATAGCTCACTAAACTATCTCGACCGGAAATACCAATGATAGAAGCATACAAGATTTTAATAACCAATAGTATAGCATGAATTAAAAAAACTCAAAAATTATGTGCATTAATTAAACATAAAATACTTATCTTTTATAAATTTCAAGTATTTCATTCTATAAGGTGAGCCCATATAGAAAATATCATGCAAATTCACATAATGATTTCATCATTCTCAAACATTACTATAACTCTTTACATGAACTATATCTAATATCCAAAGGTTCTATACACTATCACAACCTTCAATCTTATTAGATCTCCCTTCAAGTGGTTAGGCTTTTAAAGAAGGAACCTCCCTCTTTTTTAGAAAAAAAAAATTTTAAATTATAAACCTGTACAAATTCGATCATAACTTTTGAACCTAGAATTTTCTCTTCAATCTCTCTGATGAGATTCTTTTAAATTGGTCTATCACCACCATGTCCAAAATTTAGCAAAATCCAACGGTGCATTTGGGAAATATGGTCTTCGTACTGAGACTATATTTTCTAAGACAGTCACACATTCACCATCAACAAACTACTCTCTTACATTTGTAACTTGGCTTTGATACCATGTTAAGGTTTTAGGATCATTGCAAATGTAATAGCACTATCTCATTGTATGTTTTTTCCAAATGCAACAATCTCTTGCATTTATATTGAGAATGATCCAAGAAGAGACATGTCCCTTCATGAGACATGTCTATTCATTAATATGTAATTAATATAATGACAATTATGATTTTATATATATATATACATCTCATATATACTAAATATATATATATACATATCTTCACTAGTATTGACTCATCGTGTTTATTCGACTAAAGCTACAAAATATCAACACTCCTAAAGAATATACATTAGATTGCCTTTAACTCTATTTAGCAAGCTAACCATATTTCTCACATCCTTGATCAGGTGGTCTTTCTTAAGTGGCTTAGGTAGGTGAGAGCCTCCTTTCTCTGGTTTCCTCAACTAGTTACAGACTATTGTGTTGTTATAATCCTTCTTGTTCTGATTGAACTCATCCAGAGCTTTTCTAATAGTCCAATCCCCATAACTCTTGATAGAGAGAATTCTCAAGGTGGCTAAGACTACTTGCCTATTTATATATACCAATTCCTCACCAAAATAATTACAAATGCATTTATCCACTTTATAGTATCTATTAAGACATTCCATTACTAATTCTGGGCAAGGGGTAACTTTGGGGAGCATGTGGCTTCTAGCAACCCACTTTCTATAATTTGGGTCTTCATTGTTCTTGCCTCTACTACTCTAAACCTACCCATTATCTTCTCTATACCTTCTCCTACCAGGGTTGTGTCTCTCATGTTGGGAAAGCTAATTATAGGGGTGGGCTTATTCTCTCTAGAAATTTTCAATTTAAAAAAAGACATGACTGAAAATAAGGACATTTCTAATAGAGCAGAGATAAGCAGAAATCCATTGGAAAAACTTAATTGCTATAACATACAAGCTTCAAATTAAGAAAAAATCTAGAAGAGACTTTCTTGGGACTCACCATTGCTCATGTACCCAGCTTCTAAAAGGAGCAATTTACCTCACATCCTCTCAGCTCTTGTTTTAGAAATCATATGCTTGCATATACAAAGTGAAAAAGAGGGAAAGATTAATGCATGTTTTCTTCAACTACTGGACATCTATTTATAGAAACTTTCCTTGTAATTATGACAACCATCATTTTAATGTGAATAACACTTCGCACGTACCCATTTTTATTACATGTTACTCTGATCAATTGGCATTTAATACCTATCTTTTAAATCATTTTCGATAAAGTAAAATAAAGATTTGGCACGTGCCAATCTGATTTGTCATATTGCATGCTCAAACCTTGAACTTTGAATAATGAAAAATGGGGTTCAAAGTTCAAAGTTCATGATGCTAAAAAAATTTAGAACTAATCAACATGACTAGGACCCACTATTGGCATGATGGATGGAAACCTTTAAAATTTGAACTAAAAATCTGAGGTTCAAGTTCAAATTTCAATATGGAAACCTTCACAACGCGGGGGGAAAGACAAATGTGATTTGCGACAGCATGGGGAGAAAGAAAATAAATCTTGAACTTTGAACAAAAATTTCTAAGGTTCAAGGTTCAAGGGTCAATCTGCGGAATACACATTACACTGTGAAGACAAGAATGCCTACAGCTTATGCTTGAGACTGAAAGGATCTCAAACTTTTGAACCAAAAATCTAAGGTTCAAGTTCAAGGTTCAAGATTGCAAAGGCTCTTTTCTCGAGTTTTTTTTAGGATAAAAAAATTTAAGGGGATGAATTAAGATACATGCAACAGGTGACTCCGACTGGGGACTAGGACCATGAGGGACTAATAAGGGACTCACCATCTCTAGTTCCAAACACACACAACAACAAAAACAAAACCTAGCAATAAACACAATAGAAAGACTATGTACACAGGAAAATACTTATTTACAACTGATAAAGCTTGAGATCGTATATGTTAAAGGACATGAGAAGTTTAGTTCCATCTCCATACCTTAGCCTGAAAGAGTTTGTCCCAAGCTCTCTACTAATTTCAAAGGGTCATTTCCAGAGGGACTCAAACTTTCCATGATTTCTGCATGGTTCTCTTCTCTTATCCCAAAGCAGAACCTTGTCTCCTTCCATAAATTTCCTTGGCCTTGTTCTACAATCAAAAATCTTCTTTACTCTAGCTTACTGACTAGTAATATGGTCCACTACACTTTCCCTTTCCTCTTCAATTTTAGCCAGGTAAAGGATTCTTTTCTCTAAAGAATTTTTAAAAACTTCATCTTTAATCACCTTTGCAGCTTAGTTGATGCCAACTCAAGGGGTGGGGATAATTGAGCTTATATTCCATACAATAATTCAAAATGTGTCATTCCAATATCTCTCTTGGGTGATGTTCTATCGGCCCACAGTGCTTCGTAGAACATTTATTGTTATTCTTTCATATTTTCACTAACTAATTTCCTCATTATTGAAATGAGGTCCTTATTGGTGGATTATGCCTGACCGTTTCCTTTCAAAAATAATCACAGGAGTGTGAGAGTTATATTATGTTATCATAACAAAAAATTTACAACTCACTCCAAGAGAAATTATTTTCATTATCAGCCACTATCTTTGTTGGCACTCCAAACCTGACCAATATATTTTCTTTTAGAAAATTACACACTACCTTAGTGGTTGTCTTCTTCACAAGGACTACCTCTACCCACTTCGTGAAGTAGTTGGTGGCTATTAAGAAGTGAGTGTGACCTGCACTAGATAGTGGATTCAAAGGATCTATGAAATCCAAACCCCACTATTGAAAAGGTTCTTCTATGATAACAGTTCTTAAGGGAAGCATTGCTAATTGAGGTCTCCCAGCAAATAACTTGCATTTTTCACATTGGCCTACCCACTTGTAAGCATCTCTAAATATTCATGGCCAATAGTAGCAATTTCTAAGGATTTTGAACATTGTGATAGTAGATGAATAGTGTCCTCCATAAGACTCATTATGAAAGGTTTGTAATAGTCATTTTTTCTAATCTTCATCTACACATCGAAGGAACATCCCATCCAATCCCTTCTTATATAGTATATCATCAACTATCACATACTTTGCAGACTTAAGCCTTAAATTTGTTTTCTCTTTACCTGTCAAATGCTCAGGGAACTCACCATACTTTAGGTAGTATGCAATGTCTGAAAACCAGGCCTCTTTTAGCCCTACCAACAGCATCAATGGGTTCCATTCCTTCTATGATTCTCTATTTTTAGCTATCATTCTACACAAGCCTTGACCCCTTACCAATTTGGTGGGTTTTATCTCCAAATCAAACTCTTGTACCTTTTCCACCCATTTCACTTAGTTATTTATGGTTACTTTATGTTGTGTGAGAATGCTTTTGACTGCAGCAATGGGCACATAGACTGTAGAGTGGGAATGAAGGATGTAAAACTGGAATTGCTTCACAACTTTAACTATTGTGAATGCCTGTTTCTCTGTTAAGGAATATTTTAGCTCATGTTTCTTTAATGGTATGCTCATGAAAGAGATTGGGACTTCTTCATTTTTATCATTTTTCTATAATAACACTCCGACATGGTGTGTTCACTGGCATAGAAATAGATTATGAAGTCCTTTTTAAAACCAGGATGAGATAACACTAGAGCTTGAGAAATGGTATTATTTTTACCTCATCAAATGACTTCATAGCTTCATCATTCAACTTGAAAGTTTTTTTCTCGCTTAACAAGCTTACCATAAGCCTGGTGGTTTCTGAGAAGTCAAGCACAAATTTTCTCAAAAATTTGATCTAGTTGAAGAAAGAACATATCCCATCTCGGTTTGATAGAAATCATAACTGATGGATTAGTCTAACTCTTTTTAGGTCAATCCTTATTCCTTCTTTTGATGGAAGATGTCCTAGAAGCTTCCCTTTTGTGACAAAGAACATATATTTCTTTGGATTGAATGATATTCCATGATCCCTACACCTATGGAGAATTGTTCTCATGTCACACATATGATTCTTTCTTCATTTGGAAAACATCATCATATCATCTAGGTATATTACAATCACCTTATTAATCATATGCCCAAAAGATGACTCCATAGCGCGTTAGAATACATAACCTACATTTATCAACCCAAAAGGCATCCTATTATATGAAAAAGTTCCCTAGGGAGTAATGAAGGTTGTCTTGTGTTGATCCTCAAGATCCACATTGATCTAATTATATCTTGAAAACACATCTAATAAGGACATCATCTCAGAGCCTACAACTATTTGAAAAATATGATCCATGTTGGGCAGAGAAAAGTTATCTTTAAGGCTTGCCTAGTTTAAGTTTATGAAATTAACACATATTATAATTTCCACATTCTTCTTATGAATCTAGCAACAATTTTAACAACCCACGTAGAGTGGTGAATAGGATAAATTATCCTTTCCTTCAGCATTTTATCTACCTCCTAGAAAATTTCATCCATGACTTTTGGGTTTTAATTTCTCAATTTTTTCCTGAATGGATTGGTCACGGATCTCATCATTTGATATTCCACAATCTAAGATTGTGTGTGACATTGTTGTTCTAGATTACCTATGGTATCAAGACATCAACAATTACCTACATTCCCAAATCTTGCCCCCTGACCTGTCCAATAAAAAATTTTGAGCCCTTATTCACCAAGCCTCTAGGTATGTCATTGTGGGTGATACTATATATCAAAGATCCTTTAACCAAACACTCCTTAGATTCCTTGATTTACGAGAGGCTAAAACTTCTTTACACGAGGTACATGACAATATATGTGAAGGTCATTTCAATGGCTTAGTCTAGCCCAAAAGCTGGTAAGAGATGGATATTATTAGCCCACCATGGAGCAAGATTCATATAATTTTGCAAAAAAATATCATAAGTTCTAGATACATAGCAATTTAATTCATGGTCCAGCACAATATCTTTAGCCAATTGTTTCTCCATGGTCATTTTCACAATGGGAATTTGATCTCATAGGGAAGATCACTCATTTTTATTCCAATGGCCACAAGTATATTATTATAGCTACCAAGTATTTCACCAAATGGGTTGAGTCCATCCCTATGACTTACATGATTGAAAAAAAAAATTACCAAGTTTATACTAAATTCTAGCATATGTCACTATGGACTTCCTTTGGCTATCATCATTGATCATGGTAGCTCATTCTAGAACAAATATGTCAAAGAGCTTCATGAGAAATTCAAAATTCATCATGGATTTTCTAGCATATATTATCTACAAGGCAATGGCCAAGCTGAGGCATCTAATAAAACAATAGTCAAGATATTACAAAAGATTGTCAATGATGTTGGTTAGGAGTGGCGCTTATAGTTGAATCCAACTATTTGGGCCTATAGAACTAGCATTCTCACCCTCATTGGCATGACACCATACTCTCTATTCTCTGGTGTTGAGGCCATAATACCCCTTGAGGTTTAAATCCCTTCACTCATAGTATCATTAAAACATATTCTAGATGATGAGCAGTATAGAATTTCCAGACTTCATGTGCTAGAAATGATAGATTAGAGAAGACAAGTTAGCTTATTCCATTTGCAAGATTACCAAAACTATCTCAGAAGAAGCTACAACAAGAAAGTATGAGTTTTTCACTTTGAAATTGAAGACTTGGTTCTGAAGATGAATTATAAAACCCAACAACAAAGAGACAAGCCAGGCAAATTTGAGCCAAACTGGAAGGGACTATATGTAGTAACTATAGCATATGGATCTAGAGTATATCATCTTGCAACGTCAGAGGGACAACCATTGTTAGAAGAAATCAACATCATGCGTCTCTAAAAGTATTACACATAATTTTGTGAAAAATTTGGGAAAAGTTCCTGAAAAAAAAAGTTAAAGGAAAAAAAAAGAGAAAAATACAAAAAAAAAAAATGAAAAGGTGAAAAAGGCAAAGAAAAAATTGGAAAAGAAAAAAGAAAAATGGATGCCTAGAAGAAAACCTCATAAATAGGCATCTTGGCATGAAAAAAAGTAAATAAAGATAAAAATTGTGTCCAAAAGTGAAAACCTAGCAAACATGCGCTTTGGGCAAGTACTGTGGTGAAAACCTAGATAACATGCGCCACATGTAGTAAGTCATTTTTTTTCCATCTATCATGGTTCTACCTGATGTTTACTATTATCCCTTGATCATATTTTCCCCTATGAGTCTATCCTAGTGCCCCTTTATGGCTTGTTACTGGTTGATATTTTACTTCCTTGAGAGATAGCTAGTTTATATATACTGTGTCCTTAGCTTTTGAATATAACTACATTCTATTTGGGGGCATGATTGTACATTGGTTTGAATTTGAATTTGCACTAGGGGCATGACCTTGATTGTGGTTGATCCATGGATTCATCGCTCTATCAGGTTTGAGATAATGACATGTAAATATCTTAATGTCCCAAAGAAATCTTAAAAATTAATTAATGTCATGAAAAAAGACTTAAAAAATCAAATACAAAGCTGAAAAAATCCCTAAAAAGTATATAAAGTCCTGAAAATATCTTTTAAAATCACATAATGACCAAAAAAACCTAAAAATTTGCATAAAGACCTGAAAAAAAGACTTAAAAAAATAAAATGTGATCCTTAAAAAATCAAAAAAACATTAAAAAAGCCCTGAAAATATTTGTAAAAAAAAGCATTAAAAACTCCAAAAAAAAACCTAAAAATTGTAAAATGTCCTAAAAAAGATTAAAAAATCCAAATATTGCTAAAAATCCTTTAAAAAAATGAAAAATATTTCTAAAATTTGCAATAAATGTGCATATTCATTGTAAATAATCATCTTCCTTTTGCATCACAACGAGCATGCATGCAGACATAGTTTCAAAGCAATGCGCTTCAGTGAAATCACGCTTTCACAAATAGAAAAACTGAGACAATTGATCTAACACTCAATCTAGTTGGATTTTTTCAATCTACCAATCAACCTATCAACCATTTCAACCTTTTTTTATCAGATCAAACAACACCAATATCAACAGTATCCAACAAACTACTAAAGCAAGTAACAATAAGATCAGAATGTGTTGGAGCAATTAAGTATTTACTAATTACATTTTACTTAAGTTTACTTAGGATAATGCATTTGCATATTAGTTGTCATTGAGAAACCTAGGAGTTTGCAAATGTTCATTTTAGCACATGGTGTAGGAGAATTTCCACGTTAGGTGGTGATAGTTGTCATTTCATACCTCTTTGTGTGTGAGATCCACCTTTAGTGCTCTTATCACATTATCATCCTCTCATTGTTGCACATGTTCCACATACTTTGATGCATAATGGATGATGATCCACATTTGGTGGACATGTGATTACACCTTGTCTAGTTGATAGCTTATCACTTGCATATCTTCTAGTTATCATATATTGCATATATATTCAAGCACATCTACATTGCATACAACAATTATCCATTATCATTTGATCATTATTGAGTTATTCATTTGATCATTGTGTTATCTCTTGAGCTTCTAGATCTTGCCATTTCATTCATTTCTTTAGGAAAATTCTTACATGGTATCATAGCCATAGGAGTCTTCATTGCATAGCCATTGGAGAGCCATTTTTGCTTCAACTTTTGGAGGGCCACGAACCAAATCTAGGATCAGCACTTTGTGGGAGCATTTTGAGAAAGATCAAACCTCACCATTGCATCTGAGTGGCCATTCTTGTAAATTTTGACTATAAATTTTCCTACCTTGAGAAAAAGTCAAGTTTGAGGCAAAAAAATTTGTAAATCAGACCTCTAAGGCCCGATCTGCAATTGGGTAATCTTCTTGGCCACTTTGCATTTTAGATCTGATTTTTGTTTCTATTTCTATCAATTATTTTATGAGTCTCCAATTACTATCATATTTTTTAAATTTATTTCAAATCTAGAATTAGAAATTATTTTGGGAAAAAAAATTGGTGTTTTGTTTTTCAGGATCCCCACCCCTGCTTTTGTCAGATCACAACTGCAAGGAATAGTACAACAAGTAGAGAGAATATTCTAATAATATTTAGTACCGACATGAAGTAGAGTTTTCAGATCAAAGCCCCTAATCAAACTGACAAGTAAAAAAACTATCCAGCACATGCCCCCACCAGCACAAACAATTGTTTATTCTAAGTGCAGCATAGCTCCTTTCAACCAATGATTCTTCACCAAGAAAACTAGGGTGGGGTTGGCTATTAAAACTCCAAATATCCCACCACACTTCCTGCCACCATTTTGCATCACTCAGCTCGGTGAGCTCCTCCTCCGCATGGCTTATGTCATATCTCTCACTTGCAGTCCTCCATGCCTCAATGTGCACACATCCACGCGAGCATGTTCATCCTAGTCAGCCACCACTGAGCTCCTTCTCCATCTCATGCAACCCGCAGTCAAGCCTTCCATCCATGCAAGCCCAAGCCCTAGCATGGCTTGTCCACATGAGCTCATCCTAGCATGGCACATTCCAGCCCGGCTTGTCCCAACGAGATCGTGCCAACACCGAGTCGAGCTCATTACAGACTAGCAAATCAAAGAACGCCCCGTAGCAGTTTGGCCAATCGGGTATTTTTTTTTTAAAAAGCATTTTTTCTCAGTTTTACCTATGTTAAAATTGATGGTTGTATAGCCATCACAAAAAAAATTTTAAATGCTTTTGACAATTTTTAAACCGTCAAATTTAACCCAGTGATTGAATCATCATTTTGTGTCATTAATTTTGACGGTCGTGTGACCGTCATTTTTGGGTATTTTTGCACTATCGTGACGGTCATTTGAACATCAAATTTAACCTCATGTTTTTCTCACATCGGTGAGGTTTGAAATTTTGCATCCCTCACCATTTTTAGTTTTGAATTTTTAGTCCAACTTTGGGAGGCCATAACTTGGTGTTAGGAATGGGAACACTTAGAGGGGGTAGTGAATCAATGTTCTATATATTATTACTTTTTCTAATATCTTGAAACTTAACTTAATTCCTTAAGCACTGAAATGAATATCAATGCAAGTAAGATAAAAAACCATAAAACATAACACCAAATATTATTACGGGGAAACCCAAATAGGTAAAAACCCCGGTGGGAATTGACACCCACTAAGAATTGCACTTGATTATTATGATCCATGTTAGAAGATCTTACAACCCTATTAGGAGTTGATCTTTATAGTGCAATAAGTACAGTGACCTGGTCAAGGGTCAGACCCTGTTAGGAGTCTTTTACAATAACCCTATTATGGGTGGTGGCTCACTGCCAAAGCTCACTGCTCAATGAGAAGGCTACAACCTCCTGGATATCAGATACACACTATATCTACCAATGGTGAGTTGTTGCTTTGACACTGCTTGTCTGATTAGTTCCTTTTGTGCGCTGATGATTTAGCCTCTTGTAAAGCTCTACAACATTCTAACTGATCTTCACATACTTCTACTCTACTGCTATTAACTCTATATGTCATACCATTCTCAAATACAAAGGTGCATGTCTTATTTATATGCACTAACAAAACTATTCATAAGGTCGGCCTTCGACCTATTACATACAAGGCTTCCAAATGAATTGGCTCAAGCGTGTTTACATACAATGATATTAACATACCTATAACCCAAGTACAATAGGTGCATAGGCTTTATAAAACAATATTATACACGCTAACCAAAATACTAATAGCCGGCTCCATGCTCTGTTATGTTCTGTTGCTCACTGTCTATGTCACTTCATCTAGATGTAACTTCTTCATACTAACTCATATGATCATGCGCTCTTAGACTTAGCATGATTACATACTCAAAATATTATCTTCAAGGGTGCATAACATAACTTGGTCATACGCATGTGCATTGATGCTTTGTTGATCTGGTGCTCTGCTAAATGTCCCGTCTTCCATACAGCCATTTTTTTGATCTTATGAGTAAGTGCGCTAACTTCGAAACTCCATATGACTTTGTTTCCATCATGAAACACTTAGTTATAGTCATATACAATAGTATATTCAAATTTCCAACAATCTCCCCCTTTTTCATTAATGGAAACAAAGGAATATGATGAAGTTACTAACTATATCTTTATACAAAACTTTCTAACATATACTCTATCTTATATCTCCCTTATACTATATACTTTACTCCCTTTTTACATCATATATACTGCTTCATATTCTCCCTTTTACTATATATTCTACTCCCCCTTTGACATTAATGACAAAGGTTCTAAAAAATGGAACTTCAAGTACTTACATTGATAATACATCATGGTTTGCAATTTCTTGCTGCCAAAATGCCTTCAGTGCATCTACTGTCTGAAGATGGGCGCACAAAGCATAAGTCAACTTCTCCATCTTTTCCAATTTTGTACATGAGCCTTGGTCATATTTCACAATAGTGGCATCTATCTCCTTGATTTTTTGATTTAGCACATCCAATGAGGGCGCAAGAGCATTTCTTAGCTGAGTTTGCCTTGCCCTTATCTTGGCATTTCTTTCTCTTCCTTCTCTATTTTATCCAATTGTCCTTGGTAGACATTATTTCACATATTTACATCTTTGGAGGGATCTTCTACTGATTTCCTTACTACCTCAATCATTGATTTAGCTTCCTAAATTTTCTTTGAGAGGTATGCAGTTAATTTGTCCTTTTCCATATAGCCAGCTATGATTTTTCTTACTTTAGCTGTTATCTCCTTCAACAAAGCTTGACCAACTTTTAAAGAGCTAAGGTTAAGTGTGAAGTTTCCTATCAATTCACTTAGCCTCTTCTTGAGATACTTTTCTTTTGCAACCTTGGTTGCTGATTCTTCTAGGCTAGAGAAGTTTGCCTTGAAGCTTGTTAGGATGGTACTGACATCATCCACTAAATGAACTTTTGTTACCTTCTTCTCTTCTTGTAGTAAACTGTTAATAATGTTGACTGACTCAACAAACAATGTATTTCTCATCACTTGTTTTGCCTTTTCCTTTTCCATTGCAAGCACACTGATCTTAATCAGGTCTTCTTCTCCCCATGAGTCTAAACTTGTTGTTTTGGGAGTTAAACTTGACAACAATGACACTGATGGCATAGGAGTAAGAGGTGTGTTGTCCATCACTTTTATCTTTACCTTTATGGGCATTTCAACAAAGGGCTCATTTGTTGGTTCATTTTCCTTTTCCCCTTCTTCTTTCTCCTCTTCTTTTCCTTTCTCCTCTTCTTTTTCTTTCTCCTCTTTCTCTTCTTATCTAGTTATGTCTTCAGTGAGAACTTCTTCTTGCTGCTTGGTAATTTCTTCAGCACATAAGATTTCTACTTTTTCAATATTCAAAAATGCTTATTCAAAGTTATCCAAGTCCTTATCTATGGCCAACATTGATGTCTCTACATTATCTATCATAATTGTGTCCTCCTTGGTTTCAGGCATAGGTGTAGAATCCTGTCGACCTATCATAGGTGCATTTGGGATCTCAGGTGCTTTTACTTTCTTAGAGGGTACTTTAGTTGTGGGTGCAGATGATGGATGCATGATTTTTTCCAAAAAATACTTTCTCAAAGGCTTTTTATGTCTCCTTTGAAACCAACTCATAGTCCTTGTTCATGATGTGCAGAGTTCTCATCTTGGTTCTGAGGTACGGCTTCACCAAATTCAACAACAAGGATTTTTATTCAACTGAACATACTAGTAGGTGTATACACTTAAAAATGGCTACATTAATTAATTAAATATTTATTATTTAATTGATATTGACTTGATAAATTAATTAAATATTTATTATTTAATTCATTATTATTCATCTATTTGTTAAATAAATTATTCAATTTATTTAGTAAATTCACTATAGTTTATTCCTTTATCCTAAGTCTTCTAATTAGTCTTATTAAAGTGATTTAATTAAATACACAATCACCTAAATATGACTAAGTTTCCTAGTCCACCTCACCTACCTAGTCACCTGACACATCACTTTGGCTAAAATAAATTATTATTATTAATTATTTATTAGTAATTATCCTCACCCACACATGTCCTATTCTTAAGGGCTATGTGGCCTCATAGGACTTAGTCTCATGACCA
This sequence comes from Chamaecyparis obtusa, assembly GCA_027943335.1. Taxonomy (NCBI): domain Eukaryota; kingdom Viridiplantae; phylum Streptophyta; class Pinopsida; order Cupressales; family Cupressaceae; genus Chamaecyparis; species Chamaecyparis obtusa. The sequence continues at coordinate 5,691,605 of BSBK01000497.1, read as the reverse complement.
CATGTCCTCTCAACAACCAAGTCAAGAGACATTCCCTATTCCTAAGGGGCTTCTCAAGCCACCTCTAAGGGTCAAAGGTGACTCATAGGACACTTGTGCAAAGAGTCCTCATGAGGAAAATGTCTCTCCCTCTTTCTCTCTTTGGTCTTTGTGAGACACTTGACATGTGTCTTTCCCTTCCACCTTCTTATCCTCCATGTCAATGTGAGAGGAACATCATCCCTATTCTTCCTCTCACATTCCAAATACATCCCTCTTTCTCTCAACTCCTTCAACCAAGTCAATCCTAGCCCTAGGATCTTCCACCTTTCATTCTCAACTATAGGATTGTGCCACCTAGGCCTAGATCCTCCAAAACTCTATAAAAGGAGCCTCATTTCCTCTTTGTGAGCTAATAGGTATTTTTGTAATAGGCATTCAAGCATTCAAGCAATTAAGCATCCAAGCATCTAAGCATTCTAAGAGAAATCAATCCATATTATCATCATTTCATTTGCATTCCATCCATTAGATTGCATAAGCTATTGTGCACTCATTTCATAAAATCTCCACACTTTGGTAGCATCTTGGGAGAAGGCTTCATTTGGAAATCTGAGAGCTCAACCTCTTCAAGAAATCAAGGCTAGGAGGACAATGGAGACAAGTTGCATGGTAAGTGAAGGTAATTGATTTAGTTTCATCATTTTATAGTTACTTTTTATTCTTCATTGTGTTGCATTAGATTGATTTATTGGCTTTCAATAGTTAATTTATCATCTCTAGTTATTAGACATCTAATTTGCATACATTTTTGGTGCTAGAAGGAGGGCCCAACCGGGTTTTTGACTTTCAGTTTTTAGTTTTCCATGTGCAAATTTTTCTACAGGATATTTTGGCGCATTCATCCATGATTCCAGCACATCCATTCATTTCTACTGGGCATTCATTTTTTGACGCCACAATCACTATTTCTCTTTCTGCATTTTTTTTTCTATCATATTTATGCGCATTAGTTAAAAAAATTTGTGCATACATATTTTTCTGTTGCGCATCCATAATAGAGGTGCATATACATCATCTCACTGCACATTGGTATCTCTATGCTACGCATACATATTTGCTGCGCATTTATCAAAACTTTATGTGCATTTAGTTCATTGTTCTGCGCATTTGTCATTTGCTGTGGTAGATTTCAATTTTACAGTTGTTTAGATTTTTAGCTAACATTTTAACAAGTGTCTGTTCATTCTGGTAATATTTAGGCTATTTTTTAGGATGTAATCTTGAAGACCCCATTGCTAAAAACAAATTTTTTAATAGTTTGATTGCAGATTGCCAAGGAGTTTGCAAAATAAACCATAACCTCGTTTGGGCTTAAAATAAGACATGTTTTTGCTTTGTGTGTATTCTTTACAATAGCTCAAGTGTTTGTTGTGTCTTGCTTAATAGCATATTTGTAATCCCAAAATTATAACAACATATCCTCTCCCCTCACCATTCATGGACCTTGGGCATAAGAGAAATTGTTATAATTTTTAGAGGGCAGTCTTTGGTGGGAAAAGAGGTACTCACCCCAAGGAATGACCTAACCGATAACAGGCTAAAGCCAAGTCCTTCCAAACCGGTATATAAAAAATGCTAGTGTGATTAGTCTCGCATTAGACAGGTGTGAATTTATTGTGGCAACCAAAATCTCCTCTAGTACCCTAGTGGTGTGTTAAAGTCCTACTTAGTAGAGGTGAAAGCCTTGCTTTGAAAGGATTGGGAGAGCCCCCTTAATTGGGAAAATGACTTGATCACAACCACCTGAATGGATGACCTTATTAAAAGCTTTTGTTTAGTGGCCAAAAACCTTCTATCTGCTGGCTCAAGGAGCCACCCAAGCTCGTGAAGACACCCCACATTACTCATGGTTCATAGTAGAGATAGCAGTTCTTTGGGAAGTAATGACCCATTGAATTTGGAACTTGGTGTGCCTGAGAAGTGAGTGCACTATAAGGAGGAGCTCATGCCTCCAAGTTCCTAGGCTATCCAAAGTGGATTTGCATGGCTAGATTTTATTATCCTAGTGGGGATTTAGCAAATATTGTCCTTGCCAACCATAGGATTGTAAGCGTGTTTGTGCATTCATATTAGCATAGTTAGATTAAAATCATTTATATCTTATGTGCGTGTGTTTATGCATTTTTCATTTGCCAAAAACTAGAAAACATCAGAAACATCCAAAATTTTCAATTCAGATCAAAACTTCAGAACCTGCACATATATCAAATCTTGTTGCGCATTTGATCCAATTTGTTGCGCATTTGTTCAAACTATTTGCACTTTTGATTTTACCAGTTCACATCTGTCACATCTTTTTACGCATCTGTTTCATTTTATTACACATTTATCAATCTATCCTGGGCATTTGTTGATGCGCATTTACAACAGTGAGCATTTCCACAAACTTTACAATTTTCAAAACCACTTTTTTAGATACCCATTTTCATCTTTAGTAAGATTCTGGAAAAATAGTCGAGTTACATAGACCTCTGATCTTTAGTTTGACCATTTTCATCAGTTTTCATCTTTCCTTCATTAAGACTCATCAAATCATTTTCTTCCAATCTTTGAAATTCTCAATTTAGTGTTGAAACATTACCTTATCTATCAAATTTTGATCTTTGTGAGTTTACCATATCAGGATATATCATCCTTAACCACCAAACTTACTTAGGTTTTTATCTCTTGATTTCCCTTTGTCATATCATAGTGAGATCTATACCTCCTATTGACTTAGAGTTTATCAAGTTGTCTTATCACTTTTCAACACATTTCAATATCTTTTCTATCAATCACTTTCCATATCTTCTCATCAAAAATCTTTCATCCAACAATCAATTTTCTTCTTTTTATGGTTCAAAATCGATCTCAAAAACTCAAACAACCTCTTAATCTAGAATCCCTAGGAAATATGGAAGGAAATACTAGCAATTAGGAGAACCCTTGGTCCAAAGAGCCTCCTAAGAAAACTTCACTTTTCACATCAGATGACGAACCTATCGATGAAGAACTTAGAGATGCTACACAAGATCCTAAATTTTTCCAAGTCATGGAATGACTCTTAGGCTTGGATAAAGAGATATATTTCCTCATGCTTGCTCAACAAGGAGCTAAGTTACCAAGTGATTTTGATGTTTCCCATCTTAGAGAACCATCTCACACAAACAATCAAGAAATCCCTAAAGGTTCTCAAGATACTCATGGAGCAAAGGAAACCAATCAGCAATCCAATGCTTCTCATAGTCATGAACAACACACTATTTCTCAAAATGATCAACAAAACCATGCTTCCCAAAATCATGCTTCACAAAACAATGCTTCTCAAAACAATGTTTCCCAAAACTCTCAAGGAAACACGTTATCTTTGGATCCCATTCTACAACAAATCCAGATGCTTCAACAACAAATCCATGACATCCAAACTGGATCATCAACAAAGAAGTATTCATTGGATGATATATGTCCTTATCCTTTTGATAAGAACTTAGCAATGATTCCATTCCCTCCTCATTTTGAGGTACCAAAATTTGACAAATATAAAGGGAATTTGGATCCACAAGACCACATTTGTGAGTTTTGTGCTGCTTGTATTGAAGTCACTCACAATGATACTTATCTTATGTGACTATTTCCATGAAGTTTAGGAGGACAAGCTATGGAATGGTTCTCCAAATTACCCCCAGGCATCAAATCTTTCAATGAGCTTCTTGACAAATTTGTGACTCATTATTCATATAACATCAAACATGAAGTCACTATGCTTGATCTTTGCAATGCACATCAAAAGAATGGAGAAACCTTCCTTACTTTTTTGCAAAGATGGCATCAATTGTTTGCCAAATATCCACAAACAATTCCTGAACAAGAAAAGATGGATATCTTTGTGCAAACCTTACACCAGAAATGAGTTATAGGTTACAATTGCAATTTCCACCAAACTTCAATAAGCTCATAGAAAATGGTATCAAGATTGAGGAAGCCATGTTCAGAAAAGGCAAGATCAAACTTTATTCCAAGGACAATGTTGGATCCTCAAATTCCAATTCCAACAACTACAACAATGACAAATCAAAATTCTGGAATAAAGACAAAAACATTGTCAATGATGGGATTGTTGATAATCATAATGTCAAACCAACACAACCCCTTCTCAATCTCACAAGTTAGGCCAATGCTACTCAAGGTACTTACATCAATCAATCATCAAATCAAAACACCAACAAAGATTCATCTAAAACACGGTTGCCTTTCATGTCACCTTGAAGAAACTTTACTCCTTTAGGGGAATCTCTTGAATCAGCATTATGGAAGTTAATCACAAAGAAACTCATTACGCTTCCTGACATGAAAGATTTCAAACCTAGAGTGAAGCCTTCTTGGTGGGATGAGCATGATTATTGTGAATTTCAAAGAGGCAAAGGACATAAAACTAATGATTGCAAAAGGCTCAAAAATGTAATTCAAGACTTAATTGAAAGTGGTGAAATTAGTGTTGATGGACATACCTCAAATGAATCACATACGACTTTCAAAGACCCACTTCCTAAGCATGAAAAAGGAGGTTCTTCCAATACTAAGAGTGACAATCAAGCCAATTATAATTCCACTCCCTATCGATATGTTGGTAACATTTCTGAATGTCATCCTTCTAAGTATTATGCCAATGTCATTACCATCAAAGGAAAATCAGAGAGTCACCCAGTCCATTTTACTACTCACGCTAAATCCAAAGTTACTCTCCAAGGAGTCCAGTCTAAACCAAATGCACCTCACAACAAGTCTGTTTATGTCCCAAAGTCTACAACGAATATTTCCAACCAATACAACCTTTTGGAAAAACTCAAGAAAACACCTGCCCAAATATCCATCTTAGAGCTTTTGCATCTATCCCCATCTCACAAAGATATCCTTGAAAAAGCTCTCTTAGAAACCCAAGTCCCCACAAATCTAGATCATGATCAATTTCAAGCTATGGTGCCATTTAACAACCCTGCATTACCTATCCTTCACTGAGAATGATAATTAGCTATTACCCAACCTCATAATGCTCCCCTACATATCAAAGTCCTTGTCCAGAGTCACAAAATCAAAAGAGTACTAATAGATGGAGGAGCTGGCTTAAATATCTGTACATTGAAACTAGTCCTTGCATTAGGATTTTCTGAAAATGATGTTGATCCCAAGAAGAAAATCATGATAAAAGCTTATGATGAGGAAGAGAAGTCATCCAAGGGGTCTATTGTTTTACCAATCAGAGTAGGTCCTATAATCAAAGATGTACCTTGCCAAGTCCTAGACATGGATCTTGCTTATAACATTCTCTTGGGAAGACCATGGATTCATTCCATACAAGCTGTACCATCAACCTATCATCAATGCTTGAAATTCCCTCATAATGGTCAAGAAGTCACTATCAAAGGAGACACTAATCCCTTCTAGTATTGCAGTTCTGTGAAGACATTTGACTCTTTGATACCTTATAACCATACTGGATCTTCTACAACTACATCCAGTGATCCTAGTAATATAGCATCAACTTCAAAATCAAATGGGATCAAGATAGATATAAAAGAAAGAAGTATGGGAGAATACACTTTAGGTCAAGCTCTTTGCATCATAGAGTTACCTTTATCTCCTAGATCATATGGAAGGTCTTTGATCACTAAACAACAATCAGAACCCCCTTCAACACTTGTTTATGACACATTTATAAGTGGGGGCACAATATCCAAAGAGGCAGTTGAGCATAATGCTATTCATTTGCTTAAGTCATAGAAGAATGAAGAAGATATCAAACATGAATATATATCACCTAATGTCTATGGTAAAGGGTATACTTTTCTACAAAAGATGGGATACCAAGGTGCTGGACCTATAGGGTTACAAAGAGAAGGTGTTATCAAACTGATCTTGCAAAATCCAAACTATCAAAGAGACACTACATGATTAGGATACAAATGAGAAGGACCAAAAGAACCAAAAGGAAAAGCAAAGATCACACCTTTTAATGAGATCTCTAAAGCTCCTACTTTTCAATTCAAAAAGAATGGTATGTATGTGGATCCAGAGAAACAAAAGATAGCACAGGGAATCATTGATAGACTTAGGGATAATGATGATTCTGACTCGAATGATTATGAATGGGATTCATTATCTGATTATACTAAAAAAATAGGAGTTGATGTTGTCCATCACTATAGTAATGATTACCATGAGGGAGAGAGTTCAAGGAGTGACTCACTAGGATTGGTCCCATGTAATACTACTCTTGTCGATCATGAGGGAAGTGAGCATTATCTTGTGATAGACAAATCAGATGAGAGTATGGAAATAGAACTCACTGATACCATCATAAACCTTGACAACTTTTCCATCAATACCATCTTTACCTTTGAAACTGACCTGAATGATCCAATGCCCCTTGTATATCCCAAACTTATCGATTGGGATTCTCCCGATCATCCAGAACTTGATGTATTCCATAATGATGACACAATCATTGACTATCTTGGAATCAAAGATCATTTACCACCAAGAGATCACAAGTCATGATTTTCGATAGAACTCAATGACATGGCCTACTTTGGTGAGAGTGCCAATCCTTTCAGTCATAAAAATATAAAAATAATCAATAGATCTAATGGTGAAAACCACTCAGTGGCAGTATTAGATCCAAAAATAGTAAAAAGAAATGACGCATCTAATGGTGAAAACCTCTCTAAGGTGCCTAACGATGGAAGGATTGACACTCTTCCCAACTATCTGTATCGAGAGCAATCTGCTATTCTTATAGAACCAATAGTACCTCTTAACATTGGAACAGAAGAGTCTCTGTGCATCCTCAAAGTAGCAGTATCCTTGACAGAATTAGACAAGGAAGCTTTTGCAAAAAATTTCAAAGAAAGACAAATCAACTTTTCTTGGTCCTATGCTAATATGCCTGGGCTGGATCCAAATCTCATTATGCATCATTTATCTATCAGGCCAGGTGTAAAACCAATTAAGTAGAAGCTCCGCAAGATGCACCCCCACATTACACTAATGGTTAAAGTAGAATTGAAGAAGCTCCTAGATGTTGGATTCATTTGAGCTATTGATTATGCTGAGTGGATTTCAAATATGGTCCCCATCTCAAAACCAGACAAGTCTATTAGGATTTGTATTGATTTTCGAGATCTTAATAAAGCTTGTCCGAAAGATGACTTTCCTCTGCCAAATATTGACATTATTGTTGACCTGACAGCTGGGCATGAGATGTTATCATTAATGGATGGATTTTCTAGCTATAACCAAATCAAGATTATGCCAGAAGACTAAGAAAAGATGGCTTTTACTTGTCCATGGGGTACATACTGCTGGAATGTGATGCCTTTTGGCCTCAAAAATGCTGGAGCAACTTACCAAAGGGCAATGACCACAATCTTTCATGATATGATGCACACCATTATGGAAGATTATGTTAACAACATTTTAGAAAAATGCAAAGACAAAGCTAGTCATTTGAGAGTGTTGGATAGAATATTCACCCAGATGGAAAAGTATCAGATTCGACTCAATCCGAAGAAATGTGCATTCGGAGTTACATCCGGTAAACTGTTAGGGTACATTGTCTCAGCCAAAGGAATCAAAGTGGATCCATAAAAGGCTAAAGCAATATTGGAGATGGCTTCCCCAACTAACATTAGTTAGTTAAGATCCTTGCAGGGATGTCTCCAATCCATCTGAAGATTTGTTTCTCAACTAGCAAATCGAAGTCATCCCTTTCAACATTTGTTGCATAAAAATATCTCATTCCAATGGGATGATCAGTGTGAAGTAGCCTTCAATAAAATCAAGTAATATCTGGTGAATCCTCCAACTCTAATGTCACCAATTTTGGGCAAGCTACTCTTGCTCTACATTTCAGCTATGGCAGTTTCACTAGGTGCTCTACTAGCTCACCAAGATCATGAAGGAAAAGAAAAATCCATCTATTATATCAGTCGCACCCTAGTGGGCTATGAGCTAAACTATTCTCCTATAGAAAGAGCATGTCTGGCTATTATTTTTGCATCATAGAAGTGGTGACATTACATGTTGTCACATTCAATCCAACTCATCGCCAAGATTGATCCTTTAAAGTATCTATTAAGCAAAACAGCATTGACAGGTAGATTGGCTAAGTGGGTCATGCTACTTAGTGAATTTGATATTGAATATGTAGACAAGAAAGCTATCAAAGGTCAAGTGATAGTAGATCAACTAGTAGATGCTCCATTAATGGATGACCAACCTATACATATAGAGTTTCCTGATGCACACATCTTGGCTTTATCTACACAAACCTAGCAACTATATTTTGATGGATCGTATACTCAACAGGGTTCAGGAGCTGGTATTTTTTTTGTTACACCACAAGGATGCACCATTCTGAAATCTTACAAGCTACTCTTTCCTTGTACCAAAAATGTAGTAGAATATGAAGCCTTGCTGATTGGGTTAAAGATGGCTTTACAATGGAAAGTAACTGAAATAAATGTCTATGGGGATTCTCAGTTGATTATAAACCAGGTTAATGATAATTATCAGACTAAAGATGATAAGTTATTACCATATAAACGTATGGTTGATGACTTCAAACAATATTTCTCAGTCATCACTTTTGGGTAGATTCCTCAACATGATAACAAGGCTGCCAATGCAATGGCAATGATTGCTTCTTTATTTGATACAAAAGATACCAAGGTCCATTTTGAGTTCTTGGTGGAACCTCTGACTTGTCCTACATATGATGATCCTAACACAAGTATTATATGTCATCTAATTGGACACGACTCCCCAATCTATGGAAACATTTATTCCTATCTAAAAAATGACATCCTACCCCCTGACTTATCCTGTAATCAAAAACAAACTTTTCTCCGCCAAGCCTCCCGCTATGTCCTAATATCTAATACCCTTTATCGGTGAGGTCTTGATGGTACTCTCCTATGATGTCTCGAGCATGATGAAGCTCAAACTACCTTATGAGATGTACATGAGGGTATTTGTGGGACACATTTGAGTGGTCCCTCTTAGGCTAAGAAACTCATGTGTATGGGTTATTATTGGCCTACCATGGAAAAAGATTCCTTTCATTTTGCTAGAGCATGCAAGAAATGTCAGATACATGGAAACTTTATTCATGCTCTAGCACAAGAGTTACATCCTTTTACAACTACCTTGCCATTCAGTTGGTGGGGGCTCGACCTTGTGGATGTTATCAACCCTCCATCTTCCAATGGTCACAAATGGATTCTCACTACAACAGAATATTTTACTAAATGGATTGAGGCCGTTCCATTGATAACCACCACAGGGAAACAAATATCCATGTTTATCTTAAATTATATCATTTGTAGATATGGTATACCTATGTATCTCATTACTGATCATGGGAAATAGTTTCAAAATTAGGACATGGATGAACTATGTGCAAAATTTCATATTACCCATAACTATTCCACCATATACTATCCCCAAGGAAATGGCCAAGCTGAGGCGTCAAATAAAACTATTGTTAAAATCCTACAAAAGACTATCAATGACGTTGGTCGTGACTAGCATATACAACTAAATCCAGCCTTATGGGCTTACCATACCTCCATCTGTACTCCTACTGGAGCCACCCCATACTCCCTTGTCTATGGATTTGAAGCAGTCATGCCCCTCGAGGTCAAGTTGCCTTCACTTCATGTCACTCTCAAAGATTTGATTCCTGATGAAGACTATAGAGTTGCATGGTTGACTGAACTAGAACTATTGGATGAACACCATTAGAGAGCTTATGATAATTTGAAAGTCTATGAGTAGTGTATGTCTTGTCAGTATAACAGCAAGGTAAAGCTCAGAGACTTTCAGCTAGGTGACTTAGTTCTTCAAGAAAATCTAAAGAATCAATTACATCATGAAAAGAAGGGCAAGTTTGAACCCAATTGGTTAGGCCCTTTTGTAGTTATAGCAGTTTATGGTTATGGGGATTATCAATTGTCCACACCTAAGGGAGATCTTTTGGATGAACCTCTTAATAGTATCCATCTCAAGAAGTTCTATCCTTGAAATCCCAATGCAAGGGCTATGTATATATTTTGTAAATACAAAAAAATCATAAAAATACAAAAAAATCAAAAGAAAACTGCAATAAAAGCATGTGGTGAAAACCTGGAAACAGGCGCCATTTGTATCAAGTTAGCTCTTGTATCTATTAGGATTCTTCTAGTATGTCTGTTCATTGTATATATCCATGATAAAATGGCTTGTTAGTCCCCATACGTGCCATGTACATATCATAATAAAATGGCCAGTTCATACACCATTCATTGTATCTACCCATAATAAAACCCCATCATAGTTTGATCATTTTTCATGGTCTTCATCCTAGTCTTGTTGCATCTTTCTTCATCCATAATAAGTTAGTCCATCACCTAGCTGGGGGCATGTCCTCGACCTAGTTTAGGAAGTGGATCTATGATAGTCATGACTCTTAGAGGACACAATGGAGTGATTTTCACCAGAAAAAGAAAACGCAATCAAATATTCTTTCACAATGATATCTTTATGATGAATCGGAATCTGTGATCTATCCTTCGAAACATGACTGTTTATCTATTGAATCTTGACTATACATCATCACTTGAACTGATCACTGTATCTTACACTATCTTTTTGGCAAAAGAAATGTATATTCATGATAGGCATGTTAGAATGATTTCTTGTAAATTATGCATTCATATCTGGATTTCATTGTTATCATGTTTCCTATGCTATTCCATGATATCTTTGACATGAGTTTGAAACTCTAAAATGTCATTGATTAGGATAGCCATGATGGGGCATGGTATTTTCTTTGGTTGTTTTTTGTGGGATATTTCCCCATAAAATTGAAGGAACAAATAATTGGGGTGTCTGCGCATAAGTTCCTTTATCCATTTAATAGTATTGACAACATCCCAATCATGTTGTTCTACATATACTATTTATGGTGATATGCCAGCACATACCTCGACTCTAAATATTTGTTCCCTGATGGAGGGGGGGATATTCCTTGTCTATTACACAAATGAAACTCAGGTCATCTCAGTTCAATTATACCTAGATGCTTGTCAATTTTGCAATATTAAACTCCATGCAAGAAGTGCTCAGGTCATCCTGGTTTAATTATACCATGATGCTTGCATTTTCTTGCTACATAACGAGCTCAATGATGAAAATCAAATTCCAGTTATAATGAATTTCTAAGATGTTACCTAAAGTTGTGGAGATACATTCATTTTCATATTGCATTTCATTTAAACAGTTCATGACTTACATATTAGTGCTCCTTTTATAGAGATTTATAGGTTACCTTTCTTCTTAGGTTATCTGTTCTCTTAGTCCATTCTTCTTGTGGTGGATACATTTTTATTTAAGTTGAGGACATTTGGACAACCAAAAAATATTAAGACTTTTTCCATTTAACATTTTTCACTTAATCATTTAGAGACATGTGTTATCTTCATTAGGAGTGTTCATTTGTATATAATTTGATCATTTATATCATGTTATCAGTTATCATATTCAATCATCTTAGGTACATTATCATTTATTACATTAGATATCCTTTTGCATTACATTATCATTTATTATTCATTATGCACATTATATATCATTCATTTATTATACATTATATGCATTTTACATCACTTATTTATTATCCATTATATGTGTTTCCAATCATCATTTATATCATTCATTTACATCATTTATTTATTATCCATTATCCACATTGCTCATCACAACATTGCATTAATAATCACATAGCATTAGTAAACTCATTTAAGATATGCATTTATATCACCATCATATGATTATTAACCATTAAGCATCAAAAATATCAAATCAGATATAAATCATTTTACATTCTAAGACATACATTTATGCATATTAAAAGTAAATCATCACATTCTGCATATGTCAATATGCACATGTATGTAAATCATCAAAGAAAATCATGATAGAACTACATCATTGTATATATAGAGTCAATCATATAGCATCCATCATATAAAGTCCATAAAACAACAAAACTGTCCAAAAGTCCAATGATATAAATCAATAACAATGTGTCCATAGTCAGTTTCCATCAAGTCAAAAATATAATGATACAATGAAACATAATGGTACAATAGTGTATACAATGATCTCTCACAATCTATGAGCCACTACCTCCAGACTCTATCTGCAGTTGTCTACGGGATGCAATGTGGCACTGCGCTGCTGAACTACCTAATGCTGAGGATCCACCCTGATCTCTTGAACCTATTGGTGCTCTAGGAGGGCGTGATGATACACCCCCTCCACCAGCTAGTGCCTCTCTATCATGAACTACTATCTTGATAGTCACTGAGCTCTCCTTGTAACTCCCAATCCACTGATCCCTTAGGATTGCCTGTCTGTACGCCTCTCGCCAGTAGGATATCTCCTTCTTAGCATGTATCATGGCTCTGATGCTATCTCCATGAAAACCCAACTCCTCTATGCATTTTAGCTCATCTAGTAACATCTCTGACTCCCTGAGTCTCTCAAGTGTTGTATCTCGCTCATGTCTCAACACTCCCATCTTCCTATCCATCCTCTCCATCCATCTCTCAAGACTCGAAACCCGGTCTACCTATACCTGTGTAACTACTAGTCAGACTAGCAGTGAATTAATATCTGGCTGCTCCTCAGCACCATCTCTCTATAGAGAGGGATCCTGTCCCCTGATGTCCATCTCAACCTACTCATCTTGTGCCCCCACATCTGGGATCTCAACATCCTGCTCATCCTGTATGTCATCAGGGATCTATCCACCCTGTACCACCCTACCCTGGGCTAATAACACATCCACCTTGTCCTGTACCTATACAGCTGGTCCTAGTACTGGGCCAGCTGGTATCTACACCTATGCTACTGGTACCTATAGGGGAACTCCTATAGCTGGTTGTGCTGGCTATGCCGGAGGCTATCTCTATCCCTGTCTAGCTAGGGGTGGCATCAATCCCCTTTGTCTAACACTGCCTCCTCCCATCTGAGGATCAACCCTATCACCTCTCCCTCCATCTCCTCCACCATCACCTCCACCACCACCTCCACCACCTCTCCCTCATCCTCACCTATCTCTCCCTTAGCATCTTCCGTGGCATCTATCTATTGGGTCTCTCTTTGGTGGCCTAGCTACCGAATCAGTCAAGCATGGTACAGGAAAATCTCTCAAGAACTGCTCAAGATCTGCAGTCATCCTAAGGTCTACCACTATCTACCTCATGGTTAATGCCTGAAATGGCATGTCCATAAAATCTTGTTAGGCCATATCAAAGGATGCCATAGGTCCCCAGTCCCGTTTCTCCTGATGAGTCCTAGTGAACTTTGTCACACCCTAGGGCATGCCCTGGACCCTACCAAACTGGTGCAGAACCCAGCTGACCAACTATCTCTCCAAAACAAAGGGTGTTTTCCCTATAAGCCATCACAACTCAAAACAAAATCCCAACCATCTCTCATTTTCCCATGGCTCACAACTGAGGTAGGGTCTCCATGTCACTATATCCAATGTATCAAAAGTATAACACTAGTACTCTAAATGTCCCAATTTTTCTTGAGACAAAACTGAGTAGTATAAATGTATGTAGGGTTGTCCTACACCCTGAAATCTAATCGCTATAGGTCTAGTCACTGCAATATGCTCCCATGCCCAAACATGGAGCAATGTGACTCCTGATGATAATGATGCACCTCTATGGTACACCACCTAATGCAAATCATGATATAGATGTGCTAATAAACACACACCCCAAGAAAATTGGGTCCTATCCATCATCCGCTGTAATGTGCGGCCCCATCCAACTAAAAATCCATGTGATCTACAATCAAGGGAAACGAAACCCCCAATCACTCCAGCTAGTACCACTGGTAAAGGTTCATACAAATCTACCATATCATCCCATCTAATCTCCCCTCCTCAATGTCATCATCTCCAAAGATAGCTCTACACTCTGTCACTCCGTCGTGTCGATCATAGTGTACTAACTCTCCTGTAATAGGAAGCCGAAGGATGCGATATACATCCTCTAGTGTAACTGTCATCTCCCCTATCAAAAGATGAAAGGTACTCATCTCTAAGTGCCATCTCTCTACTAATGTCATCATCATACTCTGGTTCACCCTAATCTCAGGCATGTAAATAATGTGATAAAGGCCAGATGCACCAATCAACAGTTTGTTAGTCTCTGACAGCGCTGGTCTCATATTCTGTGTGATGGGATATCTCTCCCATGACATCAGAATATCAATAATGTCCTCCTATACAAATCAAATAAAATAAAACTATCAAATTTTAATAAATTGATCTATCCATCTATCTATCCTATCATATCAATTTCAAACATGTTTTTATCACATGTTTTAAAAGATGATTTTATCAATCATCTAGTATCAAGATTGGTTAACTAGCAACCATGCTACAATGTTGCCTATCTTGACCTACTCGATCAAATTTAACCACTGATAGATCAAATCGACCTATTGACATCTAGTTTGACCTATTTGACTTTCTAATTTGACCAAATTCTATCCATCAAACAAATGCACCATACAGAAAAATGCATGCACCATAACTTTTCACATTTGCACAACAAAACATGTATGTGCAATTTTATTGCACATTTTCACAACAAATCATCACCAATGCGCCAAAAGAACCAATGCACACTTTTACAAAATATTTGTGCCACAAAATAGTGACCCTAACATGCATACACCATTTCCATAAACGAATGCGCAGAACTTTGAAGTTTCTGCGGAAACGTTCCTATTTGTTGTGCATTCATGCGCCGCAATGGTGCATTCATTTTCCGCCCAAGAAAAAAAAATTTCCTAATCTATTTCTATCATTCAATCTAACCTAAACATGCTAAAATTCTATTCTAACATGCATCAAATCATGAAATCACAAAGCAGGATCAAGTCACCTACCGGTTCACCTGAATCGGGTGGTCGCTGGAAGTGTCTGACCCTCTCAAAGTGGTGATCTGACAACAGAAATGGCATCCTAGCGGCTCTACTCTTCTCTCTCTCACACTCTAATCTCCAAAAGACAAGTGTGCACAATGAGCTTATTGTGGACCCCTTAGTCCTATTTATAGCCTGTGGACCCTATGTGCTTGGTGTGTGGACCCTACTTCTCATTTTTATTCCATTTCACCCCATTTTCACCCATCTTTTCTCCTGTTTCTTTTGTGAGATTGATTATCC
Organism: Chamaecyparis obtusa; assembly: GCA_027943335.1. Lineage (NCBI taxonomy): Eukaryota > Viridiplantae > Streptophyta > Pinopsida > Cupressales > Cupressaceae > Chamaecyparis > Chamaecyparis obtusa. The sequence continues at coordinate 5,676,293 of BSBK01000497.1, read as the reverse complement.
AAGAAAAAAAAAATCATAAAAAAATAAATAATAAATAATAAATAATAAATTCCAATCATCTTTTTTGTTAATCAATCTCTCGAGGGGGCATACTTAGGTCATTTCAAACATTGTCTGGGGTAGGGGAAAAATACTTGAAATTTCTTTGAAACAATGTGGCATGCACATTATTTCAAAGAGGGGCAAAATGTATACACTTAAAAATGGCTTCATTAATTAATTAAATATTTATTATTTAATTGATATTGACTTGATAAATTAATTAAATATTTATTATTTAATTAATTATTATTCCTTTATTTGTTAAATAAATTATTCAATTTATTTAGTAAATTCACTATAGTTTATTCCTCTATCCTAAGTCTTCTAATTAGTCTTATTAAAGTGATTTAATTAAATACACAATCACCTAATTATGACTAAGTTTCCTAGTCCACCTCACCTACCTAGTCACCTGACACATCACTTTGGCTAAAATAAATAATAATTATTAATTATTTATTAATATTATCCTCACCCACACATGTCCTATTCTTAAGGGCTATGTGGCCTCATAGGACTTAGTCTCATGACCACATGTCCTCTCAACAACCAAGTCAAGAGACATTCCCTATTCCTAAGGGGCTTCTCAAGCCACCTCTAAGGGTCAAAGGTGACTCATAGGACACTTGTGCAAAGAGTCCTCATGAGGAAAATGTCTCTCCCTCTTTCTCTCTTTGGTCTTTGTGAGACACTTGACATGTGTCTTTCCCTTCCACCTTCTTCTCCTCCATGTCAATGTGAGAGGAACATCATCCCTATTCTTCCTCTCACATTCCAACTACATCCCTCTTTCTCTCAACTCCTTCAACCAAGTCAATCCTAGCCCTAGGATCTTCCACCTTTCATTCTCAACTATAGGATTGTGCCACCTAGGCCTAGATCCTCCAAAACTCTATAAAAGGAGCCTCATTTCCTCTTTGTGAGCTAATAGGTATTTTTGTAATAGGCATTCAAGCATTCAAGCAATCAAGCATCCAAGCATCTAAGCATTCTAAGAGAAATCAATCCATATTATCATCATTTCATTTGCATTCCATCCATTAGATTGCATAAGCTATTGTGCACTCATTTCATAAAATCTCCACACTTTGGTAGCATCTTGGGAGAAGGCTTCATTTGGAAATCTAAGAGCTCAACCTCTTCAAGAAATCAAGGCTAGGAGGACAATGGAGACAAGTTGCATGGTAAGTGAAGGTAATTGATTTAGTTTCATCATTTTATAGTTACTTTGTATTCTTCATTGTGTTGCATTAGATTGATTTATTGGCTTTCAATAGTTAATTTATCATCTCTAGTTATTAGACATCTAATTTGCCTATAGTAGGTTATCATCCAGTGTCTTCTCTCTTATTCTGAAGTCTTCTTCTGTTGCTTGTCTTTTCAAGGAATCCATAATGTTCTATACATTTTTTGGAATGAATGTCTTTAGTTCCAGAATAGTCTTCTTAAATTTGATCATGTTCTTTATAATCATACCATGGATCTTTGATTTATCTATCTCATGGTACTTTTCATATAACTTAGCTATTTGATCAATTCTACCTTCATCAACTACTCTTGATCTCAATACTTCTAGACTCGGTAGGAATCATACCTCAGGAGGTTCTTGAACATTTCTGCCTTGGCTTCTTGTGGCTCTTGCTAATGGATGGCTTGAGACTGTTTGCTTCTTCCTCCTAGGCATCTTACTTGGCTCAGGAGATGCTTCAATGGAATCCAAGTCAATTTTATCGATGGGCACAGGAGTGATATCATCTATCTTACTCTTCTTTTCCTTGGGATCATATATTTTCTCAATTTTTACTCTCTTCTCCTTAGGGTCATCAGATTTCTCAATTTTCACTTTAGAAGAGGGTGCACTCTCAAGTTGCATGGAAATCTTGGCTTCCCTTGCCTTATCTAGGTCACCTTGAGTGACACCATGAATCTTTAGTATCTCAAAGGTGATTTTAGATGCTTTCCTCTTGGTCCTAGCACTATTTAGAATTGAATCAACCTATCTAGTCTTTTCTTCATAGGTTCCCCATCTTGGCTCATTAGGATCCTTGGGTGCTAATAGTATAACTTGTGCATATGCTTCCAAAACCTATTCTTCTACTTCATAGCCAAGTGGATGAATCCACTTAGTTCTAGGCTCTACAGCTTCCATACAAGTTATGTCTATCTCCACCATGAAACAAATCTTGTCTGTGTACTTTTCAACTATGCTCTTAGGTATCCTATACCTTCTCTGCATCTTTATCTTGAAAGTCTTGATTTCCAATTTCATGTAGTCCTTCAAGGTACTCTCTGATGATGCCTTGAACGAAATGTGGCATTGTAGGTAGGCTCTTGTCTAAATAGAGATCTGATAATTTTCCAACTATATGCAAATACATGTAAATGATCAATGATCCAAAGCTAAACACTTTGGTCTTATCATGCTTAATGGCTCTAATGTTATCCAACAACTGTGCATGCAAGATCTCACACAAGTTAAAGTCTTCATTTTCTTTTACAATCCTTATGGCTGCTAGAATAGTGGTTGCGGACACACTATTTACCCTATTTGCATGTTGGAACCTATATCCAAGTATCATAGACATGAGCTTGATGTCTTTCTCCTCAATTGGATCAATGGTCATGTTGTGCTTATCACTGCGTGACTTACAGGCTTGTTCCACCTGTTTCCTAACATCCTTACTAGTGGGAAGGATGGTTTCAGACTTAGGTAATCTAGTCATCTCATGAATGAGATTGGTAGTTATTCTAACAAGGACTTCACCAATCCAGAATAAGTCATCATGAATTATGCTCAAAATAATCTTGATCCATTTGGATTCTCAGAATTCATATGTTGTGGCATACTCTATAATAGGGTTGTCTTCCAAGTATGTGAACTCATCTAGGAAGGTTTTGTCTGGACTCATCATGGTTTCTATGAGTGACCTGATTATATCCAATCCAACAGGATCCTTCTTGCAATAAATATATGCATGTATGTCCTCTACATGCATAACTCCCATACGAGTCCTAGAGAATGCTCCTTCCAAATCATCTAGGGTTGACTTAAATGGATTCCTTTTAAATACATATCTTTTCCTTTTAGCAACATCAAATACAATAGGAGTGGTCATAACTTACTTGATCATGCTTATATAGGTTTCCAAATGAATTCTAAACCATCGCGTCCAAACAAGGGTTTCGTAACCAACTTTCAAAACTTCTTCATTGATAAACCAATTGCAATCCTTCAACTCTTAACTGCTTGATCTCATGTGCTCTCCAAAGGCTCAAATTCAAATGTAAATTTGTGGATAAAGAATCTTCGATGAATATAAAAACAACTTTCTATCATTAATTCTTGCTACATAAACACAGAATATATCAGATAATTTAAATCTCCATCTCTGCTATCAATCAGGAGGTGTGCTCTTGTATACTACATCAACTAGTCTCCAAATAGTTATAACCAAAGGCACATACTCTGAGAGTGAGTATACCATCCACGTAGGGGTCTAGAGCTAATCTAGCTCCCCCTATGACCATGACAGTCATTTAACCATAAATAGGAGGTGTGTCCATTGCAGATGCATCCTCAACTATTTCACCAACATTATCTATCTTTTCTTCCTTCCAAATCATGCTCACATCTTCTGTAGCTTGCACAAACTTAACTTCTCCTGCTTCATCCAATATTGATCCTTCTAACTTTTTAGGGCTATCCTATCTTTTCACTTTTGATCTAAAAAACTTAGAGATGTGTCTAGCCTTGTTACAAGAGTGACAAATAACTGGAGGCCTTATATTCCTCGGTGCATTGATGTGAGTTACCAATTTGCATTGTCTGGTTGTATGACCATTATAATTACATATCTAACATGTAATGTTCTGAGGACTTCTAACATTTTGTTGTGGATGACTTCTCTAATTTTGTTGAGTCTGATTTCTTTGATTTGATCTACAATTCATAGCTCTATGACCAAACTTATTGTATGAATAATAGTAACCATTGAAAGGTCTTACCTCTTTACAATCTCTTTCTATGTGACCATGCTTGTTATAGGCATAACAAGTTTTTTTTACTGGCTTGCACTCATCTTTAGATGGTTATGCTTTAGTTTCAGTAGGATCTTCAGTCTTCTTAGCTTTTGTAGGTTCTTTAGGAGATTTCATTCTATCTTGCATGGCATCAATCTAAACTTGGGCTTCATTGAATCCAATACCAAAGGTATCTCCTTTAATCTTTTGTGCATACAATTGTGATTTTATTAGATCCTTGCTTGTGTGCAATTTTTCAATATGATTCTTAGCTTCAGTCAATTCAGATTCTACTTGCTTCTTGATGTTCTCTAACTCCAAGATTTTCATGTTTTTTTGCCTCAGTTCTTCATCCAACTACTTGTTTTCTTTGACCTGTTCTTCATAGGCTTCTTGATTGTTGAATATCTTTTCATCCAACTCTTCAATCTAATCCTTCCTCATTCATCTTTTTGACCATTTTCCCTAAATCACTGTTTGAACAATCCTTCAAATCTTTTCTCAATTTCTTGATGAATACTTGAGAACCACTAACCTTTAGTTTCAGTTCTTCAATTTCTTTTTTAGATCTGTCAAGGTCTTCAAGACCTGCTTCAAGATTCTTCTTTAGATGTTTCACTTCTTCCAAACCCATGATCTCCTCAAGTGGTTAAACTTGTCTTCAGAGGACCAAATCTCTGATACCAATTGTTAGGAATGGGAACACTGAGAGGGGGGGTGAATCAGTGTTCTATATATTATTACTTTTTCTAATATCTTAAAACTTAACTTTATTACTTAAGTACTAAAATGAATATCAATGCAAGTAAGATAAAAAACCATAACACATAACACCAAATATGATTATGGGAAAACCCAAATAGGTAAAAACCCCGGTGGGAATTGACACCCACTAAGAACTGCACTTGAGTATTATGATCCTTGTTAGAAGATCTTACAACCCTGTTAGGAGTTGATCTTTATAATGTAATAAGTAGAGTGACCTATTCAAGGGTCAAAACATATTAGGAGTCTTTTAAAATAACCCTATTAGGGGTGGTGGCTCACTGACAGAGCTCACTGCTTAATGAGAAGGCTACAACCTCCTGGATATCAGATACACACTATATCTGCCAATGGTGAACTGCTGCTTTAACACTGCTTGTCTGATCAGTTCCTTTTGTGCATTGATGTTTTAGCCTCTTGTAAATCTCTAAAACATTCTAAATTCTCTTCACATACTTCTTCTCTACTTCTATCAACTCCATATGTCATACCATTCTCAAATACAAAGGCGCATGTCTTATTTATATGGGCTAACAAAACTATTCACAAGGTCGGCCTTCAACCTATTACATACAATGCTTCCAAATGAATTTGCTCAAGTGTGTTTACATACAATGATATTAACATGTCTATAACCTAATTACAATAGGCACATAGCCTTTACAAAACAATATTATACACGCTAACCAAAATACCAACAGTCAGCTCCATGCTTTGTTTTGTTCTATCACTCACTGTATGTGTCACTTCATCTGGTTGTAACTTCTTCATACTAACTCATATGATCATGTGCTCTTAGAATTAGCATGATTACATACTCATAATCTTATCTTCAAGGGTGCATACCATAACTCAATCATACACACGTGCGTTGATGCTCTGTTCATCTAGTGCTCTGTTGACTGTCCAGTCTTCCATACTTAGCCATTTTTCTGATCTTAAGAGTAAGTGTGCTGACTCCAAAACTCCATATGACTTTGTTGCCATAATTAAAACACTTAATTATATTCATATACAACATTATAGTCAAATTTCCAATACTTGGTCATTCGGGCTCTAAATTGAGTGTAATTTTTTTATTTTGGCTAGACTTTCTTGAAGTTTTCAGTGGTGGTGTTATTTTCTAGTTTTGGATTATGGATTTTGCATAAATTGTAGTTTATAGTGACTGTACCTATCTGATCCTCAATTTATCAGCTTTAGAGGCTTCATTTGAGCTCATAGGGATACATTTTCATGTGCTTTTTTTTAAAGTGTATAGTTTTTCAAGTACTTTCCATATTTGCTATTAGATTATAGCCTTATTTGAGAAAAAATATCACTTTTAGACATTGTTCTTTTTTGGCCTTGTATAATCATTGTAATGCTTAGGATTTTCTTTGATTCTAATCAATATTGATTTGAGTCTAGTTTGACCTCATAAAGGCAGTTGTAAATTTTAAAATCAGAAGTCCACTTTGGCCCAAAATTGGCAATTGGCAATTGTACACGCACTAGATACAAAGTGCCAAAATCACCATTTTGGGTGGGGGTTATTTGATTGAGTGAATTGGGGGGGTGTCTCATGTGTTGGTGTCTCTTTCTTGTGCTCTTTCATTTTTTCATCATGGATTCTATTGCAAAATTAACTCCACATAACTATGATACATGGAAAGATAATGTACGGAGAAAGTTAATGGTAAAAGGTTTAAATCCTTATGTGGATGGTACAATTAAAAAACTTGTTGATGTTGATGTCGCAATACATAATTGGGAATCCAAAAATTTTAAGGCTTTAGGAGTCTTTAGATAAAAAAAAATTGAAGCTATCACGTATCACATCAAATCCATGAACAATGCTAGAGAAGCTTGGGATAAACTTGCATATTTGTTTGGTAAAGTGGATGAAGAAATGGGATTCTCAATTGAGATTGATCTTCTTAAATTGGAGCCCAAGAATTTTGACCCAATCAAAGATTATATCAACAAATTCAATGATTATAGAGCACAACTTGAGGATTGTAGTGATCTCATGAAGGATGTGAAGTGTAATACCCCTTTAACCCTAATATAAGTTTAGTGTTTTTGAAAGAATTGAGATCTTTCGATGTTTTCTTACAGCTTAAGTTGTACATGATACTTGTTTGATCTATTCCTATAGTTGTTTATAATAATTTCATAAGCTAGTACTCAATGATTCTAATATCAGACATACTATCTAAAGGTATCATTTTTGTACGTATTTATCTCCCTGTATGTATTGAGTACCTTCAAGACCTTTATGAATATAGTTAGGATGTTATATGACATGTACTTGATAGATATATATAAGTGGTTATTTATATTTTCTACTATTAAGGTTACTTTGGATGAATCTTGTATCTCACTTGATGATTTGATTATGTTGATTTATTATTAGTATTGATAAGAGACTAACACAATGCTTGAGATTCTAACCTTCGTTATGATGATGCTACATGCTTTGAGTATATATATACATGATGTGTTTTCATGATTCAGGATGAAGTCGTAGTTACTCACATAGCTAAGGTCCACACGATGTATTGATCCTGGTCATCTGTCTGCAATGTTTTCTTTTATATGTATATTCGTGCATATGTATTTCTTCTTTGTGATGCAGGCTTGCAGGTACCGGGCATTGACTTCACCTAGCTTCATAGGTCTAAGCATGCCCTCAAATCCTCGATGGTTGTTGTTATGGAGATAGTACTAAGGCCCCTACATGAGTCTTCCTTTGTCATTATTCCAATTTTGGAATATTAGGGTTCCTTCTTTGTCAGTCAACCTTTGGGTCAAAAACCCAGATCCAACGCACCCAGTTGGGCATGGTTGTAGTTAGTGCCTTGTGGCCACTTGAATTCATTTGGTTGTATGATTTGTTTACTCATTTTATTTATTTCTCCTTCTTGGTATGATTCTTAGTTAATCTTTCTATGTTGTGTTTCAGGAGTTTGGCTTGACTTTCCTTGTTGACTTTGGTTGACCTTGTTTGATCTTATGGTTTTCTCGATATGTTTCATAGATAATTTGTATGGCCTCTTTGGATGATTAGATTTATTTTGAGGCATGTGATTTTATTTTACCTCAGTGTTATATCCTATAGTAATTATAAATAGGTAATAATATTGTGATCTATTACTTCATAATCTTATAGATTATAGTGTTTGGTATTTGGCATGTATCTATATAAATATAAATATATATATATATATAGAAATATATATATGGGTGCACACATATATGTATTTATATATATATAATTTATATGTGATTATATGTTAATTATTGTAGATATTGTTGATGGTGTATATTTTGGGATTAATGTAAAGTATAATATTATTAATAATTAAATATTAAATAATGCGAGGTATATTATTCTCAATTGTTAATTATTAATAATGTGGATAGGTTATATATATAGATATTGATGTAATTAATGATGGCATATGCATATATGTTAGGATAATATTACATATGTGTATGAATGAATACAAATAATCTTTTATTGTATATGTGAGTAATATAGTTTTATAATATTAAGTTATTTTATAATACCCTTTAGTTAAGAGTTAGTTGGGAGTTGGTTACTTTTCCTCTCAACCTTTGGAAATCTATTTATATGCACTACTTTCTCATTTGAAGAGAGGGGATTTTGGGGCTGAAGCATTGAGGAGAGGATGGCCTTAATTTTCATGGTGATTTTGGAGAGAAAACTTGGAGATGTGAGGGAGAGTTTATAAGCATATGTCTTTAAGAATTTTTGGTTATCTTTGCTTTTGGGAGAGAGACATTTTTGTGAGAATTTTAGTAGTTGAGAGAGGGATTCTTTGCTGTGGAATTATTTCTTTCTTTCATGGAGATTTCTGAAAGTGGATAGGGTTTGAAGGATGCATCTCAAGTTTGGATTTGTCTTCTCTTTTGTTTCCTTCCTTCTTTGATTCAACCTTCGTAGGACATGAGGTATGGATTGAATATTTTAGTTACTTTATGTCTCTGATAGATTATGGATCTATTTATATATTATCATTATTTATTATATCTGTAATTTTTATTTCTATGGTTATTTTAAAGTTTTGAGTTTTTGTTTGTAAGAATTGGCATGTGTTTTCCTAGGGTTTTTAGCAACCCATTTTTGGAGATCTATTATTATAATAATTTAAATTGCATCTAGGGTTTTACTAATTTAATTTTATAGAAGTAAAATTCATAGATCTCAAATGGGTATCTCTCTGATTTTATTTTTAGGGTCGAATTAATGCCTTATTTTTGACATTTTGGCAGACTATGCCTGTCCATTCTCGATTCCAAATTTTCTGTCAAATGTATTTGTATGCTACAGGATGATATGATCATATAAAAGTCTAAATTTGATATCAGACATTCTCCTAAGTATTATATTTCATTTCCAATTGGTTTTGTGAATTTTAATTATGTTTTGTGAAAATTACAACTGTTTTAGTGAAGGCAGGTCTGAACCCTAACCAGAATTTTCTGTTTTAAACCAGAAGTCATAACTTTCTTTCCCACCGTTGGATCTTCCTAAAAGTAAAATTGAGAGTCCCTAATTATTTTATCTAAATCTCCATTTAAGATATTTCCTTTATTATTTATTTTGTGGAAGATATGGATGACTGTTATATGATGACTATTCTTTGCATTTAATCCTTGCTTGAAATAATTCAATTTAAGAACGTCATTAAGTTTTAAGGTTTCGTATGGTCACCAGAGGCTATTAAAAATTTTTTTTGGTTAATTGGATCTATGTATACTCTAAATACGTTTATAATATCACTTGGATGTCTTCTTATATGTTTGGAACATTCTGAATGCCATATTGGGTTTAGGGTTGTCAAGTGGACTAGGGACAACATATGTTTTCATAAACTCAATCAAATTTTGTTATAGAATTGATATGAATTCTTGATGATGGATCTATTATGTTCTTATGATTTTTATATGTATGTTAGGGAACCTAAGTACACTAGGTGAGTGGCTCATAGTGAGGGGCCCAGGCCCTAAGTGGCTAGTACCAGAATAACCTACTATGAGTTATTTAATCAAGTGATAACCTAAATAAATGAATTGGGAATGGAAGATTATTGGAATGGGAAATTACACACTAATCAAGATTAATTGTGCCTTGACCATGCCTTTAGTGCTAGTAAAGACTAAGGATGGGAGTGGGAGAAGGTACCTATGTGTAGGTACGACTGAATGACCTTGTCTGTACAAGAGGCATTCGGTTCCGCATGTGCCTTCTTGGGGGTCAGGGCTAAGAGTGGCTAGTACCAGGACAACCCAAGGGGTGAGGGCTATGCGATGACACTCACCTAGCTTGTAGCTTAGAGTCTCTACCAAATTTGATCATGCCTCTGGTAGTCCTTGTGGTCTTCTTGTCTTTTCTTTTGTGTTGTGACTTTGGGGAAATTTTATCTCCACCTTAAGAATTTCCTAGTTGTTACCTCTTGTATGGGCCTTTGGTTCTATCTCCTAGCTCGGGGGAGTGGGCCTATTGATTCCACGTGGTTGGGTGGTTAATATTTATATCGAGGTATTGATCGTGATTCTTTGGATGATCCTAGCACATATTCCTTTCCAGATCTGCAGTTGAAGATTTCTTATTGGATATTTTAATATGTTGAGATGTACTTATGTATTTGTATTCATGTAATTTTTGATCTCCTAAAAGGAGTCTTGTAGTATTGATGCAATCTCAATTCAAAGCAATGCATAAGGGAATGGGTAGTTCTAGGTAAAAGAAAGGGAAAAGAATGTGGAATATTGGACATGTTACTAGCATTAAAAGAAAGTGTTTATGTTATTTATCCTATCCTCCTATGTTGTCCATGTGTAAAGGAAATAATCTTAAATATAGTTATATATAATGATGTATCACAACAATAATGTATTCTCTCTTGATGAAAGAATTCAAAGAAATTATTGAGAAATGATAGATTAGTGATTGGAATTATTAACAATGAATGGTTATGAAACAATGCAATAAAATAGTAATTTTATTTTAATGTTAATACTTGGTTCATGTTAATGAAGCACCTAGGATGATGCCTACCTTAATGATTATTAATCTCTTACCTAAATTATTAGAGAAAAGTGATATAAAGGATAGTAGATGTAGATGAAATCAATATGAATTTATGGAATGAGTTGGTAAAAGGAATAATGATGTTGGATGATTAACTTATGTTTAATAAAATAAATAAGTTAGGGACATTTAACTTGATGCATTAAAATGAACGTAGATCTTTTAAGCTCATGATTCCATGAATATCTTATGCATGTAAATGGTTTATATGATGTTGCTTTAGTAGCGACGTTAGGGAACCTGTGAGGACTTAAGTTGTATAAATATTACATTCAAGTAGTAGAAAATTATTTCTTCTTTTAGAAATATGAAGTGTAATGATGAATATCATTCTAGTTAAAATTAAAAAAAGAAATTTACTACTTGCATTTTATAGAGGTTTATGTCTTGTCCTCTTGGGTTTCCTGGCGGGGCGTTACATCTAGTATCAGAGCCCTAGGTTTCTACACTGGGAACTCTGGGTCTCATAGTTCACCTATGCATAACCTTGAGTATCTTAACTTTGTCTCTTTTTGGATTATGTTGTTATGCTAAAACTTGAATCTTAGGAAACGAAGGTTACCTTTCGTGTTCTTATGTTGTATTATCTTACAAGGGCACACCCATTCCTCTATGATTGAGTTATATTTTAACAATTACTTATGTTTTTGCATAATGAGATCAATGATGTGTTAAGTGGATGTTTCCTATAATATTAATGGAATGGCGAAGAATTCTTGAGACTTGTGTTTGTTTTCTTGAAAGGTACTAGTATCTCTATAAGGGTCAAAAGTTAAAGGATGCTAAATGTTTTGAATCTTAATTATGGTAGTAGATAATATTACCCCTTGATCATACCTATAATATAATGTTGTGCACTCTATCTTCTTACAAATACCTAGTTGAATTTTATCCTACTCAAGGTATCTTAGAAATAGATTTATTTTGGATCTTTAAAGAATGAAATGATTGTGGTAGTACTTGATAGGAATGATAGGGCAATAATTAGATTACATGGCTAATAATATGTACCTAGGAAAGAAGTAAAAAATAATAATAATAATAAATTAATAAATTAGGAACAAATAATTTACTGTCATCTACATTTCTCTCTCTCTTTCTCTCTCCCCTCTTAAGAAATAAGTTTTACATGACTAAAATTGTTTAGACAAGGCAATAATATATCAGGAAAATTTGTAAATACTCAATTAGGAAACCCTTGGGTGAAGGACCTATGTCCCCAAGATTTTATCATAGGCTATAATTCACATTTTCATTTAGGAAGAGGAATTTTTATCCCTATCTTGGTAAGAAGTTATATCCTTTCTGCATATCTTATTAAATTGCATAAAAAGGATTTAAGATAACATAATCAAGAAATTCTAGGGAAGAGTATGTGCGATGATGGATTATCTGTACTAATGATGGAAGTTGTTTTTATTAAATATATGTCTTGAAAAATGCCTAGTGAATAGTTAGGATCCTAGATGGGTATTTTGGAAACAAATTCATGTTTTGTATACATTGTGATCAACACCATAGTAGTAAGAAATTAACAGCATTAAGTGATTGATCAACTATGAATAAGGAGTTGTTGTGGGAAATAAATGTTATAGAAATGTACCTTACTCAATTTCTACTTAGAATTGATGTTATCTCAAAATTTTAAAGTGTACGAGGGTAATGTTTCAAATAGGTAAAGGGTAGAAATTAAAGTTGTGTACAGTAGTTAATGTTATTAATTTAGATGTTGTGGTTATGAAGATAGTAGTAGGACTCATATACTTCTTTCTCTCTTAATGGATCTATGATCGTTATGCAATAAAGAATTTGAAATAACTCTTAAGTAAATGCTATATGGAAACCTCCTCACATGAAAATTAGGGAAAAGATATAAATAGTAAGCTTTAAGAAGGGATCCCAACTTAATGAATAATGGTGCAATAAATTGTAAATTGTTTAGATCTCCTCTAGGGTGTGAATGTGTTTTTGGAAATCAAGTACTACAACTATTATGAAAGATGACTTAGAATATGTATATTGTAAAATTTGTGTCCTATGTCATTGGAATTCTACTTAAAGCTTTGATGGAAAAGAATATTTCTTATAAAACTATGTGTTAATGAAAATGGTAAGTTTCAAGTATCTAGATTGTTTTATTTTCATGATTACAAAAGTAAATAAAAATTATTTGATGTATTCCCTTCATGATCATAATAAATATAAATGTTACATACCTCTCTATGTTTGGTATTCATAGCTTGTAAGGAACATGAATTTTGGACCTTATTTGTAATAAGGTCTCACAGGTTGTATTATGTAGGGTTAGATTATGTCTCAAAAGAGAAAGTATATCATAAATTCTTTCTTTTTTTAAACTGGTTACCATAGATAGGAACTTTGATATTGTGAAAGGAAGTGATAATCTCAGTTGGTAAGACATGCAATTTCATAATATATTGATATTAGTGAGTAAACATGAATACCTTAGAGTTTCGACTTGATAACAATAATTTTGATGTAATTTCAAGTATCTTGTTAACAAACTTACTACATAAAGTGATAGAATCACATAGTTAATTCTTTTTAAAAGTCATTACTAATTGAACTGAGTTAATCTATACTAAAGTTTTAATAAGATAGGATTTACCAAAACTCTTGATAGGAGAAGTATGTGTGCAGTCATTAAATTAGGTTCTAGAATAGTAATATTACAATTCTGTTAGATAATGTGTGATATATAGTTCACCTACCCGACTTCCAGGAGTAAGTCAAATCTTAGTGGGGGAGGATGTAATACCCCTTTAACCCTAATATAAGTTTTGTGTTTTTGAAAGAATTAAGATCTTTCGATGTTTTCTTACAGCTTAAGTTGTACATGATACTTGTTTGATCTATTCCTATAGTTGTTTATAATAATTTCATAAGCTAGTACTCAATGATTCTAATATCAGACATACTATCTAAAGGTATCATTTTTGTATGTATTTATCTTCGTGTATGTATTGAGTACCTTCAAGACCTTTATGAATATAGTTAGGATGTTATATGACATGTACTTGATAGATATATATAAGTGGTTATTTATATTTTCTTCTATTAAGGTTACTTTGGATGAATCTTGTATCTCACTTGATGATTTGATTATGTTGATTTATTATTAGTATTGATAAGAGACTAACACAATGCTTGAGATTCTAACCTTCATTATGATGATGCTACATGCTTTGAGTATATATATACATGATGTGTTTTCATGATTGAGGACAAAGTCGTAGTTACTCACATAGCTGAGGTCTACATGATGTATCAATCCTGGTCATCTATCTGCAATGTTTTTTTTTATATGTATATTCGTGCATATGTATTTCTTCTTTGTGATGCAGGCTTGCAGGTACCGGGCATCGACTTCACCTAGCTTCACAGGTCTAAGCATGCCCTCAAATCCTTGATGGTTGTTGTTATGGAGATAGTACTAAGGCCCCTACACGAGTCTTCCTTTGTCATTATTCCAATTTTGGAATATTAGGGTTCCTTCTTTGTCAGCCAACCTTTGGGTCAAAAACCCAGATCCAACGCACCCGGTTGGGCATGGTTGTAGTTAGTGCCTTGTGGCCACTTGAATTCATTTGATTGTATGATTTGTTTACTCATTTTATTTATTTCTCCTTCTTGGTATGATTCTTAGTTAATCTTTCTATGTTGTGTTTCAGGAGTTTGGCTTGACTTTCCTTGTTGACTTTGGTTGACCTTGTTTGATCTTATGGTTTTCTCAATATGTTTCATAGATGATTTGTATGGCCTCTTTGGATGATTAGATTTATTTTGAGGCATGTGATTTTATTCTACCTCAGTGTTATATCCTATAGTAATTATAAATAGGTAATAATATTATGATCTATTACTTCATAATCTTATAGATTATAGTGTTTGGTATTTGGCATGTATCTATATAAATATATATATATATATATAGAAATATATATATGGATGCACACATATATGTATTTATATATATATAATTTATATCTGATTATATGTTAATTATTGTAGATATTGTTGATGGTGTATATTTTGGGATTAATGTAAAGTATAATATTATTAATAATTAAATATTAAATAATGCGAGGTATATTATTCTCAATTGTTAATTATTAATAATGTGGATAGGTTATATATATAGATATTGATGTAATTAATGATGGCATATGCATATATGTTAGGATAATATTACATATGTGTATGAATGAATACAAATAATCTTTTATTGTATATGTGAGTAATATAGTTTTATGATATTAAGTTATTTTATAATACCCTTTAGTTAAGAGTTAATTGGGAGTTGGTTACTTTTCCTCTCAACCTTTGGAAATCTATTTATATGCACTACTTTCTCATTTGAAGAGAGGGGATTTTGGGACTGAAGCATTGAGGAGAGGATGGCCTTAATTTTCATGGTGATTTTGGAGAGAAAACTTGGAGATGTGAGGGAGAGTTTGTAAGCATATGTCTTTAAGAATTTTTGGTTATCTTTGCTTTTGGGAGAGAGACATTTTTGTGAGAATTTCAGTAGTTGAGAGAGGGATTCTTTGCTATGGAATTATTTCTTTCTTTCATGGAGATTTCTGAAAGTGGATAGGGTTTGAAGGATGCATCTCAAGTTTGGATTTGTCTTCTCTTTTGTTTCCTTCCTTCTTCGATTCAACCTTCGTAAGACATGAGGTATGGATTAAATATTTTAGTTACTTTATGTCTCTGATAGATTATGGATCTATTTATATATTATCATTATTTATTATATCTGTAATTTTTATTTCTATGGTTATTTTAAAGTTTTGAGTTTTTGTTTGTAAGAATTGGCATGTGTTTTCCTAGGGTTTTTAGCAACCCATTTTTGGAGATCTATTATTATAATAATTTAAATTGCATCTAGGTTTTTACTAAATTAATTTTATGGAAGTAAAATTCACAGATTTAAAATGGGTATCTCTCTGATTTTATTTTTAGGGTCGAAGTAATGCCTTATTTTTGACATTTTGGCAGACTATGCCTGTCCATTCTCGATTCCAAATTTTTTGTCAAATGTATTTGTATGCTACAGGATGATATGATCATATAAAATTCTAAATTTGATATTAGACATTCTCCTAAGTCTTATATTTCATTTCCAATTGGTTTTGTGAATTTTAATTATTTTTTGTGAAAATTACAACCGTTTTAGTGAAGGCAGGTCTGAACTCTAACCAGAATTTTCTGTTTTAAACCAGAAGTCATAACTTTCTTTCCCACCGTTGGATCTTCCTAAAAATAAAATTGAGAGTCTATAATTATGTTATCTAAAATCTGCACCAAATATATTTCCTTTATTATTTATTTTGTGGAAGATATGGATGACTGTTATATGATGACTATTCTTTGCATTTAATCCTTGCTTGAAATAATTCAGTTTAAGAACGTCATTAAGTTTTAAGGTTTCGTATGGTCACCAGAGGCTATTAGAATTTTTTTTTGGTTAATTGGATCTATTTATACTCTGAATATGTTTATAATATCACTTGGATGTCTTCTTATATGTTTGGAACATTCTGAATGCCATATTGGGTTTAGGGTTGTCAAGTGGACTAGGGACAACATATGTTTTCATAAACTCAATCAAATGTTGTTATGGAATTGATATGAATTCTTGATGATGGATCTATTATGTTCTTATGATTTTTATATGTATGTTAGGGAACCTAAGTACACTAGGTGAGTGGCTCATAGTGAGGGGTCGGGGCCCTAAGTGGCTAGTACCAGGATAACCTACTATGAGTTATTTAATCAAGTGATAACCTAAATAAATCAATTGGGAATGGGAGATTATTGGAATGGGAAATTACACACTAATCAAGATTAATTGTGCCTTGCCCATGCCTTTAGTGCTATTAAAGACTAAGGATGGGAGTGGGAGAAGGTACCTATGTGTAGGTATGACTAAATGACCTTGTCTGTATGAGAGGCATTCAGTTCCGCATGTGCCTACTTGGGGGCCAGGGCCAAGAGTGGCTAGTGCCAGGGCCAAGAGTGGCTAGTACCAGGACAACCCAAGGGGTGAGGGCTATGCGATGACACTCACCTAGCTTGTAGCTTAGAGTCTCTACCAAATTTGATCATGCCTCTAGTAGTCCTTGTGGTCTTCTTGTCTTTTCTTTTGTGTTGTGACTTTGGGGAAATTTTATCACCACCTTAGGAATTTCCTAGTTTTTACCTCTTGTATGGGCCTTTGGTTCTATCTCCTAGCTTGGGGGAGTGGGCCTATTGGTTCCACGTGGTTTGGTGGTTAATATTTATATCGAGGTATTGATCCTGATTCTTTGGATGATCCTAGCACATATTTCTTTCCAGATCTGCAGTTGAAGATTTCTTATTGGATATTTTAATATGTTGAGATGTACTTATGTATTTGTATTCATGTAATTTTTGATCTCCTAAAAGGAGTCTTGTAGTATTGATGCAATCTCAATTCAAAGCAATGCATAAGGGAATGGGTAGTTCTAGGTAAAAGAAAGGGAAAAGAATGTGGAATATTGGACATGTTACTAGCATTAAAAGAAAGTGTTTATGTTATTTATCCTATCCTCTTATGTTGTCCATGTGTAAAGGAAATAATCTTAAATATAGTTATATATAATGATGTATCACAACAATAATGTATTCTCTTTTGATGAAAGAATTCAAGGAAATTATTGAGAAATGATAGATTAGTGATTGGAATTATTAACAATGAATGGTTATGAAACAATGCAATAAAATAGTAATTTTATTTTAATGTTAATACTTGGTTCATGTTAATGAAGCACCTAGGATGATGCCTACCTTAATGAATATTAATCTCTTACCTAAATTATTAGAGAAAAGTGATATAAAGGATAGTAGATGTAGATGAAATCAATATGAATTTATGGAATGAGTTGGTAAAAGGAATAATGATGTTGGATGATTAACTTATGTTTAATAAAAGAAATAAGTTAGGGACATTTAACTTGATGCATTAAAATGAACGTAGATCTTTTAAGCTCATGATTCCATGAATATCTTATGCATGTAAATGGTTTATATGATGTTGCTTTTGTAGCGATGTTAGGGAACCCGTGAGGACTTAAGTTGTATAAATATTACATTCAAGTAGTAGAAAATTATTTCTTCTTTTAGAAATATGAAGTGTAATGATGAATATTATTCTAGTTAAAATTAAAAAAAGAAATTTACTACTTGCATTTTATAGAGGTTTATGTCTTGTCCTCTTGGGTTTCCTGGCGGGGTGTTACATGAAGTTGATTAGTCACTTGTATAAACATCTTCCTCCTAAATATGCAGCTTTTATTTCAATTTATAATACTCACAAGTTGACCATGGGTAGTGCCTTAACTAAGCCTTCATTTGAGTCATTTTTAGAAATGTTGGTCTTAGAACAAGAAAAATTGATGAGTATGGGTATTCTCAAGTCTTCAAAGTCTAAAGCATTTGTGGCTAATAATGGAAATCAAAGGAATCAAGGTGGTAAAGGTTCCAACAAGAAGAAAAAGCAGTGGAAGTCCAAATAACAATCAGACACACAACAATCTTCCTCCTCACAAAAATGAAAGTCTTCTCCCAACAAAAAGGGGAACAATTCTAAGGAGAAGAAAATTTGTGCATCTTGCAAGAAGCCAAATCATAATGAGCATCAATGCCACAAGAAAAAAAATTGATGAGTTGCCAAAGATAATCAAGAAGCATCATATTTATTTTTCAAGTTCCTACAAAGGAAAGGATTCATGACCTTCCACTTTAAAGGGTAAATGGAAAGCAGTTGTGGCAAGTAAAACTAATTCTAAGGAATGGAATTTTGATTCAGGTGCCACGCATCGTATGGGTGCTACAAAGAAGCAATTTTATTCTTTCAAACCATTAAAGGTGCCTCGCATCTATGTAGGAGATGATACACAAGTGGAAGTTGAAGGGAAAGGGGAAGTTGAGATGGAAAATGGAGCTTTCAAAGATGTTCTCTATGTTCCAAAACTTAGTACTAACCTCCTTTCAATTTACTAAATCACTCACTATGGAGGTGGAAATAAAGTTGATTTGCTTCCTGATTTAGTTGTAATGAAAAATCTTAAGGATGATTCTATGGTGGCAATAGGAAAATCTAATCATGACACGAGGATTTATTCATTCTCTCATTTTATGCCTAAGTCTCCTTCACATTCCTTGTCAACACACTCAAATTCACAAAGTAAACTTTGGCGTGAAATATTTGGACATCTCAACTATCGGTATCTTCGGCAGCTTAGCAGCAAGGATATGGTCAAAGGTCTACCTCAAGTCAAGTATCCAAAGGGTATATATTTAGGTTGTGAGGTAGGAAAGCATCCTGAAGATAATTTTGACAAAGGGAAGTCTTGGAGAGAAACAATTATTCTTGAGTTGGTTCATAGTGATGTAATGGGCTCATTTCCAATGCCATCATTTGGCAAGGCTCATTATGTACTCACCTACATTGATGAATTTTCATGCTACACTTGGGTCTACTTCCTTGGTCATAATTGTGAAGTGTTTGATAAATTTCTCACCTTCAAGGCTCATGTTGAGAAGGAGTCAAGTAAATCCATCAAGATTCTTTGAATAGACAATGGCAGGGAATATGTGAACTCAAGGTTTATAGACTTTTCCACACTTGAGGGTATTGATCTTTAGCATTCAGTTTCCTACACTCCATAGAAAAATGGTGTTGCAAAAAGGA
Source organism: Chamaecyparis obtusa (assembly GCA_027943335.1). Taxonomy (NCBI): domain Eukaryota; kingdom Viridiplantae; phylum Streptophyta; class Pinopsida; order Cupressales; family Cupressaceae; genus Chamaecyparis; species Chamaecyparis obtusa. The sequence goes on along the minus strand of BSBK01000497.1, from coordinate 5,656,623 downwards.
AGAATATAACTCTTAAGGAGATCACCACTTGTATGATTCATCCTAAGTCTCTTGATCAATATTTTTGGGCTGAAGCTATATGTTGTGACAATCACATCCAAAATAGAATTCCTCATAAAGTCTTCGATGGAGTTACTCCTTTTGAGGATTGGTGTGGTAGAAAACTAGTTGTGAAACATGTTAGATTCTTTGGTTTCCCATCTTGGGTAAACATACCTCCACATAAATGCAAGGTGTTGGAACCACAAAGTAAGCCTTTCATATTTGTTGGTTATCTTGAGACTCTTAAGGCATACAATCTTATGGATCCTGAGACACATGAGATCTTCTTTGAGAGGAGTGTTCAATTTGAAGAGAATTTTCCTAGTTTGGCTTCTAAAATTCCTCCTTCCTCCATTTTGGATAATGATAGTGATGATAGTGACTTGGAAGATGAAACTCCTTCAACCCCAACTCGGAGGCTTCCACCTTTGCAAGTTCAATACATATTTGAGGACATTTCTTCTTCATCTTCTTCTTCCAATAGACCTCGTTGGGAAAAAAAAATATTTGATTCACCAGGTTCACTTGTGAGGAATCCTTCAGACACTAGGAGGACAAGTTCACAACACAACATATTTCCACATTCTTATATTGAAATTGCTTCAGAACCAGAAAAAATCAAAGAAACTTTAGGGGTTCCTAAGAGGGACAAAGCTATGGAGGGTCAATATAAATCTTTGATGAGGAATAACACTTGGGACTTAGTTCCTCTTCCTAAGGGAAGAAATTTTGTTCGATGTAAGTAGATCTATCAGACCAAGTTTGTAGCAGATGGAAGTCTGGATAAGTATAAGGCTAGACTTGTTCCAAAATATTTCTCTCAGGATCCTAGTGTTGACTATACCAACACCTTTGCACCTATAGCCAAGATGAACTCCATTCATTTGACACTTGCTATTGCTATAGCTCATGGTTGGTTTGTATGTTAGGTGGATGTAAAGAGTGCATTTCTATGTGGGGATCTTCATGAGGAGATTTATATGGAGTAGCCACTGGGATTCATCCAGGATACTTCTATGGTTTGTAGGTTAAGGAAGTCTATCTATGGCCTCAAATGGGCTCCTAGGGCTTGGTATGCCAAGATGGATTCCTTTCTTCTCTTAGCAGGGTTCACCAAATCTCATTTAGATTCAAATGTCTACATTCTTTGATGGTGTTGAGGTTCAAAAATGCTAATCATTTTGAGGCCAAATAACAGGCACAATAAATGCCTTTGCAATTCTATTTCGATTGAACCAAGGCTGGTAGGCCTAAATTGAATATATTGTCTAACTGCACACATAGCGTGCATAAACAAAAAAATTTCTTCCAAAGAGGTTACTGATCCCTGGAAGATAAAGTAACTGAAAATCCTAATAGGCAAATAGTTAGATATTTAGACTAATGTTATGAACTAATGCTAAACCTAATTTACTGTTTGATAAATAAGATAGCAGATTAGAAAAGTACTTCACAGAGAGAAATAAATGACAAAATCAAATGAATAAATAGACCAGTGTCTGATGCCAAATTGACAATAGAGTCGACATTCAATACTATATGTAACTGGAGACAATTTTAGGATAACTCATTTATGCAGAACGAGACCATCAACCTACAAGATTCTATTTGAAACAAAATTTATAACAATTAATACAACAGGTCCTATGGTTTTTAACTCAACTAAAGAGCCCGAAAGGAAACAACAATAGGTTCCTAAACCATGCTATCATTATTCAAATTGTATAAATTGATCATAAATAAATGCATAAAATAGAAAGCATAATAAGATACCCTAGTTAGAGAGTAATCCAAGAAACTGATTGAACATACAAACTATATAATCAATAGGGTATAAGCACTTATTAGATATCCGTGCATGAGATCTTGGGACATTAAATTCTATTCTGTGAGGAGTAGCCTTTTTGCCGTGATAGAATTTTTGTTTTTTGTTTACAATTGAATGAGTATAAGTATAAATTCCAACAGTTCCCTGTGAAAGGACATGCCCTTTCACAGGACCTAATTGTACAATTAACCCTAAATGTTCATAACCAATCATGACAATGGTTATTTAGAAACAATCTCCTTTATAATTAATTTAATTCTGGTGTCTCGTGCATAATAGTTTATCTATTAGTTTCCTGCACACAAAAACACTCAACATTAGTGCATCTTAACCTAAAAATCATAATATATGTAATGTATTGATTTTATAAAAAACTATTTATTATTTATCAATAATTAATTAAAATTAAATAAGTATCATAAATAAAAGAGAAAATGCAAACGCAATTATACTTTAAGTCACAATAATCATTTAATCATGAAATCTTTAGAAAATGAGACAAAACACATTATGCTTATAATTATTCTTTTGTTTCAAAATAGAAACATAATGTATTAAGAATATAATCCACTTAAATGAAAATTGAATTTAACCCTAAAGATGAAATCAATCCACTTAGGGTTAATTCACATTAAGTTCATAAAATAATTGCCTTAATAATATAAAAACTTTTTAATACAAAATAATAATATAACTATAAAAAATATATATGATAAGGGGATTAAAAAGATTTATCTTTCTAAAAGCAACCCTAAAACATTTATAAAAGAATTCACCTATTCATAAAAGTTAGTAAAATAGAATAATTAAAACCCTAAAAATTAAAGTAAAGAAAGTTACCTTTTAGGAATTTGCAATTTAAACATAAATGGCAACCCTAAAAAGAAATATATACATAGTACATCATTAAAATTCAATAAAAACCTACTCACCTAAATTGGTAAAAATATTAAACGGAAAAGACAAAGAATTAACATACCAAAACCCTAACAAATTAATATTTACCAATTTCAACCCTTTTATTCCATCTTTTATTTTTATTTCTAGGGTTTTAGAGATAAATAAAATAATTATTAGTAATCAAGACACATGAAGTTTCTATATCACAAACCTAATTTATTTTAACACTTAATTCAAGAAGAGATAGCATTTTCTATAATTTATATATTCATTTACACACATATTATCGAAGAATAATGTAGAGCAACTAGTAGGGGTAGGGTTGGGTAGTAAGGTAGGAAAAGGAACGGGTCGAGAGGTCGAGTGTTCAACTCCCTCTCCCCGTTCTTTTTCCTAAAAATGAGAAAAATAGGTAAATACACAAAATAACATAGTAATCATATTATTTAAATTATAAAAGATAATTAGGGAAGAGGTAACTCCCTGTGTAGGAGGTTGTTCTACTTCTCACATGCACATAGAAATGATGATAAATAAGTATTTTTTCATAACCCTCTCGAAGAAAACAAGTAGACTAACTGGTTAGGGGGTAGGAGGGTAGATAGATAGGAAAAAGGTTGGCTTGAGAGGTCGAGTGTTCAACTCCCTCTCGCCGCCTTTTGTTCAACCTATTTTATTTTTTCAATAATTATTTATTTTCAAAATGCATTTATGGAATTAGAATAAAATAATTAACAACCTACTAAATGAAAACACATTAGCTCTTTTCTCATTTTAATTTTTTCAACATAAGCAGATGATATAAAACTAAAATTTACATCATACTTCCCTGACATCCTGTCTATTTAGAACCTGAAAATTTTGGTGTCAACAATGGCTCCAATTGGGGACATGCATTCATGCTTGGATGCAGCAAGATCCTAGTTATCTCTGGAGAAGCAGACCATAGTGAGAAAAGAAACATGATGCTTAAATGAAATAAAAATAGTAATATACAAGTTAAAGAATACTTCCTATTTTTAAGAGAAAAATGGCTTCAAATACTGACCGTGAGTTGGGAATTCTTGAATGACTTCATCAGTGTCCTGTAGATAATAGGAATTCTCACCTACTTTTGAAACTACCATGTAAGGTCCTAACCATAACACCTCAAACTTACCATGTTTTCCTTTGTCTTGGTCTTTCCCATTCCATTTTAATACCCAATCACCTTCTTTGAAAGGTCTATCTAACGCTCTTTTATCATGAAGAGTTTTGATCTGTCGTTGTTGATGAAGATTCCTTTCTTGTGCCAATCTTCTCATTTCATCTAACTCTAATAATTGGCTCAACCGGTCTTCCATAAAGTTTACATCTTCAAGCTCTTCTTCCCGAATGAATTTGTATACTGGCAAGAGATTATTCAATGGTAACCTTGCTTTTTTTCCATAAACCAACTCATAAGGAGAAAAACATGTCAATCTCTTCACTGTTACTTGGTCCGCCCATAAAGCTAGATTTAGCTTTGAGTCCCAGGCCTTTTTATTGTTACTCAACATTCTTCTGATAATCTTTAGTATATTCTTATTTCTTGATTCTGCTTTACCAATCCCTTGTAGATGATATGGAGATGAGTATGATAGGTTGATGCCATATTTCTCACAAAATTCTAAAAATTCCTTAGACCTAAAACACATGCCATTGTCGCAAAGAATCTTATAAGGTACTCTGAATCTGGTAAGTATATTATCCGTCAAAAACTTGATGACCACCTTGCTTGTAGCCTGCCTTGTGGGTATAGCTTCAACCCACTTTGTGAAATAATTTGTCGCAACCAATATCCATCTATGACCTCCACTAGAAGCATCTACAATTTCCCCAATAAAGTCTATTCCCCACATTTTGAAAGGTTCTTCAATCTGTAATGGAATAAGGGGTAAAGCACCATTGTATTTCAGTTTCCCAGAGAACTTCTGATAGGACTCACACTTTCTAACATAATCATAACAATCTTTGAAGACATGAGGCCAATAATACCTAGCTTTCAGTATCTTGTGAGCTGTTGTCTTAGCCGAAAAATGACCGCCACATACCCCATCATGTAAATCTTTAATAACTGACTTGGCCTAATAGGTGTCTAGACAAAATAGGAGGATACCATCATTATTTTTCCAATATAGGTCTCCTTGAATCAGCACATATCTGGATGCTTGTAACCTTATAGTTCTTTTCTGATTATCATTTAGACCTTCTTGACACTTCATATGTTTTAAGAAGTATACTATGTATGAGTACCATGGACAATGCTCGATACTCATTTCTGCCTTTTCTAAATCTACTTGGTTTACTTGCACTGCATCCAAATTTGTTTTTTCCATAAGCTTAGCCAATCCTTGTCCTCTGATTAACTTAGTGATCTAAATTTCAATGTCAAACTCTTGAATATGATTTATCCATTGACATCTTTTTCCTGTAACCTCTGATTGCCTTAAGATATCCTTAGTTGTTGCATTTGGTACGTATGCCACGATCTTGGCCCCAACCAGATAAGGTCTGAATGATTTCAGTGATTTAACCAATGCATAAGCTTTCTTTTCATGTATGTCATAATCCAGCTCAGAAAGTTGTAGATTTTTACTAAAGAATGCTATTGGTTGTTCATATCCTTCATCATTTTTCTGTAACAAAACTATTGCTATGGTGTGGAAAGAAGCAAAGGAGAACAACTGAAATGGTTTTGAAAAATCAGGGGACTTCAAAACTGGTGCTTCCTTAATTACTTTCTTAATGTTTGAAAATGCTTCTAAGGCTTCATCTATCCAATTTATACTTGCATCTTTCTTTAACATCTTTGCAATAGGTTTTATGATTTCTAAAAAATTTGGGACAAACCGTCTTGCAAAGTTGATCTAGCCAAGGAAAGATTGTATTCCCTTAATGTTTTTAGGGATCTGGACTTTATCAATTGCTTTAATTATTTCTAGATCTATTCTGACTCCTTCCTTGGAAACTATATGACCAAGGAGTTTACCCTCAGTAACCCTGAAATGACATTTCTTCAGGTTTAAGGATACTCCATATTCAAGGGCCCTTTTGAAAATCTTCTCTAAGTGCTTGCAATGATCTTCTACTTTCTTGGAATAAGTTATGATGTCATCCTGATATATTACCATGATAATATCAATGAAATCCTCAAAAGCCACATCCATGGCCCTCTAAAAAGTAGCTCTTGCATTCGTAAGCCCAAATGGCATTCTTGCATAAACATATGTACCCCATGGCATAGTGAATGTTGTTTTGTACTGTTCTTCCTCTTTAACTTTAACCTAATTGTAACCGGAGAACCCATCCATCATGGACAATAATTCATTTCCTATATCTTTCTATAATAATGCTTCCATGTTTGGTAATGCATAATTGTCTTTTAACAAAGATATGTTCAGATTTCTGAAGTCCACACAAAGCCTAATATCTCTGTTCTTCTTCCTAACAGGTGCCAAATTTGAAACCCAAGTAGAGTGTCTAATCGGCTTTATAATACCAGCATCCCTCATCTTAATGAGTTCCTCTTTCATCTTAGGAGACAAAGTCAGATTGATCGGTCTTTGCCTTTGTCTAAAAGGTTTTGCATCAGGTCTTAAGGGTATTTCATGTTGGAACAAGTCTTCTCTATAAGCCTTAAGATCATCATAGGACCAAGCAAACACATGTCTAAACTTTCTTAACAAACTAACTATATCAGATCTAATTTTAGGAGTTAACTTTTTACCAATGAAAATTTCTTTAGGAGTGTGTTCATTTCCTAAATTTATCTTTTCCACTTCCTCTATATTAGTATTTTCTATTTTAACCTTATCACTAAATTCTTTACTATCAAACATCTTTTCTAGTGTAACAAGTCCCTTAGGAATCTTATTAGTTTTAAGCTGAATTACATCTTTTCCAAATAAATTATCATTTTCCTCTATTGTTTCAACATAAGCATTTAAATCAATGAATTTATCCTCGTACATTTCCTCACATGCAAGAAACTTTATGATGTCTCTATCATTGTCAAAGACTTGCCAATTATGAATGTTATCAGGTATTGATGGCCTTGGTTTGATCTCTATCTGCGCAATATCTTCACATGGGATATCATTATGCTTAACTGCTAGGTTAGCCATGAAATCAGTAAGAATATTCTTAGATCTATCTATCCATGTTATTGAAAAAGCATCAAAAAATTCTATGGAATCCCACACTTCATTCTTGTACCTCTTTAGAGTATGATTCTTAGTAATAAACTTATCCCTAATCTGAGATACAATTAATTCAGAATCACCATAAATAGAAAGAATTTTGATACCATGCTTACCTACTATTTTGAGACCTAGTAGGAGTGCTTTGTATTCTACAGTGTTGTTAGTACATTCAAATGCTAACAAAAAGGAATATTTAAAAGATTTCCCACTTGGGGATACAAACACTACACCTACTCCATTACCATTTTTACTACATGATCCATCAAAAAACATTTTCCACGTGAGGTCATTATTTTCCTTGGCACATATTTCAATAGGACTAGTATTTTCAATGAGGTTTTTATGAATTCTTACCTAAAAATTCTCCATGTCAATGTGGCAGAAGTGTGTAACCTGGCTTGGATCAACACCCTCAATGATGTAAGTAGATCTTGGTTCTCTGTTGATCCTTACAACCTTGTCATTCATTGGGATAGAAGCATAAGATAGATCTAGTTGAATATTTCCACCTACTAAATTAGACCATTGTCTAAATAATAGCATTCCATAACTAGTTGGTACTTCTACAACAGTAATGTCTATTTTATAAGATTTTTCAGGACACGAAGGGAACTGAAACTCAACATTTTTCATTATTCCAATAATTGGAACTAACCTATTGTCCATAGCATAACACTTTCCATAAGTAGTATCCACATTCATTCCTAACTCTTTCATTACCCCATGAGGCATAATATTAACCGCTGCCCTAGAATCTAACATACAATTTTTAACCAATTTATTATTTATCAATAAAGTTAGAAAGAAAGGATCTACTTTAGTAGCATCTTCATTAACAGAAGTTCCTAGGTAAATAACCGGTAATTCTTCATTATCTTTTTGTTCCTTTGCATCTTTTTTAACAACATCATTTATTAACTTGATCGTTTCATTCCTGCAATCAGTTAATTTAACTATGTCCATTAGAGGGATAGAAAGTTTCACTTGAGATAATGCTTGAGACATAAATGAAGTACAGTTTGAAATTTCCTTACCATTGCTCTATTTGTCCATGGGTCTGCTTATCTTCAATGTTTGATCAACCTGCCTTTTAGGGGCATTTGTCTTTGCTTTCTTTATCTCAGCATTCTTGTTCGAAATTTTGTACATCCCTGCTACTTGTTCATTTCATGAGTTCACATTCTTGTTCCTCAAGTGATATTTGCTAAGCACTTGTTCCATCACTGCTACAGTGTTTCTCTTTCTTCTTTTGTTGTCCTCCTAATAACTAGACTCTTATCATCATCTGAGAAGACTTGCTACTCCTGTTGGTATCCCAACCTCCTGTAGCTTTCATCTAGCATGTATTCCCCATCTGAATCATCACTATCTCCTGACCAAAAGGGTGTGGATGAAAGAGCGTTTATCATAGGCCTCTCTTCATATCCCTAGTTTTCTTCCTCCATAATCTTTTGTGCTATAAGGCATTGATCCTGAGGGTGAGGCATTTTACAAATTTCACACCACAACTCATCCCCTATAAAATGATTATTTTTCTTAAGAGGATCTAGAGTGTCTGTCTTCTTTTTTAAAGGCTTTCCATCTTTCCATTCTGTATGATAGGGCATGTCCTGTAACCTATACCTATCATTTCTGTTGAAATTTTTTTCCTGTCTTCCTGCTTGGAAATGACTTTTGTTTGGTTGCAAATTCTTCATCAAACTTACTAATTCATCCATTTTATCATTTTCATTGTTCTTTTTCGAGACTACAGGATCGAATAGCTTAGGATCACTTCTTTTATCAATTCTTTCGGTGGCTATTCTATTGTTTTCAATATTCAATGCTATTTTGAAAGCCTATTGTAAATTTGTCAGGTTATGAGACCTTATCTCATAATTCATCTTGACATCAAAAGCTTTCAAATAAAAAGTGATTAAAAAAGGGTCAACAGGACGGATATCTTTTGGGATTTTGTTCAACACCTTGTTAAATCTCTTATTAAATTCCTTCACTGTTTCAGTTGTGTTTTTCCTCATAGTGGTTAACTCATGAGTTGCAAAGGATGGATCTCTGTGATCCCCAAACTCCTCAATAAACTGATCAACAAAGTCCTGCCAACTGGTAATTGATCTATCTGGCAAATTTCTATACCACTCGTCTACACTATCTTTGAGTGAAAGAACTAACATTTTCATACGCACATCTTCATGAGTAATGTCAAATTCATAAACAATATTTTTGACATTAATGACATGTTGTTCTGCTAATTGAGACCCATCGCCAGTAAACTTAGGAATAGCAGTCTTTAATTTATTTGGTATAGGATCAGGACAACACATTACATTTGAGAAATCTAATGGTTTATATCTCTCATTTACTTCCTAGAATCTGGCATCAAATAAATTTCTATTATTATTATTCTGAAAATATAGATTTTGGGGCATAAGGTTACCTCCCTGGTATTGATTTTCTAGATTACCACATTGGCCACCGTGCTGCTGCTGAACCACATTCATTTGATTTAGCATCCCTCCTTGATATTGTTGATGTTGTTGTTGTTGTGCAAGGTTTCTAGGTTGCCGATTTGTGCCCATAGTATAGCTATCTGGATGTATTGAGTTTTGCATTTGTTGTGCATGACATTGTTGTGTCTAAGCTCTTTCATGCTGTGGATTACCATAGTAATTTTGTCCTTGTGTGTAATCTCCACTTATATTATTAAAAGGAGGATTAGAAATTTGTGCCCCACCATAATTCTATGCACAATTTTGGCCTCCACCTGGATAAATTTGAGTGTGCGTATGCCGAAATGCACCATTCAAATTTTGTCTATTTTCATGACATTGCTTTTCATCATGCTGGTACTGTGTATTTCCAAAATATTGTGTACTCAGATAATGATATTCATTATCATTATTAATACCGGTTCTAATACCATCATGGACTTCAGCCTGCATATGCATTCCCTTATTAAGTTGCTCATGGAGATAATTATTATTTCCTTTATCTTGTGCATGATTTTCATAATGTTGCATAACTTCATTGCCTGTATCATCCATATCCATGTTGGCATTTAAGAACTGTGCACCATTTTTTGAATATGCATATCATCTGGTATTTTGACCATGTTCATATTTATTTTTATTTTCAATATATTGATCATGTATTCGCTCTTTCCCAGTATTAATACTTCCATTATACAAATAATTATTTCATTGCAGATAAATATCTTCATTTACTTTTCCAAAATTAGAGTGAATATTATTCTCACCATAATCATTTCTATCATTCTCGATAACTGGATAATAATTACCTTGCCAGAAATGTTGCTCACCATCTTTTATTTCTTCTTGTGTAAAATACTTATTATCTTCTGACTGTTGAAAATATTTATTATATTGATCTTGTTCTTGTATAGATCTGGAATAATCAACCTGCTATTTATGCAAGCTACTAACACCTCTTCTATTTTTTTCATTAACGTGATCTCCAAAATAAGATTTGTTTGGATAATACACACTATCATCTAAAATATTTTGTGCAGAACAATAATGGTTTTGTGGAGGCTGCTCATACCTTTTATTCTTCCCTCTCTGCGCGAGTTTTGGTTCTTATGGCTGCTCATGCTTTCTAATATCTCCATGGAGTTTGGCACATTCATCTTGAAAACTTTTATTCACATATTCCTCTCTTTCTACAGGTAATAAGTTATTACATTCTCCATTATTACATAAAATTTCATTTACATATTCCTATTTTTGCGCATAATTGTTATGAGTGTTTTGCTATTTGCATAGATCATAGACACCTCCACACAAACCATATGCATCCGTAGCCTGCAAGCTTCTCATTCCTCTATTTTGCGCAAAACAATATGTATCTCCCTGCTTAAGTTGATAATCAATGCTCTGTCGTTCATATAAATTGTTATCACAGTGCCTAGTCACGTATTCCTCCCTTTGCGCAGTATTGTGCATTTTATGTGTATCAAACTGCTGGCATTCATAATCAACATTCATCTCATCATTTTTATCCTCACGCTGCACATTATTTTGTCCATGCGTAGGCATGCTTTTATTGTTTTGCTGCTGGTAACAAATGTTATTACCTCCCTTGTAGGCGTGACTTTCAAAGTGTTGGACCAAGTCAAGACCATATTCATCATGCATTTTATGTATTTCAACATATCCACTATGTGTATTATGAGGACCGCTTTGCTATTTTGGTGGATGATGTGCGTTCAGATTTTGCATATTATGATAGCCATTATTATGTTGTTTATAGAAATTATCATCATATTGTTTATTCAATTTCATACAACCTTTATGCTGCACAGGTATGTCACCATTATTTTTATAATAACCATTGTTATTTTTTTGCTCTTCATAATTCCATTTCTGTGCAGGTTTTTCACATAAATCATATTGTTTATGATTGGGAAAATCCACATGATTGGATTATTGCATGTTTAGACTGGATTGAGGCATGCCATTGCTATGTTGATGCATGTATTTATAAGCATCTTCATGGCTGGGCATTCCTTTTATCCATTGAGCATTGTAACTTCTTTTATTTTGTTCATTATCATTATACTGCTAAGAAAATTTGTGAATATCAGTGGGCGGAGTATTAACACATCTCTCCACGTGCTGGTCACATTTTTTATTATAGGAAATTGGCTTTTGATAATGTATATTTCGGATTTCCTAGCTGGGAATTTTCTCATCTTCCCCCTTTTGCATGAGGTAATAATTATTATTACATTTATTGTTTTCACAATAATCCATTTTATTTTGCACAAGCTAGCCATTGTTTTGTTGTTCTGTTGATACCTTGCGTAGGTTTGGGCATATATCTGGGCCAATCTTCATAGCAGCGATCTTCATTTCCATAACAACCATTATTTATCATGAACATGTCTTTCTTTTGCACAGAATCCTTAACATCTTATGGCCATTCATGCATATCCCCAAACTGCTATTTTTTATTTTGGCGATGCACATTATTCCCTTGCTACATTGTTTGGTTTTCATAATATATATTATTTTCATCTTCACACATATTGGAGTTCTTTGTATCTGCCCTTTGCTGATTTTGAATGTAATCATCTTGAGAATATTGATCATTATTAGCCAAGCTATGGACATGCATATAATTTCTATTTTTTTTATAATATGCATCCTTAGTGGGTAGATATGCTTTATCAACACTGTTATTTTTCTGTATGTTTTCATAATGCTTTTCATTATAACTTTTCTCAAAACCATTAAAATTTTGACCAAGATGACCACTATTTTTCCTCGGTTGGTGTGAACCTTCACCATACTGGGGTTGATTACGTTCACCACTATTAAATAAATTGTAGGTGTTTCTATTAGGCACAAGCTGCCTTTGCAACTTGTTCAAATCATATTCATTATCCTGACCATTGTTCTGATCACTATCATTTCTTATTATCCTTTGTGCACTATCATGAACATCACAGGGGTCATTAATATCTTGTTAGGAATGAATGCAAAGTGTTTTGGCAGTCATTCTGTAGCAGTTGTTGTTGCATTCATGACTTGGATTGTCATTGATGTCAACACGGTGATATTCTGGATATTAGCAGGAAAGCAGGTACAATTTTTTTTTGCGCACATGTTGTATTATAGATTGGATTTTGTGCAGTTGATGGTTTGTTCTTTGGTGTGTTATTAACCTATGGTTAATAGCATAAAAATGAATTCATTCATTTGTAAGAGTTATGAGCATTTTGGTGAAAGCAGTGTTTAGATAGTGTTTCTGTGTAGCGATGTTTGGAAATCGGAGGATATCTCTTAGCTGGGATGGAATCTAATTTTGCGTAGTTAAAGGGATGTTGGAGACTCATTAATGATGATGTGGTTCATAGTGAAAACTTTGAGGACATGTTTGGAGAAAGTTACAGTAACTGGAAGCTGACAGTTTTATGTGAATTCTGTGTGTAGCGTGTAGAATTTATTATTTTGTAATTGAGGACCGACTCATTTGTAATTATTTGAGTTTGGTATATAAGAAGGAATTTTTTCCTTATTTTAATGTGTACTATGAAGATTGTGATGTGAATATATGCATGAAGTGAAGAAAAGAGCTAATTCAGTGATGAAGGAAGACTTGTGAATACAGAGATCTAGAATTGTGATCTTGTGTAGCAGAGAGTGCAGTTTTGGCATAGTGTGAAGGAGGTAATATATTTCATATTATTCTATTGAATAATTCTAAGATCTTTTGGATAGTGGGTTCAGAGATCTTGCCTTGAAGCTGTTTGGGCAGTGGGTCCTTCTGTCTTCCATAAACTCTTAACCGGGTTAGAATCTTTTAACAGGGATTCAAAATCTCCTAACAGGGATTTATATGTACTGAATGTATTTCATAAGACTCCTAACAGGGTCCATCCTCTAACAAGGAACTTTCATATTAGTGCATCATTTTGTGGGCATCATTCCCACTGGGGTTTACTCTTTTCAAGAGGTTCCCTAGTTAACATATCTTGTGTTATTGTGAAATTGTGTATGGTTATCTTTCTATGGTTAATCAGTACATTGATTATATTGTTTAAAGCTATTGAATGCATAAATTATCAGATAACTGATTCACCCCCCCCCTCTTAGTTATCTTTGGGATCTTTACTTTCTAACATATCTTTCAACCTATTATTTAGGTCACACAGTGGATTAGAGAAAGTATTGAACCATTCACTGTCATCTTCTATGGTTTTTTCTTCTTTGTCATTTTTAAATATAGGGTTAGTGACATCATTTTGAGTAATGTGACCACTATTCTTTCTGTGAGGGGGAGTATACTTTAGTGTTCTAACACTTTGATTTATTTCCCCTTCATCAACCTTTTCTCCTTCATTGATTTGTCCCGATCCTCGTATACTTCCTGGAGGAGTAATGATATCATCAATCTGCAACCCAAAGCATTCCAAAATATCAACTTGTTGTTTTCTAAAATTCTTTCTGAATCTTTTCTTATCGGGGATAAGTTCAGCGAACTCTCGAATTGATTTTTGTATCCGAATGTTAACTTCATCATCTTCTTCCTCATTTTGATAATTGCACTGATTGACATTTGAGTGAAAAGGATTTATATTGCCTTCATCACTCTGATGGTTAGGACCAGGAAACTATTCGCAAGCGAGCTTTTGATCATCCTTGTTAGGCCGCTTCTCAAGAGACACATACAACATCCTTTTCTTCGGTTTCTTATTCCTCTTTTTAGGTTTCAATTCAAAGAATGAATTGTTCTTTAGGGACCTTCTCCCTAACATAAGTTTCACTTGATATTGAATTTTAGAGTCGCTACCTCACTTCCTGTGAGGAATTAATAACTATTCTAAATCTTTCTCCTAGTAGAGTCTTCACAACTTAACCAGAGATTCTAAAACTGACATTCACTGATAGGTTGTTCCCCAGTAGAGTCACCAATTTGTTGGGGCTCGAAAATGCTGATTGTTTTGAGGCCAACTAACAGGCACAATAAATACCTCTACAATTCTGGTTTGATTGAACCAAGGCTGGTAGGCCTAAAATTGAATATACTGTCTAACTGCACAAACAGTGTGCATAAACAACAAAATTTCTTCCAAAGAGGTTACTGATCCCTGGAAGATAAAGTAACTAAAAAACCTAATAATCAGATAGTTAGACATTTAGACTAATGTTATGAACTAATGCTAAACCTAATCTACTATTTGATAAATAAGATAGCAGATTAGAAAAATACTTCACAAAGAGAAATAAATGACAAAATCAAATGAATGAATAGACCAGTGCCTGATGCCAAATTGACAATAGAGTTGACATTCAATACTATATGTAACTGGAGACGGTTTTAAGATAACCCCTTTTTGTAGAACGAGACTATCAACCTACAAGATTCTATTTGAAACAAAATTTATAACAATTAATACAACAGGTCCTAAGGTTTTTAACTCAACTAAAGAGCCCGAAAGGAAACAACAGGAGGTTCCTAGACCATGCTATCATTATTCAAATTGTATAAATTGATCATAAATAAATGCATAAAATAGAAAGCATAATAGGATACCTTGGTTAGAGAGTAATCCAAGAAAAATTGAACATACAAACTATATAATCAATAGGGTATAAGCACTTATCAGATATCCGTGCATGAGATCTTGGGACATTAAATTCCAGTCTGTGAGGAGTAGCCTTTTTTCCGTGATAGAATTTTTGTTTTTTGTTTACAATTGAATGAGTATAAGTATAAATTCCAACAGTTCCCTGTGAAAGGACATGCCCTTTCACAGGACCTAATTGTACAATTAACCCTAAATGTTCATAACCAATCATGACAATGGTTATTCAGAAACAATCTCCCTTATAATTAATTTAATTCTGGTGTCTCGTGCATAAGAGTTTATCTATTAGTTTCCTGCACACAAAAACACTCAACATTAGTGCATCTTAACCTAAAAATCATAATATATGTAATGTATTGATTTTATAAAAAACTATTTATTATTTATCAATAATTAATTAAAATTAAATAAGTATCATAAATAAAAGAGAAAATGCAAACGCAATTATACTTTAAGTCACAATAATCATTTAATCATGAAAGCTTTAAAAAATGAGACAAAACACATTATGCTTATAATTATTCTTTTGTTTCAAAATAGAAACATAATGTATTAAGAATATAATCCACTTAAATGAAAATTGAATTTAACCCTAAAGATGAAATCAATCCACTTAGGGTTAATTCACATTAAGTTCATAAAATAATTGCCTTAATAATATAAAAACTTCTTAATACAAAATAATAATATAACTATAAATAATATATATGATAAGGGGATTAAAAAGATTTATCTTTCTAAAAGCAACCCTAAAACATTTATAAAAGAATTCACCTATTCATAAAAGTTAGTAAAATAGAATAATTAAAACCCTAAAAATTAAAGTAAAGAAAGTTACCTTTTAGGAATTTGCAATTTAAACATAAATGGCAACCCTAAAAAGAAATATATACATAGTACATCATTAAAATTCAATAAAAACCTACTCACCTAAATTGGTAAAAATATTAAACGGAAAAGACAAAGAATTAACATACCAAAACCCTAACAAATTAATATTTACCAATTTCAACCCTTTTATTCCATCTTTTATTTTTATTTCTAGGGTTTTAGAGATAAATAAAATAATTATTAGTAATCAAGACACATGAAGTTTCTATCTCACAAACCTAATTTATTTTAACACTTAATTCAAGAAGAGATAGCATTTTCTATAATTTATATATTCATTTACACACATATTCTGGAAGAATAATGTAGAGCAACTAGTAGGGGTAGGGTTGGGTAGTTAGGTAGGAAAAGGAATGGGTCGAGAGGTCGAGTGTTCAACTCCCTCTCCCCGTTCTTTTTCCTAAAAATGAGAAAAATAGGTAAATACACAAAATAACATAGTAATCATATTATTTAAATTATAAAAGATAATTAGGGAAGAGGTAACTCCTTGTGTAGGAGGTTGTTCTACTTCTCACATGCACATAGAAATGAAGATAAATAAGTATTTTTTCATAACCCTCTCGAAGAAAACAAGTAGACTAACTGGTTAGGGGGTAGGAGGGTAGATAGGTAGGAAAAAGGTTGGCTTGAGAGGCCGAGTGTTCAACTCCTTCTCACTGCCTTTTGTTGAACCTATTTTATTTTTTCAATAATTATTTATTTTCAAAATGCATTTATGGAATTAGAATAAAATAATTAATAACCTACTAAATGAAAACGCATTAGCTCTTTTCTCATTTTAATATTTTCAACATAAGTAGATGATATAAAACTGAAATTTATATCATACTTCCCTGACATCCTGTCTATTTAGAACCTGAAAATTTCGGTGTCAACAGGTGGGATGACTCACACTTGATACTTGTGTTTTATGTTGATGACTTGATCATTACAGGGAGTACTTCATCCATCATTGGCAGTGTCAAGTCTTCTTTGCAAGATAGATTTTCTATGACAAACTTGGGTTTACTTCACTATTTTCTTGGTATTGAGATCACACAGTCCTCAACGGGGATCACACTTTCTCAGCCCAAGTATGCTCTTGATTTACTTGCTCGATTTCACATGAGTGATTGCAAGGTTTCACTCACTCCCTTTCTTTCAGGTGTCAAGTTAGATTTTAAGTGTTCCACACCACTTGTTGATGCTACTTTGTATATATATCTTATTATAAGTCTCATCTACTTGACACATGCATGCTCTAACATTTCTTTTTTAGTTGGCATAGTTTCTCGCTTCATGCAAGAGCCACATGAGCTTCATTGGAAGGAAGACAAATGCATATTGCACTACATATAGGGTACACATACATATGGGATTCACTATGCAGTAGGTACAAGAGTTGAGTTGGTTGGATATAGAGACTCGGATTGGGCAGGTGATCTTTATGGTCGCAAGTCTACTTTAGGTTACATGTTTCATCTTGGTTCAGGCCCCATTTTTTGGAAGAGTAAGAAGCAACATGCTACTTCTCTCTCTTTGACTGAGGCTGAGTATCGATGGGTTGTTACTACAGCTACATAGGCTATTTGGCTTCAGTATATCCTGAAGGAGTTTGGTTTCAGCATTCCATGTCCTATAGTCATTCATTGTGATAATCAGGGTACTATAGAGATCTCGAGACAATTGATCCAACATCAACGGACCAAACACATTGAGGTTCATATGCACTTCATTAGAGAGATGATACAGGAGTAGGTCAATGAGATGTAGTATTGTCCTACCATAGAGAAGGTTTCAAACATCTTCACCAAACCCTTCACTCAGAGAAAGTATCTCCACTTGTGAGCTCTCTTGGGGGTGTGGAATATTTCTTCAGGGGGGTTCATTTGACTTCTCTATTCTCTCTTATGTGGGGATCTTTTCCTCACATGAGGTCTTCTCTCTCATTTTCTATTATTGTACTTATCTCTCTTTTTGGGGGAGGGTTTTTCCATGAGTTTTTCCCTCTTTCTCTACTTTATAAGAGATTGCTTTGCATATCTTTTGCACTTGCATTTTGTACATGGGTACCTAACATGGCCTAGTAGTTGGGACCCATCATGCATTTTCATCTAGCTTTGTGAGCTTAAGTGCATTCTGCTAAGTTGCACTTAAGAGGGGGTGTTTTTGTAATTAAGTATTTACTAATTACACTTCACTTAAGTTTACTTAGAATAATGCATTTGTATATTAGTTGTCATTGAAACACCTAGGAGTTTGTATTTCAATTTAGCACATGGTGTAGGAGAATATCCACTTTAGGTGGTGATAGTTGTCATCTCATACCTCTTTGTGTGTGAGATCCACCTTTATTTCTCTTATCACATTATCATCCTCTCATTGATGCACATACTTTAATGCACAATGGAGGATTATCCACCTTTGGTGGAAATGTGATTTCACCTTGTCTAGTTTATAGCTTATAACTTGCATATCTTTTAGTTATCATACATTTCCTATATATTGAGGTTCATCTACATTATATACAACTATTATCCATTATAGTTTGATCATTATTGAGTTATTCATTTGATCATATTATCTTGTCTCTCTTATTTGTGCTATCTCTTGAGCTTCTAGATCTTGTAATTTCATTCATTTCCTTAGCCAAATTCTTACAAAATGGTTGTTCGCTACATTGTTTTAGTGAATTGTTTTATTTTTTACTAATTTTATTTTTCATGTTCCTATGCTATTCGATGATATTAATGAATATTGTGAGAATCATGTGGATGGTTCATGATTTTATTTTATTTTGTCTTCTGTCTATTGAATGATCTCATGATATTTTGGGGAATTTCATTAATATGTGTTAGGAAATATGAGATCATTATATGTCTACATTGTGTTTGTTTCATGCAAATGGATCGCATTATCACTTTGGCTCTTCATGCCATGATGCACCCCTTACCTTCGCAAAATAAAAATAAGGCTCTTATCACATGAAATGCACTAAAGAAAGAAAATATTTTTCATCCCTTACTAGCATTTCCTATCTAATTTCCATATTCTTCTAGCCCTTCTTCTGTCAGTCCTCATATTTTCCATGGTCTAGTACTCTGGTACATAAAAACAAGTGCATCTTGCATTCAATGATGGTCTAAAAAAAGTTAAAAATAATATTGCATTGCATATTCATCATTTTATGCATAGAAAAACACAAAAAAAATTCATCCATGGGATACATGTATATGGTACATCCAAAAACTAGAAAATTACAAAAACACATTGCATTCATCACATATGTATATATTGAAAATAAAAAATATATGGCATCACATAAGTGTCATCACATGAAATGATGAAGAAACATAAAATATCATAATCATCATTACATAATAGTTGCATCTCATGCATACTTGTCAAAAAGGTATCAGAGTACGAACATCAAAAGTGTTTGTATACACTAAGGCTCGTAGGCTCAATACATAGCATGTCTATTAAAAATGTCCCTCTATGTAAGAAAGATATTATCCTATCATCATATGATCTCTCTATACTCCAAGTCTCTTCTCGGTCTAGAGGATGAAGCCCCTCCTATCCGAACTGGTCTAGGTGGCCTCCTTGATCCTACCACTCCCTTGAAGCTTAGTGTCCTCTAGGAGTTACTCTGCTAGAGCTATCCATGATGCTCGATGGTCACTAATCTTGTGGTACATCTCTCATGTACATATCCTTCCAATATTGTATCTCTATGTGAGCATCTCCTAGCATGTTGGATACCTCATGTATACCTTCATATGTTATACTGTTGATGAACTCTCATGGCCTCTCCTCTTCCCTCTATGATATGGTCAATGTTGTGTCTCAAGAGGCTATAATTATATATCTCTCTACTATCAACTTTTCCATCTCATCTCTCCATCATAGCTGATCTACATCCCAAGTAGCCCTATTTGCATCCCTCTCAATAGTCAATCTATCTATCTAGCACATCAAATCTATTGTATGTTGTCTATCCTTCCTATTTGTCTCATCCTCTACACCCTCACCATGTATCTCAAGATCTTGTGCATCTTGGTCATATGGTGGATCCTCTCTTTCCTCCTCTACCAACATAGTCATAGAATCTAGAATGCCCTCATCCTCGCTCTCCTTACTAATACCAAAATTAGTGTTGTCACTCTCCTCATCACTCTCCTCATCACCCTCCTCATCTCTCTCCCCATTTATCCCTTTATCATCCTCCTTGTATCCTCCTCATCCTCCTCCAATCCTTCATCCTCACCCCCAGTCTCCTTGTCCCCATCCTCCTCATTGCTATCCTCAGTATCTGATGTTATCTCTTGAACCCTTGGCACTGGAAACTTTGGATCTGTCAGTGTAAAAGGCCTATGTCATGAAAAACATTTTTCATAATCTTGTGTAGTCCCTACATCCCTCACATATGCACATTATCCCCACTTTTTTGATTGTAACTGCACAAACTCTACATAGGCAACTTGTGATCTGATAGGTGCACCTTATTCTCTAGTCTTCACTTGAGAGCATGCAAATAGTATCATCCCTATTGGCACTTCCTATCTCTCCCCAAAATGCATGGGCACTCTCTCTTGCAACTGCACCTCAATGATGACATACTCTCTAATTATGATGTAGGGTAGGTGCTCATTGTTTTCCTCCCATCCGGGGAAATCTTTGTATGGCCGCCAAATCAAGTCTCTCAATGTATCTATTGCATGCTTTAAATATAAAATATATTCCATCGGACCATGTGACAGTACTCTTGCATAAAAATATACATATGGCATGTCTAGAATCACCACTCATTCTTCCATCAGAGGGAATACTTCTATATTCTCGAAGGCCCATAGCTACAATAATGTCATGCTACTTCTCATTGACAATGCTCCTTTGTATACTATCTAGTGTAGATGATAATATTGTTAGGAATAGTCCCTAGAGATAACTGAGAGGGGGGGTGAATCAGTTATCTACAAGTTTCAATTCTTTATCCAATTAAGTATACTTAAACATAAAAGCATAAACACAATGAAAGAACACTTGAACACAACACCAATATTTTGGTTATGGGGAAACCCAAATAGGTAAAACCTTCGGTGGGAATTGACACCCACTAATAATCTGCACTAGTATTTTATGATCCTTGTTAGAAGATCCTTAACCCTGTTAGGAGTTTCTTTACAATATATTTAGTACAGTGACCTGGTCAAGAGTCAGACCCTATTAGGAGTCTTTTACAATTAACCTTGTTAGGGGTGAGGATGCATTGTCTGAGAGCACACTTCTCAAAGGGGTGAAGGCTACAACCTTCTGAACAATAGATACACACTATATCTAGATCTTGGTAAACTGCACTTTGACTTGCTATCTGGATCAATTCCAATGTATAGCACAAACACTTTACTTGGTCACATATACCTTCTACTAATTGCTCAACACTTCACACACTCTGCTCTGCTCTTCACAATTAACTCTAAACCATGCTTAGCAATCACAAATGACTGCCTATAAATATATTTCCACTAAATGATATAATCAAGTAGGCTTGTTAGAACCACCTTGAAATCATATTAGAGAAACCATAATATACTCCAATAATAATTTTTTCAGCTCTACTAAGCACGCAGCACAATCTGGGACCTATCCAATATTAATAAATGTAGATGCACGCTACACACTGTTGGCTCTACCAAAGTAACTAAAACTTTCTCCACAAGTTGAATTACATCATTCACTCTTAACAAAACATTACTAATTCTTCTCCAAGTACTAATCCAAGGGTTCATACCAAAATGAAATGCGCAACTCCTAAACCAATACAATCTATGTCAGCTCTTCTGAATAAACACAGGAAACTACTACTGGTGAGTAGCAACTGCATAACTTCACTTCTATTGATCATCAGACTCTACATCCATGAATGTAACATCACTAATATGTCTATATCACACATCCAAAGGTGCAAGGCTCCATGATGACTATACGGACAATCACTCATAGAACACTACTTGTAACTCTATCAAGAACACTACTAACACAAGCTGCTATATAATTGTATGTACTAATAGTTAACCTCTATTTCCATGATCTCATGTTGATAACATGTCCATGAAACATATACTCAAAGCTTACTACATAGTTCTTCAATGCATGCTACTTACCATATGTTGTCATCAATGACAAACATACAGTCAGCACTGGCTTGCTAGAAAATCTCCAACAATCTCCCCCTTTGGCATTGATGGAAACATATGGAATGAAAAACACCACAAACCCAAATGAGATATTATTTTATAACATTCTCCATTTCCTCATCAAAACTCCCCCAAGGATGAATCCTCTATCTGCTACAATATTCTTCAACATTCTCCATTTCCTCAACTGAACCGCTTCCATAACTGAATACTACTCCCCCTTAGTATATTACTCCTTCTTTTACTTATGTTTTTTATGACTATATATTACTCCCCCTTTGACATTAATGGAAAAGGGTGCCAAATAGTTTAAGCACTAGTACTACTCTTGAGGTAGAGTAGTCAACCATCCATCAAGCCTTGAGGACTTATGCTCTTTCTTCTTTCTTCTAAGCAAAATCAGGGAAGGGAATTACTCCCAACTTCTCCCTAAGATACTCAAAAGTATCCTTTGGCAAGGTCTTTGTGAATATGTCTGCTATCTGATCTATAGTACTGACATAGTCCAACTTAACTTCTTTTTCTGCTACTTTCTCTCTTAGGAAGTGATACTTGATCTCAATGTGTTTTTTCTTTGCATGCATCATAGGGTTGTTCGACATATTGATAGTGTTAGTGTTATCACAATGTATAACAATAGGATAGTCAATCTGAATTCCAAAATCCTTTATCATTTGCTTGATCTAAACAATTGTAGAACAATTCAGGGCTGCTACAACATACTCTACTTCTATTGTTGACTGAGAGATACAACTTTGATTCTTGCTTGTCCAAGTGACAAGTCTACCACCAAGAAACACTACTCCTCCTGATGTACTCTTTCTATCATCAATGCATCATGCCCAATCTACATCAGTATATACATGAAGCTCAACATTTTCTAAATTGGGATACCATAAACCATAGTCTATAGTGCCTTGCAAGTATCTAAATATTCTTTTTACTACCATGAGGTGACTTTGTTTAGGTTCTACTACAAATCTTCCAACTATGACAACTACATTGGAAATATCAGGTCTAGTTTGAGTAAGATAAATGAGTTTGCCAATCATAGACTTGTACAATGTTATATCTACTACTAGTGAGTCATCTTCTTTTGTAATCTTGCATCCGATTATCATAGGTGTCCCTACTAGCTTTCAATCATCCATCTTGAATTTCTTTAATATCTCTTTCACATACTTGGACTAATTAATGAAAATACCTTTCTCTATCTGCTACACATTTAATCCCAAAAAGTATTTGATAGGTCCAATCATGCTCATCGCAAATTCACTCTACATCTCCTTGTGTGTGTGAAAATTGTACCTAGTTGTGGACACAACACTTCAGTAAAACATTAGAGGTTAGCAAAATCAAAATCTGCAAGTAATTGAAACTAAGCTAACCAGGTGATTTACTACCTTCTAGTAGGTGCGAGTATGTATTCTTAGATTAGACCAAGATCAGTGACAATGCAACACCTAAACGAAGGATTTAATGCTAAAAGATGAATGTAGAATGAATGCGGATTAATCTATATTTTTGTATTTTCTATGCAATTAGGATGAAAAACTATATGAATCTAATCTAGAATAGAATGAAATGATATGCAAATTTAATCTAACAATGATATGGATTGATATGAAAAACTATGCAAAACTATGAAAAATTATAAATTGATCTCACAAAGTCACATGTCGCAAAAGCTTGATTCTTCATATGTAATTTCACCAGAGTAATTGTGCAAATTCAAGAGATTTCTTTGTGAAGAGCTAAGCCTTATTTTTCTACAAATCCAGGGCTTGAGGATGCATTGACAAAAGCCATAAATCACTCTTGATAAACTCAGGTTGATTTATGAGTTAACAAGAAATTAAGAATAAATAAACTCATAAAATCATGCAAAAGCAATTTTTATCTCAAAATAGAGTTTAGTTCTCTTTTTCAACTCATCATTAGATGTTGAGTTTGGAAAGTTAACAAATTAAAATTGAAAATTGATTTAAAGTTAACTATTTTTCTGATTGTGCATGATTTAATATGAATTAATTTAATAAATAAAGTGATTTATTTTCCACTTAACTGATTTTGAATTAAAACAATTGATTTATGGGTTAATCAATTATTAAATCAAACTTTATTCCAATTAAATCATTAAATATTGACAACTTGCTTTAATCAATTAAATAAGAATTTAATCAATTGTTCATATGATTTTTTATTTATTGTCAAAATAAAAATAATATTAATTAGGAATAAATGCAATTAAATCTAATTAAATAATTAAGTGGAAGAATTAAATTAATTAATTAATTATTCATCATATTCAATTAATCAACTTTAGGATAAATAATGATATTTATCACCTAATAATATTCAATTAAAGATAATTATGATAAATTAGGAATATTCCCCAATGCAGAATTAAGATAATTAATTAGGTTTTTGATAAACTGATGTGCAGATGTGCCTTAGGTTAGGACTTTGATGTCGATTTCATTCGATTTGAGGATGTAAGAGGTTAATGAACCTATAGCCCATTTTTGGGGTATTACATTTTGCCCCTCTTTGAATCACTGTGTGAAGCGTAGTGGTTCAAAGATTAGTCTATTTTTTATAAAGATGTGGACTCAGTTTTGTGATGAAGAAATTGATCTTGAAAGATTAACCGATTTCAAGACAGAAACCGATTGATAGATTTGAAGATGTTAGGTTCTGATTGACCAAAGATGATGTTAACTATAGCAACAATGAACCGGTGATTATGAAAAAGTATCAAAACACTTGATTCTGAACCTTATGATTACGAAGAAGTGAGTGACCTGATTCCAGACCTGATTGTCCAAAGGAATAGAAATGGTATCACATCTGAACCCTTCAGTTATGAAGAACCAAGGAAATAACACTAATGAACCGATGGTTACGAAAAGCTGATATAGTTTACAAGATAGATTAGGATACCAGATTGATATGGATCTCGATGAATCTAATATGCCCCAAGCGATGTGCCCCAAGCGATGAGGTCTTTTGATGAATCCACAACTAGACATGGTTGTTGTCTTGATTACTGAGGATAGAAATTTGGTTTACAGATTTGATTGATATACAGTACCATGCCCCCTTCAGGATTAAAATTGAAATCTAACAAGAAAATTCAGCGTTGTAATAGATTAGAAGCATGTTAATTGATTTGAGAATTCATTGTGCACGTGCGGAGATGCATTTTGCATCATTTAGAGGTCTTGGAGACCAAGTTTGACTAGGTTGACCATGAGTTGACCATGGTTGACCAAGTTGAAATTAGAATAGTTTGATGTTAGATAATCAGTTAAGTTGAACTCTAGATTTTTGTGATGATTAAAGGTCGATTATGCTAGTAGTTGACAATATAAACAATCTCAAATTTCATTTTTGATCATGAAAATGGGTTCAAAACATTGAAATTAGCTAGGGGTGCTTGCTTGGTGATCTATTAAGAAGACCTTCATGTGATACTCAGTCCTTATGATATGTTTAGCATAGTTTTGAAGAATCATTTGAGTGTCAAGTTGATTTAGGCAATCGTGAGATAAATGCAATCATGTAAAGTGCAAAATGAGATGCAAACCTAAGACCTAGGACCTAGTCACTGATCATGTGTTGGTTGTTTTCATCATTGAATTTTTATTAGGTAACCGAATAAATCAATACAACATCCACTAGTTATGAAACCATAGAAATATGAATATCAATTTTTATGCTCAAAAGTCAATACAACACCCATTGGCTAGACAACCATGGACATATGAATATTGATTTTATTTTTAGAATGTCGAATTAGATATACGCACCAAGGCACAAATGCCATGATGACCTGAATATCATGTCCATTTTGATATAGAAATTGGTATAAGCATCAAAACATAAATATTGTGATGACTTGAATACACCTTACAAAACAAACATGCCAAACAGTTTGCAGAATTCATTCTTGTCTCCAATGTCAATTACCCACAATGACCCTTTATCGTTTACATCCTTGGATAATAGTCGTTCATAGTAGGATTGAGAAATCATTCAAAAAGATGTAAGCTAGATCAAACTTCCTTGAATTTTCATGGTATCAATGGTCAAGGTACTCATGGCCATCCAACACGTGATGGAGGCTCTTACAAATGGACACCATTTCAATCCAAAATTTCCAAAGTTATTATATTTTCGCTCAAAGTAGAAAAAGATAAAAGATTATGCCCCCAGTCATCACTCTCTAAATCCTATAAAGGACATCATCAAAGAGCTCAAAAGGACACAATATGTAAAAATATCAATGTGAATCAGTAGGCATACAAGGAGATAAAAGCATGTGAAGCATAGATTGTTTTTGTTTGTGTTGATGTTTGTTTATGTTGTTGTAGATGTAAAATCCTTTCTGGAGAGGAGACCGACTGACTGACTCAATTGTAGCCTCAAAGGACCCTGACTGGATATGACATGTCTGAGATACTGAGGACTATAGGATATGACTTTGATTGCCCCCAAGTTTGAACATTGATAGGAGATGGGTGCTTTTGCCAACCGACTTTATTGAAATAAGGATATATACAAACTAAAGCAGACTGAAAGCTAGGAAAGACCAAGATTGCACTGATAGATGGATCATTTTGAACAAGTGGCACTCATTTGCCAGGTTTTCACCATTTTGGCAGAGATAATATTTTTGCTACCAAGGCGCCTATTTCCAAGTTTTCACCAAGGCACTTTTTCTTTTTCTCATTTTTTTGTATTTTTCATTTTTTCAATCTTTTTGTACTTTTGATATTTTTTGATTTTTTTGTGATACATCAAAGTGCCTATTGCTAGGCTTTCACCAGGATGATCATTTTTTTCAAGATAGTTTACCATAAGACTGAATGCTTTAGGCGTAGAATTTCTTCAAATGCAGAACGTTGATTGGTTCTTGGAGCTATTCTCCTTCAGTCAATGAGATTTGATAGGCTCCAGACCCAAAAGTAGCAATGATAACAAAGGGACACGGCCAGTTGAGTTCAAACTTCCCCTTGCATTCTTGATGTGATTGATTTTTAGGATTCTCTCTCAAGACTAGGTCGCCAACCTGAAATTCTCTGTGTCTGACTTTCTTGTTGTAGCCTCTAGACATTCTTTTCTAATATACTCTGAGATGATCATATGCTGCTTGTCTGTGCTCATCTAGTAGTTCAAGTTCTTGCAACCTAGACACTTTGTAGTCATCATCAGTTACTAGACCATGCATTTTGATTCTTAGTGATGGGATTTCAACCTCAATAGGTAGTACCGCTTCAGACCCATAAACTAAAGTGAATGGTGTAGCCCCAGTGGGTGTTCTACTTGTTCTATAGTAGTGATCAAGAGATCCGGCTAGTAGTGTCCAACTTTTGAGAGATCCATGGTCAAGGAAAGATCACTTAAGTGAGACTCACAAATATCCTCATGGACTCATCTTAACTCTTCATCGGATTTCCCATGCTCTAAAAATTCAGGAAGAGTACGCTCTAGATTTCTCTTAGTCATGTCACTAGAAATGAGGAGATACCGATGTGTACTTTAGGATAGGCAAGATGGAGTGAAGAGTAGAAAGTATGAGAGGCAAGGAGGGTGAAATGGAGGAAGGTATGAGAATTTGGAAGCTTGAATAGAAAATTGTTTACATCCAAGTCCTTTAGCTTGGGAATCCACATAGCTTTTGAATTTTTTCTCTTTTTCTTCTTGAGAAATGTGATTGCAATTTTGATAAGATGGACTTTTAGAATCATCTCCAAAATGAAGTCTGATTCCCAAGGATCTGATTTAGATTGCTCAGATACCTAGTAGATAGATTTTGAGAATCATCTCCAGAATGAAGCTTGATCCTCAGGAATCTAAGTTAGATTTCTCAGATACCTAGCAGTAAGATTTCGAGAATCATCTCCAGAGTGAAGCTTGATCCTCATGGATCTGAGTTAGATTGCTCAGATACCTAGTAGTAAGATGGATTTCAAGATCCATTTGTGCTTTGATTTTATTTTCTCCTTTTTTCCTTGAAGATCTCTGTGGTCTTTTGAATGTTGTCTTTTTCTTAGTAGTCACATGTCTATTAGGTGGGACACAGTGACTTTGAGATATACGTGAATTTTGATAATACTTTTTTTTTTTGTTACAGATCCAAGTTACTTCCAAAGACTCAAGAATTATGGATGAAAGAGGTTGATGTGGCTGGTTGAGGTGGAGAGGTGGAGTTGGAAGTGGGCAAGCCACTTATCTTAGGGAGGTGGGTGGAAGAGAGGTTGATGGGATGGGCTCAAGTGCAAAGAGTTCAACATCATCCTCACCGTTCATGATTGAATCAGATAGATCAAGAAAGTTATCTTCCATAAAACATTGTCGATTATGAGTTGTCCTAGAAGAGTCAAATAAGTTTAAAGGAGTATCATGTGAGTCAAACCGATATGATCTATTCCAAGAGCTAGGTCCTTCTTTAGGTGGGAACAGTGCATGGATAGGAACCATTTCAATCATGGACCTGCCAATATTCCATGAAGCTGTAATTGGATGGGGTCTTATGTACCCATGATCTATTGGAGTAGCTATAGTGTAGCTTGAAGTAGATGGCCTAGGAGCCATAGGGATGATTTCCAAAGAAGGGTGGAAAGGATCATCATCAATTTCTTTCTCTTGAGATTTTGAACTTTCTCCCCTTTCAAAGCTAGTAAGAGGAGTATATCTATGTATGACATCAACTTGTATTATTATAGTAGTATCAGATGAGGAATCTTGTTATCTTTCTTTTGAGTTTGTCTTGATGTTGTGATATTGCCTGATGTAGTCAGATAGAGACATTATAGGAGGTAGGTCTTCTTCATCACTATCCTTTGTAATAGGAGGAATATTCTTTGCAGCAGGATCTTGTTCAGTAGCAATAGTGGTGGAATAGTTTAGAATAGGCATACCACAAGGCATATTTAGGATGTGAGAGATATCGACGAATGGCCCCCAATCAGGATCGATAGTCTGTTTAGCATTTTGAATGGGAGAAACCTGGGTAAGACTAGAATCCACCATCTAGCTAGTAGATAAGTGTGCAAAGTGTATAGTCATGAGAAAAAGGGATTCTAGAACACACACCTGATGCTAGGTCAGAGGATAGGAAATGGAGAGTGGATTGACTCTTCTCAAATTTTATAGATCAGAAGGCTAGATCAAACTCAAGAGACTACTTTAGGAAAATAGATTGGATTTTTTGGATTCTCTACTCTTTTCCTGACACAGTGAATTTTCTGACATAATTTGGAAGTTGGCTGTAAAAATTGGATTTCTAACAGATTTGGAAGGTTTCTGACAACTTTGACTTTAGCTTTGATACGAGTTTTGAAATTTTAGGATGACTTTCGACACCAGAAAGGATTTTTTCTTCAGATTTGCAATATTTCAATTTTTCAGAATCAAATTGTTTGCAAATTTTTCTATCCAAGTTTACAGATTCATGTAATAGTCTGGATTCATTCATTTGCAATAACCAAGTAGATAACAAGCACGTAGAACAACAAGCAAGTGATTTAAAGAATGTTTGAAAACAATGAGCAAGGGTCAAACCAACCTTGCACATGAACAATCAAGTGACTTATTATTCTAATCCCTAGGAATGCTATTTGTGTATGTTCTCAAAAAGTTTTTCAATAACGCACATAGTCCTAAAAAATGAAAAATTTGGCCTCGCTAGGGTTTTTAGTAATGGTCTAACTTTGCAACTTTTGTGATCTCAAGACGGTGAAATCCAATCCAGGTGCACCGAGGTTTTGACACAGTCTGAGAATTTAATCAATCAAAAGCTGCTCGGGAGATCTAACAACCCAACAAGAGACCACACTCGTGGAGATTTCTTCTACAAAGACATTTATATAGCGGTTGTTTCTACCATGATGAAAATGACTATTACCGCTTGAGGTTTCATCCACATGGTTGACCCAATAAAGGGAATGTCCACTACGGTTAACCCTCTCTAAAGGTGACTCACAAAAGATACCAAATGGGGACTTGCTCCAGATCTAAAGATTTGAGTTTCTGATACTACCCAAAAAGGGAGTAGAGCATAATCCTCTAGCCTTTTCACTTTTACCCAAACATAGCAGATAGATTAATCTGGCATGCTAAGACTGGAATTATCTCACCAAGATTTGTGATGTCAACAACTATGTCTGTCGATCTCTCCAGAGAGAGAACGTATCGATCAAAAGCTAAGAACCAAACCAAGTACAATGTGAGATAATCACGGTAACCTCCCTACCTACAAGGGGATCTTTCATCAAGAAGATATTTGCATGCATGAACAAGTGAATGAAGCTCACTCTCTCAAAATCATCCACAAATAGTTTTCATAGGGTCTATTTACTATGTGTAACGGATATGCAAAAATCAAATCTATGTTCGTTTTATAGCTCAAAATTGAAGTGTGAATTATGAAAGTTGTAAAAGCACTCAAGCTTGACACAAGAGAGTTCATTTTATGTCTCAAAATGAAGTTTTATTAGATGTAATAGAATACCTGAGTTCCTTGCAACACGCTTAGTAGATTTTACTTGTTTTAGCAATTTTTGAGCATTTGTCTTCTATCTTTTGTACCCACGGGATGTACATGCACCTGCACCTGCAAACCACTGTTATGAAAAACTTACCTATTCTTGTACATGCAACCCACTGTTATAAAAATCGATCAAAAAAAATCTAACTTGTCAACCCCACGTGGTAGAAAATCAAGTTAGTCAAAGATAATGTCATTTGATAATCGAAAAACTTGCTGTCATAAAAATTAGATTCTAACCAGTCTGCACTAAATCGATCATAACTTTTGTAAATCAAGATGAAATTAATTCAAACTAATAGAAAATGAAAACTAACTCAAATACCTTTCTAAAAATATAAATTTCGGATTTGTATCATGTCATATGTGCATGTACCAATAAAAACATCAGTCGGATTTCATAAAATCAGGTTCTGACTAGTTTGTACTAAAATGATCATAACTTTTGTAAATCAAGACGAAATTAATCCAAACCAACGGAAAATGAAATCTAACTCAAATAATTTTCCATAAATATAAATTTCAGATATGTATCGTGTCATATGTGCATGTACCAATAAAAACATCAATCAAATTTCACAAAATCAGGTTCTGACCAGTCTGTACTAAAATGATCATAACTTTTGCAAATCAAGACTTAATTAATTCAAACCAATAGAAAATGAAAGATAACTCAAATACCTTTCCATAAATATAAATTTTGGATCTATATCATGTCATATGTGCATGTACCAATAAAAACACCAGTCAAATTTCTAGAAAAAATAGCCCAAAAATTTATCACAAAACTCATAAAAATTAACCTTGTGCTCATGGGTTCATGAAAAATGATAAAAATTTGATAGAATAGAATGGAAACCCATTTTAGGGCCCCACTATGGGTGCCATAAATATGTGTGTGAATTTTGTACCTATTTGTGGACACAACACTTTAGTAAAATATTAGAGGTTAGCAAATCAAAGAAATCTGTAGATGAATGAAACTAAGCTAACCAAGCGATTTACTACCTTCTAGTAGGTGTAAGTATGGTATTCTTATATTAGACCAAGATCATTGACAATGCAACACCTAAACGAAAGATTTAAAATGATGAAAGCAATGAAATATGAATGCAAATTAATCTTTTTTTTGAATTTTTGATGCAATTAGATGAAAAATTGATATGAAACTAATCTAGAATGAATTGAAATGATATGAAAATTAATCTAACAATGATATTCTATGAATGAATGTTATGAACCCTCAAAAATAAAAACACAAATCTCACAATCACCTTGTGTGCAAGAGCTTGATTCTTCAGATGTCAATTTGCTAGAGTAAGTATGCAAATTCGAGAGATCTATTATGAAGAGTTGAGCTTTGTTTTTATAGAAATCTAGGGTTTGAGGATGCATAAGAAAAAACATAAATCATTCTTGATAAACTCAGGTTGATTTTTGAGTTAACAAAAAATTAAGAATAAATAAACTCATAAAATCATGCAAAAGCAATTTTTATCTCAAAATAGAGTTTAGTTCTCTTTTTCCACTCATCGTCAGATGTTGAGTTTAGAAAGTTAACAAATTGAAATTGAAAATTAATTTAAAGTTAAGTGCTCTTCTGATTGTGCATGATTTAATATGAATTAATTTAATAAATAAAGTGATTTATTTTCCACTTAACTAATTTTGAATTAAAACAATTAATTTATGGGTTAATCAATTATTAAATCAAACTTTATTCCAATTAAATCATTAAATATTGACAACTTGCTTTAATCAATTAAATAGGAATTTAATCAATTATTCATAGGATTTTTTATTTATTGTCAAAATAAAAACAATATTAATTAGGAATAAATGCAGTTAAATCTAATTAAATAATTAAGTGGTAGAATTAAATTAATTAATTAAATATTCATCATATTCAATTAATCAACTTTAGGATAAATAATGACATTTATCGCCAAATAATATTCAATTAAATATAATTATGATAAATTAGGAATATTCCCCGATGCAGAATTAAGATAATCAATTAGGTTTTTGATAAACTGATGTGCAAATGTGCCTTAGGTTAGGACTTTGATGTCGATTTCATTCAATTTGAGGATGTAAGAGATTAATGAACCTATAGCCCATTTTTGGGGTATTACACTCCTTAGCAAATTCAGCACTAAGTTTGTCATTACCTCCAAAGATAATGTCCTCAACAAATATAGCTACAAGTAGTAAACCTTCAAATGTTTCTCTTATGAATAGATTACAGTCTGTTGCTCCTTTCTTGAATCCAATATTTGTTAGATGTCCATCCAGTCTCTCATACCATGCTCTAGGGGCTTGCTTAAGTCCATAGAGGGTCTTCTTCAATCTACATACCATATCAGGTTTGTCTGATAAGGTGAATCCTTCTGGCTGCTCAATGTATACTTCTTCTTTCAATTCTCCATTCAAGAATGTTGACTTGACATCCATCTGATAGATTTTAAAATTTTTTACTGTTGCATAAGCTAGAAACAACTTAATAGCTTCTAATATGCTCACAAATGCAAATGTGTCTGAATAATCAATGCATTCTCTTTGTGCATATCCTTTACATACTAACCTTGCTTCATTTCTTACTATTGTACCATCTTCATTCATCTTGTTTCTAAATATCCATTTTGTTCCAATCACATTCTTATCATTGGGTCTTGGGACCAATTCCCAAGTATCATTCTTGATAATCTGATCTAGTTCTTCTTTCATAGCATCATGCCAATCTGAATCATTACATGCATCTTCAACACTTAAAGGTTCAATCTGAGATAGTAAACATACCGCCTCATTGCTAGTTGAATTCTTTGCTTGTGATCTTGTTAAGACTTTTTCACTCTGATCTTCAATGATGTCATTCTTGGAATGTTTTCTAGATGTAAACTTTGGAACTTTAGGTTTTATTGTCTCATCTTCCTTCTGAGTTTCTTCACTTGTTTCAAGGTCATTGAACAATACATTGATACTGTCAAACATCTCTTCAACAATTGTCTCACTAGTGGAAGGTCTAGGTTCTTCTTCAATCATAGGTGAGTAATCATGATATATTTCTTGAACCATAAACTTTTCATTAATCTTAACATGAGCACTTTCAATGATCATCTTCAATCTTAAGTTGAAACATCTATAAGCTTTACTTTTAGTAGAGTAACCAATAAAAATACCTTCATCACTTCTTGCATCAAACTTGCCCACTGCTTCATCCCTCTTGATGTAGCACTTGCTTCCAAAGATTCTGAAGTATTTCACTGTGGGAACATTACCAAACCATAGCTCATAAGGTGTCTTATCAGTGCCAGGCCTTAATTGTATTGTATTGACTGTATAAACTATTGTATTGACTGCATCTCTCCAATAGGTATGTGCAACTTTTCCTTCAATCATGATGGCACGCATTGTGTCAAGGATAATCATGTTTCTTCTCTCTGCAATCCCATTCTACTAAGTTGTTTTAGGTGCACTTAACTATCTCTTTATGCCATGTTCTTCACAGTACTCATAGAATCTGTCAGAGGTGAATTCTCCTCCTCTATTCGACCTTAGACATTTCTCATAGAATCTATCAGAGGTGAATTCTCCTCCTCTATTTGACCTTAGACATTTTATCTTAAGTCCAGATTCATTCTCAACCTTAGCTTTGAATATTTTAAACTTCTCAAATGCTTCTGACTTATCTTTCAAGAACGCAACCCACATCATTCTAGAATAATCATCTATAAACAAAATGAAATACCTTTCACCATAGTATTGTATGGTGAAAATGTGACCACACTTCTATGAATCCTTACATGAAAGAAAACTTAACAATGAGCTCTCACAAATCGATCCATAGCTCTCTATGCATGGAGTTGCAAGATTTATAAAATTGCTCTCAACTAGAGCTATAAACTCATGACCTTGCTAGTCAACCACACAATGAGAGATTCAAATGAAGACAAGGGAAAGAATGCCAATATCCTCAAAAATCACTATGAAAATGCAATGCAATGCAAATTAAGCTAAGAATGAGTATGCAATTTAAGCTATGAAAGGAAATGAAAGTATTACAATCCTCTTAATTAAGCTAGGTGAGTTAATCTAAGACAATGAAAAGAAATTAAACTATGGATGCTATGAAAATAAGAATGAAAGTAGATCTAAACTAGATGCAAGAAAGAAAAATGAAAATAATGATGCAATACTTCAATATGAGAGATCTAAGAATACCATAGCTCCAAAATGCCAAGATTGAGAAGCTCCAAGACTCTAAGATGCTAAGATGCCAAGACCCCAAGAGGATGAATCATGCAAAAGATGGATGATGCAAAAGATGGATCTTGCAAAAGATGGATGATTAAGAATGAGGAGAGAGTCTCTTTTTAAAAGATTTTAGAAATGAACGGATGGTCAAGATTAAGAGGCAAAAAAAAATTATCAAAGGTGGAAATTAAATTTTGGTTGATCCATGTGCTCAAGATTCTCAAAAGGCAAGATCAATGGACATGATTAAAAGGCAAAAAGATGTGTGGAAGAGATTAAGAGGCAAAAGGAGATTCCACTCACCTTGGAAAGTGTGCATTCAATGTGTAGACAAAAAGTCTGTTTCTTTTTCTTTTTATTTTATTATTTATTTATTATTTTTAGAAAAGTGGTTTCCATTATTTAATAACAAGATTTTTATTTATTTATTTAAAAGAGATTTGTATAAGATTATTTTATTTTTTATTTTTTTTCTCTTTTTAATTAAATAAGGCTCAAACCTTAGGAAATATTGAATTGATTATGATTTGATCAAGGAAATTGATAGTGTTGAAAAATATTGATTATTGATAAAATTGATTCAGAGATAAATAAATCAAATAAATGGGGCCTAAAGTCTAGGCGACCATTTTTGGGTGCATACATTTGCCCCTCTTTGACTAATGTGTGATCGATCTGGGAACACATGCAGTCAAAAAATGAAGTTGAAATGTGAGATCGATTTGGGATCACAAAACAACTCAGATGTGAGCTCGATTCGGGATCACACCTGGACAAACATAGACAAAGGATTCTGGCCATAAGATCGATTCAGGATCATATCCAAAATAAGAGATAAGAATATCAAGCTGAGCTAAATGATAAAGCTGAATCAAAGATTAAAGTTGATAGGTACTACCCCCTCGGAATCAAAATTGAAATCAGATAGAGGAGAACAACAAATTGATAAACCTAATCAAGTCACAATAAATCATAATTGAAGGATGGAGCATGATAGGATAACCATCAAACAGTGAAGACATGCCCCAGGTTGACTAGGTTTGACTGGGAAAGATATAAGATAAAAATTAAGTCAAACCTTAGAGAGAGGAAGCGAAAGGGGTGAATGAAAGACTAGAAGTTTGGAAGAGATGGAAAGGAAGAAATTCCATCAAAGATCAAAGAATTATGCCTCAAAAGGTCAATCAACTACGTAGAAGAATGAGAAAGCTTAGAAATGTGACTCGGATTTCGATTTCAAGTCCAAAAATGGATAGAAAATGATGTGATATGAAAGACCAAAAATGAAAGATATGATCAAAAAGAATCAGAAAATGAGCACAGTTGACCAACTAGTCCGTAGATGATAAAAAGGAGAGCTCTCTCCATATGCAAGATGCAAAAACTAAACTATGATGAACCTAAGAATGCAAGCTACTATGAAAGTGGTTGACATGCAAGGTCATAACACTTATAGACATCTAATTATCATCATCGAGAATTAGGTAGCACCGTAAGATCATACAATGCACACTAGCATAACTATATGGATATGAATATGATCTTTATCAGATAGAAATGTGGAAATCCCACCTAGGCATCAAAGACATGGAGTTCAAGATGAATAATGCAGTGAGATTACCTAAGTTTGATATGGCGATATTATGCTTGTATCAAGACACATGAAAGTCAGGATAACTAGAAGCATGCACTCGCAAAACAGTCAAGGATAATACCTTGTCAATCCCTAGTGTCAAGTAGAACCAGCATAAATGCTCATGAAAGTTAGGATTAACAAAATATACCCATAAGTAGATAAAGAAAGAAAACATGTTCTCATACCCTCAATCTTCTAGCTATGCATCATCGAAAACTTCTCAGGGAGAGACCACTCATCAAAGAAATCCTCATAGACAGCACACAAAGAAAAATAACGTCAACATATCTCAAGCGAGTTGATTGTCTAAGTGTGTGTGTGTTGGTCATAGAGTCAAACTTGGAGTATCACATCATACTTAGACTATTGGGTAAGATACCTGATAAGTGTTAAGAAACACTTGACGCAAGGGTAGTGTTGAAAAACACTGTCTGGGGTGGTGTTGAAAAACACCTGTTGTGAAATGCACCAAGAGACAAATGCACCTAAAGTACCTATGCTAACAGGTACACCCCCTAGACAAAGACAAAGACCAATTCCAGACCAAGTCAAATAAGGTCAAGGCATGATGGAGAAAGGCTAAGTGATGAGAGCACATGCTAAAAGACAAGGGTGCAAAGGCCTCAAGTAGCACCTGTTTCCAAGTTTTCACCACTTGGAATCTTTTTTCATTTTTTGATTTGTTTTCTTTTTTTTATATTTGTGCTACCAAGGCGCCTGTTTCCAAGTTTTCACCAAGGCACTTTTTCTATTTTTTTTGAATTTTTTGCATTTTTTATTTTTTTTTATTTTTTCAGGACTTTTTATGCTTTTTAGAATTTTTTCAGCATCATATATCAATTTTTTTTATATTTTTTCAAGATCCATAAAATATGTACAAAGGACGCCCCTAGATAGAATGGGCATCAAACTCCCAAGCAAGATCACATCGTGTAGTCTCAGTGTCTAGCAAGGTGGGGAACAAGATGGATTAGCAAGCTGGTGACTGAGATGGAGGAAAGGAGAATAAAGGCAAATGGAGGGAAGAAATCCTCAAGGTCAAACTCCTCAAGAGTACCCAAGCTAGGGAAAAATTATCATGCAAAGCACATTTGGATAAGTAATGAAAGGCTAGCATAGGATAAGTCACAAAAACATAATGCCAAAGAAGGAAAGGATGAAGTCCAAAGGAGGTAGACATGTCAAGAGACTTCATAGCATTGTATTTTACTCTTTTTATTAGATCAAGACCAAGGGGGAAAAGGATAGCGTAAGGCTAGAATGAATGGAGGAAAATGAAAATGAAGGCTAAACATGAATGGAATGAAAGTAAGATCATCGTAAGATAGCTCACAAGATAGCCAAATGTTCATGTATAGGTCAACATTGCCAAGATCAAAGAGAGAAGATGGAATGGATGAAATATGTAGAAGAACTATGCATGATGCCTGATTGCCAGGTTTTCATCATGGTACTTATCCAAGGCGCCACAAGGGAGTGGTTTTCACCATAGGATGAATTTATTTCTCTTTACTTTTGCTACCAAGGTGCCTGTCTCTAGGTTTCCACCAAGGCACATTTTCAATTTTTTCAAATTTTTTTTTTTGAATTTTTCTTTTTTTTTTTTTTTTTAAATTTTTTTGGAAGAAGGAAAGTTTTTTAGATAGTGCTCCTTGAAAAGATAAACCATGATATTCCAAAGATTCAAAATGATATGCTCAAAGATGCTGATAGGGAAAGGAAGATGGAAGAGAAAAATGGAGGATAAAATTTTTATGCAAACCGAGTGAGGTTGGAAGATACGAGCAATAGGAAAATGAGGAAAAAAGATAGAAGGTATAAGGATAATGAATGGAAGGATTGTGAAAGGGTAGATGGAAAGGAAGGAAAGATCAACATCAACACACACCTTGAAGTGTGATGAGAGGATGCAGGAAATGTGAATGAAGGTATATGGTGAATATTTAGTAGAGGTTGCGGTTCAGGCACATGGAATTGAAGAATATTTTTGGAAGGAGATGAAGTGGAAGCCTTTGGAAGTTTGAATGTCAACTTCACTTTTTGTTCAACATCATACTCTTTCAAGAGAGACTTTGGAATCCATATAGTTGTAGGATTTTTTTATTTTTTTTATGATTTAGAGAGAATATCTTCAATGATAGATTTTGTAACCCATACTTGTCTTGTAGTTTTCTTCTTAGATATCTCTTTTGACTTTATGCCTTCATGTCGATTAGAGGAGACATGGTGATCATCTTTTTTTGATAGAGTCTTGTATTGCTTCTTTTTCTTGTATTGAACATTCAAGTTACTTCCAAAAGACTTGGGACTTATGGAAGAAGGAGGATATGACTAGTTTAGATGAGTGGATGGATGAAAAGGATTCAAGGGTATGCATCTATGTTGATCTTGAGGAAAGATAGGAGATGGAGGGACATAAGGACCCAAGATAGATGAAGAATTAGGAGAATTAGGAGGGGAAAGTGAAGGGACATAAGGGCCCAAGATGGAAGGAAGATGTGAAACCCTTAGTACTGGTGGAGGAGGTCCAAGGATGGACTTGGAAGATGCAAAAGGATAGTCAATAAGTTCATCAACATCCATATGACAACCAAGGACATCAACATCTTTAGAGTGAGCATTAGGATTTACAATAGGATTATGAACATCTTGAATAAGAGCAACTTCTTTGATAGGATCATCCAAAGTTTGCAAAGATGTAGGAAGAGTAGAAAGTGAAAGCAAACATGGAGTGGTAGAACAAGAAGATGGAAGACTTTGATCTTGACAAGGATCTTTGGATAGCACAAGCCCAAAAATTTTCTCTTGGTTTTCAATAGGCTTATCATTGGAAGTAACAACACCATTTTTAATAACCTTAATGGAACTATCATCTTTGGAAAGTGCAAGTGTAGTAAGGTTATTTTATTTATCAATAAGCTCAGCGGTGTGATTAGTAGCTTGATCTTGCTTAGGAGAAGATTTAAGACATGGTGGAATAGATGAGGAAGGGCATAAAGGATCAAAAGAATGATGAAATGAATGAGAGATATTATGAATAGGATTGGATGACATGGAGGGTTCTTGATCTTGATCTTTCTTTATGTTCTTTTCTTTATCATTTTTAGAGTCCTCTTGACATGGAGCCACTTCTAAGGACAAGGAAGCAGGTTGGGATTGTATGAAAGACTTTGGAAGAGATGGTGAAGGACTAACTGAAGTAGGAATTATAATGCATGAAGACTTAGGCTCTTCAGGTTTAGCATTATTGAAAGTATTCGCAGCCAAGTGAAGGTTAGCTTGAGTTTCTTTAAGAGGTAGCCCTTGAGGATAACTATAGGAAACTGCATGAAAAGTATTAGGATCTTTGTTGGATGAAGAATTTGTGAAAGATTCGGAAGCTTTAGTAGATGTATGGGTATTGGAGGAAGTAGAGGATAGAAGGGAACCATCACAAAACAAAGGTTCAACATTAACATGATCTTTCTTGAGAGTGTCATCTTTATTTTCAACATGAATGTTCTTAGAGGAAGGATTCTTATAATATTTACATTTCAAATTAGCATGGTGCATTTTATATTCCTCAACAGTAGTAGCTAGATTATAATTAAGGTATTGTTCACAAAACTCATCAAAATTTCTTTCAAAATTTGAATCATACGGATCACCATCACGATCTTTCCAATATGAGGACCCATTTCTAGTAAGCACAAGGACATGACTAGGAAGACTCTTAGGAATAGAGGTGTCATAGGTATCACTGCATTATCCATCATCATAGTCATCATAGTCATCATAAGTGGGTGTGTCACTTTTCATGGAAGAGGTATCATAAGGACTATCACATTGCTCATTATGGTATGTCTTGTGAAGAGAAGTAAGACTCTTTGAAGAAGTAGAAGAAGAAGGAGATCGTGAAGAAGAGAAAATTGAAGACTTAGTGTAGGAAGAGGACTTAGATAATGAGGAATTCGAATAATTTTTAGAAGAGTCATGATAAGATTTTGAAGATGAAGAATGTGAATAGTATTTAGAAGAATTGTGATAAGATTTAGAAGATGAAGAATGTGAATAATGTTTAGAAGAATCGTTATAAGATTTAGAATGTGAGGAATGATGAGAAGATTTAGAAGATGAAGAATATTTGGATGAGATCATGAGTATGATTCTAGAAAAGGCATCTGATTTAATTGATTTTTCTTTTATTTTTGTCATAAATTCATTACTCATGAGAATTTTGGAGGAACAACACCTTTCGAATATGTCAATGAGCTCAAGATCATCTATTTTTAATAAAGGTTCCAAAACTAGATATCTGAGATTCATGGTTCTAGAAGAAGAAGAATCAAGCATAGGAGCAACAGAAGAGATAAAATAGAAGAAAATAGACTAGATAATAAGAGGAAAAGAATCAAGAAGAAGAAGAAGAAGAATTTTCTATGGGAATAGAAGACTTCAGAAGAACATGGGAAATGGAGAAGAAAGAAGAAGACTAAGATTCATCTTATGCAATTGATACCATAACATTCATTGAGATGTTGAGCAACATGACAGCACCTAGGATCTGACCTGGACTGACCAAGGAAGACCAAGCTTCTAAGGAGAACTCACTACAGCAGGACGAAACTCAGTTTCAATATTTTAATTAAATCTTTCAAAATATTTTGCAATGATGATCAAGCACATAGAATAGCAACCAGAGAGTTCAAGCAAACAGTCTTCAAACAATGGGCAAGGGACAAAGCAACCTTGTGCATGAACAAGGATAGTGACTTAGTATTCTACTCCTTAAAGATTCTACTTGTGTATGTTCTTGAAAATATTTTAGCAAGCACATAGAACACAACAACACCTTAACAAGCCATCTACAAGGATACACATGGCTTTCTAAGAGGATTCCTCGATATACGCAAGGTACATGAGGCCCAAATTCATAGATGAGAAATAGCCGGGGGGAGACGGTAACCCAAATCTCCTCCTTCACTTCTCAAAGGTATAAAGTTCTTTGAGGCTTAGCCAAGAGTGATATCAAACTCAATTCCTAAGAGAGGTGTCTTTCGATTCACCACCCACTATTTATACTCCGTCAAAACATGGGAGTTAAGGTCATCCCTTGAGGTGGTGTGTCCCCAAGCAGGCCTTCTAAAAATAAAATTAAGTAATTCACTATCAAAAGTATTTAAAACACTAAAGGTGGAACACTTAACTCTTCAAGTAAATGTGAAGTGAGTCCAAAAATAGAACATTTAACTCTTCAAGTGAATGTGAAGCAAGTCCAAAAGTAGAACATTTAACTCTTCAAGTGAATGTGAAGTGAGTCCAAAAGTGGAACATTTAACTCTTCAAGTGAATGTGAAGTGAGTCCACAAGGTGGAACATTTAACTCCTCACACAAACTCAAAGTGAGTCCAAAAGTGAAATATTTAACTCCTCACACAAACTCAAAGTGAGTTCAAAAGTGGAACATTTAACTCCTCACACAAACTCAAAGTGATTCCAAAAGTGAAATATTTAACTCCTCACACAAACTCAAAGTGAGTCCACACCTTAGAAAACTAATGAGATCAAGAAAGCATAAAAAGGGGGAAACTTTGTGGAACACTTAACGCTCTTTTCAAATAGACCCCTCCCTTATGTATGAATGTTGACCTTGAGTCCAAAGGGCGGTAATGAGGGGTGATTAGAAATAAGTGAGTCCAATACCCAATTTAGCTAACAAGATCAATCAAAAGTACTCTAAAGTTTTTTATCAATACTACTCACAAATGCAAAAGGGTTTGAACCATGGAATATTTAACTTTCTAAGTAAACATGAAGTGAGTCCACAAAGTGGTGCATTTAACTCTTCATGTAAACAAAGAATGAATCCATGCCCTTAATCATTCAATGAGATATTTGATATTGGAACCAAGAATTACTTAAAGTTTAAACACAAGCATTCACTTATATAAACTTGTAAAAACAAATCTATGTTCTTTCATTTCCCATTAAGAGCATCAATTGAAATGTGTTCTATGAAAGCATATAAACACTCAAGCCAAACACATGAGAGGTTCAATTTTAATCCCAAAATCTAAATGTTGTAGAGATGGAACAAAGTACCTCAAGTCCAACACTTTGTTTTAAGCATATTCCATAAAAGCAAGAGCACCTTCAAATGAACAAGACAAGAAAACAAGCAAACAAGATATGCAATGTATATCCAACTTATGCAAACCCTAAGGTTAGATCTAAAAATTAATTTTTAGGAGCAATAATAGCCAGCAAATAATCCAAATGATAATTCATATCATGCATTAAACAATGAAAAATAAGTGCATACCCATCACAAAATTTTATTTTTTTTGCATTTGACCTAGTCAACAAGATCTGATTTTTTTTATATGATTTCAACCAAAGAAATGAAAATGAAAAATAAAGACCCCTACTAAAAAATAGAGAGCTTTCTAAAAATGTAAAAATTTTAGAAAAATCTCTTCATTTGTGCTCTAAAGATCCATTTTACCAAAACAGACCAATTTTTGTAAATCGATTATTTGAGCCACTATATTGCACCCAAATTAAAACCATAAAGAATGGACCCCCTATATAATTTGAATATATTTTTTAAAATTTAAAAAATTTAAAAAAATATGCTAATTTGCGTCGAAAATTAATTTTTTATGAAAAATCAAGAAAAATTTATAAAAAATCAAAAATACCTCAGAAAATTCTGAGTTTTTTTACTGGAGCTTCTTTGATATGTCACCAACCTGAAAAAAAATATTTAGACCAAAACACCAAGCTTTTTGGGAGATATGATCAAATCTTTCAAATCTAAGGTTTTCCATCTCCAAACAAATCTGCACAAGGGTTAGCTCCAAAAATAATCAAAACCAACATGCAAGAGGTGGGTTGCCCCATAGTGGGTGCCAAAAATGTATGGTGAAAATGTGACCACACTTCTATGAATCCTTACATGAAAGAAAAATCAACAATGAGCTCTCACAAATCGATCCATAGCTCTCTATGCATGGAGTTGCAAGATTTATAAAATTACTCTCAACTAGAGCTATAAACTCATGACCTTGCTAGTCAACCACACAATGAGAGATTCAAATGAAGACAAGAGCAAGAATATGAATATCCCCAAAAATCACTATGAAAATGCAATGCAATGCAAATTAAGCTAAGAATGAGTATGCAATTTAAGCTATGAAAAGAAATGAAAGTATTACAATCCTCTTAATTAAGCTAGGTGAGTTAATCTAAGACAATGAAAAGGAATTAAACTATGGATGCTATGAAAATAAGAATGAAAGTAGATC
Organism: Chamaecyparis obtusa; assembly: GCA_027943335.1. Lineage (NCBI taxonomy): Eukaryota > Viridiplantae > Streptophyta > Pinopsida > Cupressales > Cupressaceae > Chamaecyparis > Chamaecyparis obtusa. The sequence goes on along the minus strand of BSBK01000497.1, from coordinate 5,612,717 downwards.
TAAACTAGATGCAAGAAAGAAAAATGAAAATAATGATGCAATACTTCAATATGAGAGATCTAAGAATACCATAGCTCTAAAATGCCAAGATTGAGAAGCTCCAAGACTCCAAGATGCTAAGATGTCAAGACCCCAAGAGGATGAATCATGCAAAAGATGGATGATTAAGAATGAGGAGAGAGTCTCCTTTTAAAGGATTTTAGAAATGAACGGACGGTCAAGATTAAGAGGCAAAAAAGAATTATTAAAGGTGGAAATTAAATCTTGGTTGATCCATGTGCTCAAGATTCTCAAGAGGCAAGATCAATGGACATGATTAAGAGGCAAAAAGATGTGTGGAAGAGATTAAGAGGCAAAAGGAGATTCCACTCACCTTGGAAAGTGTGCATTCAATGTGTAGACAAAAAGTCTGTTTCTTTTTCTTTTTATTTTATTATTTATTTATTATTTTTAGAAAAGTGGTTTCCATTATTTAATAACAAGATTTTTATTTATTTATTTAAAAGAGATTTGTATAAGATTATTTTATTTTTTATTTTTTTTCTCTTTTTAATTAAATAAGGCTCAAACCTTAGGAAATATTGAATCGATTATGATTTGATCAAGAAAATTGATAGTGTTGAAAAATATTGATTATTGATAAAACTGATTCAGAGATAAATAAATCAAATAAATGGGGCCTAAAGTCTAGGTGACCATTTTTGGGTGCATACAAGTATGATCTTGTTTGAGTTGGTCTCTAACTGCCTTAACATTACTGATCTTAACTATATTATCAAAGTTGATATGACATAGTCTTTTGTGCCATAGCCAACTGTCATCTACTTTAGCAACAAAACAACTTTATTATGTATTAAGCTAAAAAATATTACCTTTAGTCTTTGATCCTGATGCAATTTTTTCTCCTTCCTTGTTGTTAATGATACACTTGTTTCCATTGAACTCCAATCTGTAGCCTTTGTCAAACAACTGCCCAACACTCAATAGGTTATATTTCAAACCATCAACATAAAGAACATCATCAGTGCTATTCTTTCCATCCAGGGTGATGGCTCCTCTACCAATGATAGGTTTAGGAGTGTTATCTCCAAATCTGACCATGCCTCCTTTGTATCTGTCCAAATGAACAAATCTATCTTTGTCACCTATCATGTGATGTGAGCAACCACTATCAATGATCCAATCTGTCCTGATGTCAGCTTGTGAAATCAAAGCTAATTCTTGTGATTCCTTATCATCTTCAAGAGCAATGAATCCAATTCCCTCTTCTGTTGATTCTTCATCTAATACTCCATTCCAGCATAGTAGCATTCCTTCATGTACTTAGGCTTGTAGTTGTTCTAGTACCTTTTAACTCTTGTAGGACACTTAGATGCAGAGTGACCAATCTTATTACATGAAAAGCATTTAAATAGAAATTGACCTTCATATTTTCCTTTTCCTTTATTTTCTCTTTTAGCAATCATAGCAATGAAATCATCAAGTGTTTTCTCTTCATCATCATCATCAAAATGACCAGAGGTGTTTGTAGATTTTTTACCATGGACTGATGCTTTGAAGGTTGTTTCACTTTTAGGTTTTGTCTTCAATCTTGAAATCTCAAAAGATGAAATTTTGCTGATCAAGATCTCTCTTTTGAAATTTGATGTAAGCTGCATGGTCTCATCAAGTATGTTGATCTTGTTTTCATACTCTACTGTGAGAGTGGTCATTAATTTATCCATAATGTCTTCTTCCGAGATCTCTCCACCATTGTTCTTGATTCCTGCAACCGCTTCATTAATTCTTTGGTTGTAAGATCTGATGTTCTCTTCAGGTAGCATCTCTAATGCATTGTATCTTTTCTTCCAAGTTTTTTTGCGTGCATCCCTTTCTTGTTTATCTCCTTCAAACATGTCTTCTAGGTGCTTCCATATCTTGCAGGTTGTGTCTATTTTCTTTATCTCTGAAAACTCACTATCAGATAAGGCGATGATAAGGGATTCTTTTGCTATTACATTCTAATGGAACAAATCCTTCTACTTGCTTGTAGCATCATCCTTTGCAAGATCTTCTAGAGAGGGGATCTCAACTTTGTTGATAGACACTTCAAAAACTTCAAAAGCAATGCACTGCAAATGTGGCATCATCTTGTTCTTCCAATCAAGATAATTCTCTCCATCAAACTTAGGACTATCTTTTCTAAAGAATGTCATCTGATCAACCTCAAGCTATTAAACTTTCTCTCCAAGGCACTTGGCTCTGATACCAATTGTTAGGAATAGTCCCAAGAGATAATTGTGAGAGGGGGGGGAGGGGTGAATTAGTTATCTACAAGTTTCAATTCATTATCCAATTAAGTATACTTAAACATAAAGCATAAACACAATGAAAAAATACTTGAACTACGGGGAAACCCAAATAGGTAAAAACCCCTGTGGGAATTGACACCCACTAATAATCTGCACTAGTGTTTTATGATCCTTGTTAGAAGATCCTTAACCCTATTAGGATTTGCTTTAAAATATATTTAGTACAGTGACTTGGTCAAGGGTCAGACCCTGTTAGGAGTATTTTACAATTAACCCTATTAGGGGTGAGGACACACTGTCTGAGAGCACACTTCTCAAAGGGGTGAAGGCTACAACCTTTTGAATAATAGATACACACTATATCTGGATCTTGGTGAACTGTGCTTTGACCTGATGTCTAATTCATTTCCAATGTATATCACAAAAACTTTACTTGGTCACATAGACCTTCTGCTGATGGCTCAACACTTTGCACACTCTGCTCTGCTCATCATAATTAACTCTGAACCATACTTAGCAATCACAAATGACTTCCTATAAATATCTTTCCACTAAATGATATAATCAAGTCAACCTGTTAGAACCACCTTGAAATCATATTAGAGAAACCATAATATACTCCAATAATAATTTTGTTGGCTCTACTAAGCATGCAACACAATCTGGGACCTATCCAATATTAATAAATGTAGACACACGCTACACACTGTCGGCTCTACCAAAGTAACTAAAACTTTCTCCTCAAGATGAATTACATCATGTGCTCTTAAAAAAAAATTACTAACTCTTCTCCAAGCACTAATCCAAGGGCACATACCGAAATGATAGGCGCAACTCCTAAACCAATACAATATATGTCGGCTCTTCTGAATAAACACAGGAAACTGCTGCTGGTGAATAGTGACTGCCTAAATTCACTTCTACTAATCATAAAACTCTATGTCCATGAATGTAACATCACTAATATGTCTATATCACATATCCAAAGGTGTAATGCTCCATGATGACTATACAGACAATCACTCACAGAACACTACATGTAACTCTACCAGGAACACTACTGACACAAGCTACTATATAACTATCTGTACTAATAGTTAACTTATGTGTCCATGATATCATGTTGATAACATGTCCATGCAACATATACTCAAATATTACTACATAAGTCTTCAATGCATGCTACTTACCATATGTTGTCATCAATGACAAACATAGAGTCAGCATTGGTTTGCTGGCAAATCTCCAACAAATATGTCATGGCTAACATACATGGACCCCACGCAAACATTGTCCCATCCATGATCATCCTCTCCAGCACTCTACCCCATCCAAAAAGGAATCCATGCCCTCTCCTTTCATGCACTACTAGCCCTATGATCACACAACATATCATTGTGATCAATCTCCCATGTTGACTCGCTAAGGTTTCCCACCAGATCTTGTAATCTCTAATTTTGAGATCATCATCATCACAATCAAATAACTGATGTATCCTTTCTCTTCTTGTCATTAGATCATACTCTACAAGCTCTCTGCATATAGATATCCTCAGGATGTGCTAGATATCCTCCAAAGTTACTATAGCCTCACCAGTCAATAGATGAAATGAGATCATCTCCGAGTTCCATCACTCTATAAGTTTTGTAATCAAGCCTTTGTTTACCCTCATCTCAGGCATGAAGGTGATGTATTATAACCTTAATATGACTAAGATTTCACTCTCATGAGGATTCAAATGATGGCGTAACCCTAAGCATCCTAGTCTACTCTTGTGTGTCTATAAGAGAGGTAGATCCTCCTATGTTTTCCATGTAACTGTTGGATTATAGAAAGGGGGCTGAATCAATAATCCTTTATTCTTTGTACCTTAAAAACTTTATCTGATTCAACTTGGTGTCAACTCAGTCAGACACACTTCAATATTAACCAATAATAGTAAATTAACTTTAAAAATTAGAAATAACATTCAAAATAAACATTCAACACATATAACACTAGTATTTATCATTGAAACCCAATTTGGGAAAAACCACTTTGGTAATTGTCACACTTAAGAAATACTCTTCTTAAGTATGCTCGGTTAAAGGCCAATATGGTTAAAGATTACAATGCACATTGTTAAATGTGACCTTACTAGGGGATTTGTCTTAGATCTGTTAGGATCTTCACCTTGTTAGGAGTGATCTCATTAAATGTCTTCAAATGCCCTTCTAGAATGTCACCTCTTCCAAGGATTTACAGTAATACTATTAGGTCCACTCAGTTAAGAGATTTTTCTTATACAAATGTTAATAAGTGACAGTATATAAATTGATCTATTAATCTGAAACTACCTTTTATTTTATCAAATCCCTTGTGTGCTCTTTGTCTTCACCTCATTCCTTCACCATCCACGAGCTTCAGCACTTCATTAATCTCAACTTTCTAACTCAAAAGTCAACCCTTCTTCACTACATCATTCGATGACTCATCAACACTTCAACTTGCCAGCCTTTTCTTCATAGAATTTCATCCCTTATATAGACTTTGGTTTGCCTCTTAATCTCCTTTATTATGTTTTCCTTTGATTAATCTCATTCGTACGATCATCCTCATAAACTAATTCAATGAATTTAGAGCTCGGTAAAACATTTTATCATCACCTCGAAACTTGAACTTTCTTGGAACTTGTACCTTCACTTTTTACCACTTAGATATAAACCATAGATCATCAGCTTGAATTTTTCTAGTCATAGATCTCTTCAACTAACTCTTCATCATCATTAGAATCTTTCAGCTCATTATTAAATGTAGTTCCAATCCTCGTATTTAATTTTTGTTCCTTGCTCGGTGGCTAACTTCTTTTTCTTCAACCAAAATTTTGTTTACTTCACTCGGTAACTAAAAACCTTCTACTCAATGTCTTGACTTCCTTTCACTTTACTGAAACTTACTTTCCTTTTATCGAATGACTTTTTCCTACTCGGTAACCAAATTGTTTTGTTTACCAACTTGACTAGATCTTCTTTACCAACTTGATATAATCAAATATTTAGTAGAAAATAATTATATCAACATAACCTTATCATAGTCTGATCTGTATTAGATGTCCAATAAAGTTCTTCAACTTCACAACATTTCACTTCTTCTTCTTCTTAACTCACTCAACTTATATCATACTGTGAATGAGCTGGCAACTCAATAAAAATTAGAAATCAATTGCTTGACATCAATGACAAGGTAATAACTGATCTAATCCTTCTACAATATTTTATACCTTTGATCTTAGTCAGTCTTCATCATCATCACCATCAGTTATAGTAACAGTAACTTGTGTTAGCGTTCTATTGTTTTTTGTTCTTATTGACCAATTTTGACCTAAGTTTAACTTTAGTTTGACCATGTTGACCTAATGTTTGACCTACCCTAGGGTTTTGACTGAGTGTTGACCTTTTTAAAGTGATTTGGCATTATTTGACCTTTTTTCTATCTTGTTTGACCAACTGTGTAGTTTGGCTTACCAACTATGCAGTTTGTGCACTTGGTCATACCAAGTGCACAGTTTGAGCGCTTGGTCATACCAAGTGTGTAGTTTGAGTACTTGGTTATGTAAGCTACATAGTTGAGCACGCTAGTTGTGTAGTTGGGGTGTTAGGACCAAAAATCCACCTCTGGGACCTATCTTTTGACCTAACACGCCTACCTAAGCTACCTAGAAATGCATAAAAATAACTCAATCACTGAGAAGCCTCAAAGTACTCACCCATGGTCCTGCATCATCTCGTCATCGATAACTCTACACTCGTTCCCCATGATGCTTCTCCACTGGAATTTGATTCATCCTCCTTTCTCTAGAGCTCCAATCTTCCAAAAGAGAGAGTGAAAATAACCTCCAAACTCCTCGTATAGCCTTCTTATAGTCCTCCAATTGCCTAGATGGGCATGCAACCTTTTCCATTTGTGTTAGTCATGATGCTTTTTTCACTCTGAGCTTCATATCTGTTGTGTTTGGTGTGTATTTTTCAAATCATTTGTTGCATTGGATTCCTCTCATCATTGTCAACAAATCAACCTATCATTTGTATTTTTTAGTCAATTTCTTGAGGGGCCCACCATTGTACCACCCATGTATCTCGTAATCGTTAGGGCATATTTTATACAATTTTTTTCACTGTTCTTTGACATAATGCTCATAATCACATTGTATCAAATAGGGGTTGTTGTGGTTCCACAACCACGCTCCCCTTTTGAGCCACTTGGCTAAAGGGGCCCCCCTCTTTTTAGCTTTTTGCTTTGATTTTTGCTTGTTAGTTTGCTCATTGTCCCCTTGTTGTTTATCTTTTTGTCTTATTTCGCACTTTCACACTTTCGGAGTCCCCTATGTGTGAAAGGGAAGAAAGGTCGAAGAACTTGTTTTCCTTAAACACTAGTGCATCCTCAGGATTTCAGACTTTTGGAGGTCTAAAACACCGAAAGTTTGATTCCCCTAAGAGAATCATCCTTTCAGTCTTTCGGAGGTCTAAGACCCCCAAAAGCCTGAAAGGTCAATCGGCAGTGGTGGCTAACGTAACCCTCATCGATTTCCTATATAAGGCGGAGAATTGCTTATTTTCCTCACCTTCATTTTTATGCTAGCGATCAATTTCGGAGCTTTTTGCATGCGCATTGCCCCAATCTTTAGTTTTTTGGCTAAGTTTGTTTGCCTTTGGTCCTCTCATCCTTCAACATGCTCGAGGTAGGCTTCTTCACTTCCCTCTCTATCCTTTTCATTTTAGGGTTTAGTTTTGTTTAGGTTTTTTAGTTTTAGTGTATTTTCGCTAGGGTTTTGGTTAGTTTTCTTTATTTTGTCCTGCTTCAAGGTCGCAGGGTTGTCCCCTTGGACCAGTTAGCCTCAAGTTCATGGTCAAACTTGATTTAGGGCTCATTTTTGAGTTCTAACCCTTGAAACCTTACTTGTGGCCTTTCAGCCCTAGAAGTTTTGGACTTTCATAGTCTGAAATTTCAGAGAAGCTTTTCCCTTTGACAAATTTGGCTAAGTCCTATTTTGGCACTTCAGAGGTTTCGCACAGCAAAAAATTCACACCCCCAAAATGCCAAAGTCTGAAATGCCAACCAAAATGAACCCCTTTTTCTTTGTATTTTTAGAGGTTTCACACTCTGAGGTTTACACATTGTTTCGCCACCCGAAAGACCAAAATTTTGGCTTGAGCATCCTCTTGTCGACATTTTGGCCTTTCGGAGGTCTGACACCTCCAAAGGTCCGAAAGGCTTAAATTGGTTTCCTGAGCGTTTAAACTTGCTTTTTGCAGGGTTTTCTTGATTGATTTTTTTCTAATTTTCATCAGTACTCCTCCCTGATTATCAATATGGTAATTATTGATTCATGTCTCCTTTTCTCTTTGCATAAATGGTAGAGAAAATCAACTCACCAGCTATGAGGTATCAATTCAAAGGTTACCATGCGCCCTCCAAAGTTGGAAATTTACATTTAAAGATCACAGATACTAACATTGGGAATGTCAATTGGAACGACTATCTGGTAAAGTGTGCAGCCAGCAAGAAGGTTAGAGGATTGCACTTCATTAGTATATTGTTCTCTAGTAAATGTAGTAGCAAACCCTATATCTATTCTTTCTTTAGATTTGATCACCACATTGGCAAACCGCTATGTACCAGATGAGAGACTGGTCAAAAATAGCATGGGTGAAGTGGTTCTGGATCTTCGACCAGACAATATTGAGGATGTCTTCCATCTACCAAAAGGGATAGATAAATTATACGGCTTCTCCATTGGAAAGGGTATGAAATTTTAAAACAATGACATCTAGTTGTCTCATGAGATAGTGGACAGGGACTACCTTATTCAACCTCTACCCAAGAATAAACTAGAGAAGATAGACATGAGGAGAGGGTATATGAAAGAAGATATTCAAGCAACCATCACTATGATCAGTCAGGTGTATGGACTGCCATATTCAATACAATTAGAACCATGGATGATTCTTCTCATCAAGAAAATAAAGGAAAGACAGGTCAGGTTTGATTGGGCCACCATCCTTAGTGACAACCTAGATCAATAGTTGATTGCATTAAAAAGTGACCCTCACTTCTACATGACATCCTATGTTGTGTACCTGTTAGCTGCAAGGGCAATGTACCCAGGGCTAGTTAAAGTATGTTCCATGGGCAACCCAAATGCATGGTCATTTATAGTCTACCCATAGTTGGTCAGGAAGGAATACTTCACACAGGACCACCCAGAGTATCACATCGTTAATGATGCTTTTGTCTTTTCTATCATCCACTCCATAGAGGGAGATCATGCCAAGAAGATGTCAATAGAGATAGAAGCTAAGGTGAATGCCCTTGGGGCATTCTACATTCAGTTCAAGACTTTCACATACATCCAGGTGGTAGGAAGCACCTTAGCTCCGAAGAAGCTTCCAAGGTATCCATCGAATAGGATAATTCTATTGGAGATGGCTCGATAACTGTCAAATGCTCATGAGCATATCCTGCATAAGAAGAAGCATTGTTGGGATTTCCAAATTTCCATAGGTCCTCATTTCTTACAAGACATGAATATATGCAAGTCACTGGCCTTCGAATGGGATGAATACCCACTAAAAAACTACAATCTCATAAGGAACAAATTCAACCCCATTGGTACATACAACCATATCATGGGAAGGCATTATGTGCATGAGCCTCACATCGAGGACCACTAGATAAACTACTTGGATGATTATGAAGTCAGGATCTGTGACTACTGTTGGATGAGTTTAGAGTTAGCACAAACTGCTCTATTGTTACGAGTGCCACAGAAGGTGAGGGAAGCCAATTCTAAGGATGTTTTGGATCCCATCTACAGCCAGGATAAGGTATATACCAGGGCAATCTTGAATGCAGAAGTTGATAGGGATGAGAATGATGACATCAATTTCAAGGCCATACATGTCATCAAGGTAAATAAGGAGTGGATCACTTGCCCATTTCCAATGGATTCCATGTCGATGAAGTAACAAGCTCGGCCCTCTAAGGAAAATAAGAAGAAAGGAGAAAAGGTGTTGATGCCACAATTTAGAGAGGTTGCACTGCTGAGGCCGGAAATAGTGTATAGACACGAGTGCCCTACATCATATGGATCAACTACTCACTCAAAGAGGCCAAAAAATAGAATGACTGGAAGAATAGAACCTCTAGATGCTCCTTCTTCTAGTGGTCTAGAACCCCAAGTGCACCCAAGAAGGTGCCAAAAAGTTAAAATAAATGGACCTAGGCCTCTCGGGGTGATAAAGGGGCACGTGTACAAAAGAAAGAGAGCGTCAACAGCAACCCACATGGACACTCTTTTGGAGGAAGAGAAATAATATGAAGAGGATCTAGTACCTCTCAATAGGAGGACTTGAGCTATGGGATTCCTAAAGAAAAGGAAGCTGTAGGAAGAAGATGCACAAGGAGATATTGGAGGAGGAGCCCAAGGAGAGTAGGTAAATTTGGATGCTTTGGGTAGTGATGAGTTTGACATCTCTAATTTTGAAGGCCTCCATGTATTTAAAGAGACTAAGCAACAAGTTCTGACTACAGAACAACCCTTTTCCTTTGATTCCCTCCCTACACAATTCACCAGTCCTCTTGATAATGTGGAAGAGGAAGTTCAACAGGATTCTCAAGAGTTAGCCGAGGAGGTTGCAGGAAAAGTTCAAAAGGAGACTACTAAATTTGGAAGAGATTCTTCTATAGGTGTCACCTCTGAAGAATACATTGTAGCCCAAGTCCCTTTAGCTTCACAACAAGTTCCACCTCCCCTTATGCAGCAAACTCCACTTCCACCTCAACATAAAACACCATCTACCACTCCACTTTTACCTCCAGTTCAAACTACTCCATTTCCACCACAACCTCCACCAGTTCATATCCCCATGCCTACTCCAGCTCCACCACCAATGTCTTCACCCACTCCCCCTCTTGCTCCTACTCCACCTATACAAAACCCTCATATTCAAGCACCCACTCCTCCACCTCCTCAGACTGATATAGTAGCTCAAGAGCTAGAGAAGGAAACATATGTGATCAATGAGGTTCTAGCGGAAGAGAAAGCTAGGTCAGAAAGATAGGTTGGAGAGGAAGAGCTAGCAGATGTGGGAGAGGAGCAAAATGTAAGAGAAGAATAGGGAACAAAAGGAGAAGAGGAGGAGAGTCATGAGGAGACGGAGATAGAGCACAAGGATACTACCGTAGGTCTAGTCATGCCATATGAGCCCATCAATGCCTTCTCAAATACCACTTGGTTTACCAAGGAAATCCAACCAAGGGTAAGGGTATACACTGATGAAGATGATACAAATATGGTGACACTAGGAAAATCATTCTACCAAGCAGGATCTAGTGCCTGAGGAAGGACCCTCTCATATGTAATGCAAGATCAGGCGGGAAGGTGGAAGGCTCAGGTGGTTGTCCCTACAATGAATGTCAGTATGGTAGAGATCACCCCAGACGATTATGTGCTAGAAGAGGTAGACCAAGGAGAGCCAACTAGAGAAGGGAGTAAGACTCTGGCTACGCTAGGACTGAAGCATGCTCTAGGCTTCATGGATAAAGATGAAGAAAAGATAAAGACATTGATGGAATAAAATGAGGTGATGAAGAAATTTATTCTTAAAATAGCGGGTCCCATTGACCCTAATAATCCTGAGGCCTCATTACAGGCTATTTTGGAGAAAAGGGGTGATACAAAAGTGTCGGCAGGTATCCCACATTCTTTTATTCATGCATGTACAAATTGGAAGGATGATTTTGAAGAGTTTGCAAAGGTTTCTCTTAGAAATATTTTGAGGCTTTTCAGAGGTATTCTTCATGGGATCACCTATTTGGTTGAAATTATGAGTGAGGAAGATGGTCTAGAGGAGAAAATTCTAAAATGGCAGAAGGCTCTGGAAGACCTCATAATAATAAGGAAGCAGCGCTTCCAAGTTTTGGTCAAAGTATACGATGGGTCAGAGTTGGATAATTTTGAAGAGTGGATCCAAGATATCACTGGCACTCTGACCATTTTTGAGAAGGTGTTGAAGAAAATGAATAAGAAGAGAGATGAAGGTCTACTCTGGGCTAAGGAGATGCATAAATTTTTTGAGGGGTTAGACCTGGATCTATATGATGAGGATGATGAGAAAACAATGCATCCCGTGAATGTTATCATAGGCCAATATCTGGACATTTTTAGCGGAGTCAACGCTAAAGAAGATCTTCAGCAGATGTTCTATCAAATGGAAGAAATCCAGAAAATGCTATCTCGACAAGAGGAAATAAGGGGGTTTGCAAATGAATTACTCACCTTCCAGGAGAAGCAACACGAATGCCTTAAAGGGGTCAAGATGGATGATTTTGAAGAGGTGCAAGAGATCATGGATGGTTCCGCAAAGCTCATCTAGAAATCCTTCCAATCCAATGAGCACCCAATTTTGACTTAGTCAAATTTTGTATGGAGGAAAAACATATTTCCACGCTTAGCCATTTTTTAAGACCAATATTTTCCGCATTTCATCCTTGTAGGATTTTTGGCCTCCAAAAGTCTGAAAGTTGTGAATAAGTTGTTTCCACACTTTCTTGAACTTCATTTTTTTGGGGTGATGGTCGAGGTCTGAAATTTTTGGGGCATCACCACCATTAACTCCAGTCTTCTCCAACTTACTTTTTCAGTCAGAATGATCACTTCCATGGGGTCTTTTCTACATGATTTAAGGGCATCTTCCAGTTGAGTCCATGGAGAAGAGCTACAATGATGAATAAAGGGCAGAACCACAAGTTTCATGAAGAACATGCATGAGTTCCAGACTTTGTTTTTGAGTTATTTTGTGCATAATCTGCTCCAAAATTGTAATGCACAAGGTTTAATTCCATGTTAGAGTAATTTAAACTTGTTTTAGGGTTAGTTTCTTTCATGTAAACTCTAGTTTAGATTTATTTTTGAGTTTTTATGCAACCAAAACCCTAGCTGCGAAATTGAGAGCACAACTCTATAAATTGTATGAAATCAATGTAATTAAGGTTGATTATTATTGCAATACAATACATACAATTGGTGCTTCAATCATGGTGTGACTTTTCTGCTATCTTTGTGAGATTCATGAATGTGTGTTTGCTCATTCATTTATTTCAAAGAGCCAATTGATTGTATGGTGATTTTAATCTGTGATTCTTTTAGTCTGGTGTTTACCTTTGCTGCATTGCTTTATTGTGACAAATTATTGGGAAGATCTCTCTTTTTTATGCTTTAAGATAAATTTGTCTCACGTGTGCGTACATCTATGGTGGCTTCATGATCTGATGAATTTTGGCTTATCATACATCTGCGTGTATTTCCATTGATGATTGCATCTACTAGGCTAGAATCGTGAGTCATTCAGATCTCTATTTTGTGGGTTTTCCTTATCTTCTTGGTACTTTAATTCACAAAGCAACATAACATCAATTTATGTCTATTAGCTTCCTTTTTCGCAAATTTATTTCAAATTCTTGTCACCTTCCTCCTTACTTTCTTTGCAAATCAGTTACAGTAAATTAAATAGATTAACTTTGCTTTCATATAAAAGATTCAAAAAATCCAAAAAGAGAAGTATTGTTGTGTTTTAAAGTTTTTTTTGCAACCCCTCAAGATAGGAACCAATAAAGGCCTCCTCATTAACAGATTCACATTTATCTTCAATTGAACTATCTAAGCGGTTGAGACCCAACCCAGAAGGAACCTTGAGATTGATCTACATCACTCTTCCAAGAGGGTAATTTGCTCACGTAAATTCCTAGTCATTGTCTCATGTAAAAATGACACTCAACAGGGGTAAAATGTAGACGCTTAAAAATGGCTCGAGCCTGTTAGTCTATGTGTTATCATTTTTGCATTACAATTGAAACATTGTTTTGCATTCTAATTATTCCCCTATGTTGTGTATATGGTTTTCACTATATGTCAGCATTGTGTTTTTCTTCATCAATTGGACATTGAAAAAAATTTAATTGATTATTAACATTTCTTGCATCTTTGCGAGCATAACCTCGATCTCTTTGACCAAATTGATCAAGTTTGGATCATCATTGGAGCATTCCTAATCATTTCTAAACCAATCTTAAATATTCCTAATCATTCCCAAATTGATCCTAAACGTTCCTAAACTGATCCTAATAGATCCTAAACCATATCAAACCTTCCTAAATCAGTCCTAATTAGTCCAAAATTATTTTGAACACATTCAATCATTCTAAAATTTTATTGATGCCTAATCAAATCACTTTCAAATCACTCCAATCCTATCAAATCCTTGTCAATCTTATCAATCTCATCAAAGGCATTGTCAAATTTCATCAATGCCTCATCACCATCATCAATCCAAGGTATTTTCAAATTTCATTGATGCCTCATCATCATTATCACTATTCAAGTGCATTGTCAAATTTCATCAATGCCTCATCATCATCATCATCAATTCGAGCACATTGTCAAAGTTTAGCGATACCTCGTCATCATCAATCCAAGGCATTGTCAAAGTTCATTGATGCCTCGTTATCATCATCATTCTTTGAGCGCATTGTCAAATTTCATCGATGTCGTGTTGTCATCATCCTAATCCAATTTTGTTCTATAGCATTGTCCAAGTTCATTGATGTTATTTCATCATTATTCGTTAGCCTAATAGCATTGTCAAATTTCATCAATGTTATTTTATCATGCCGCCCTTGATCGTGCACATTGTCCAAGTTCATCAATTTTGCATCATTCCCTAATTGGTTGTAAATCATCAAAATCGGTTCAACCCCTTATCAAACTTTTCAAGGGCAAACCCTTTTCGATCCTACGTCATCAATTCGGTCAATCATTTTTACTAATTTATCCCCTTGGGATAGATAATCCATAGTTTATCCCTTTTGTATTAATATATTTATTAGATTAATTCCCCCTATCCTATGTCTCCCACAATTAATTAATTTTGGAATTAATTAATTGTTCCCTTTTCCATGAATTTTTGAATTTTTAAATTCCTAATTCCTAATTATCCTTTTTTGAGGGAATAATGAATTTTCAAAATTTGAAAATGTGACTCTTACACATTCCCTTAATTTGTGCTTCATTTCCTACTAATTAGCTTCCACTTTCTTCCATATTTCTTCTAACACATTCCCCCTAATTATGCTTCACCTCTTACTCTTTCCGTTCATCATTTTCCCTATTAATTTGCCTTCATCTTTCTATGCCATTTTTCCCCTTAATTTGTGCATTCTAAAATGCATCTCTTCCCCTTGTCATAATGCATCATAATATGACACTTTTGTAATTTGGCCTCTTAATTTACTAATTTGTGCACCAATTTGTCATAATTATGACATTTTTCCAAGTTGCACACTAACTTGCCTTTTCTTGCATTTTGGCTCTCAACCCTATTAATTGAGCATCTTTTGCACTAATTTGGCTAACCACTCTTGAAGCACTTTTTCTATCATTTTGCTCCTAGTATTCTCATCATTTTGCTTTCAATTGCTTAGTTCATTTCAACATTATCATAGAGCTACATAATCCCATTTAATGGAGAACATGGGAACTTCACTTGAAGAGGTATATTTGTGTTTAGTTCCTTTGTATTTCAAGTGGTTTTCATGATAGGATTAGATAGGTTTGCATGTCTTTGAGGTTTTTTGGTTGTCCTGATATGCTAACTATACTTTTTTTTGGTCTTACAGTTCTATATACAACCCATCTTAAATTCAAAAACTACTTTTTATTTATTTTTTCATATTTATTTTGAGATCTTCACATTTTTATTTATCTTGTATTTAGAAGATTGACCTACCTTCATTCTACACATAATCCATCTTAAATTCAAAAACTATTATTTCTTTCTTTTTTCAAGTTTGTTCTAAGATCATCACTTTTTATTTTATGTCATATAAAAGATTTTTGGACAGTGCCTTAGTTTAGCACATGAAATAAAAATTTGATTTTATTGAATAACTCTTAAAGTTCCTTCTAAAATAATATGTTTTGAAATTAAATATTTATTACATGAATAGAAATAAAGAATATAAATATTTTATTTTAAGGTGAGGAAAAGGCAATGGATGTATGGGATATAATTGTCATAAATAGTGGATGGATCCTTTGTAATTTTATAAAATTCTAATTTCTTTCAACAAAATAAATAAATAGAATACATGGAATGAATTAGAAAATTAAATATTAAGTTTATTTTTCAAATATCTCATTACTCCAGCATTCCCATTCTTACTTCTCAATGTGCATTAATGTATAGAAAATTTAAATGGAGTCAAAACAATACAATAGGTTGCACATTGACTATTACAAAGATACTCTTAGTCGATTTTGTTGGTCACATTACTTCCATACCTTGTAATGTGTTTTTAGGTTAATTCATGTTATTTTCAAGTCCCTTGAATTGAACATTAATGAAGTTAGTTTCACTATTAAAAAGGCATATGCCTAGATTTTCTTAGACAAGGTTGTGTTCATTTGAAGTAGATATAGAGATTGTTATCAATGTTTAATCATGGTTGTTTTGTGTCTTGCACACACCTCCCATTTGAAACAAGGACCCGTTTTCTCCCTCCATCCTTTGCTTTTTTATGTGTGGTGTTTCTTTTTAGCTAGGTATTTTCAATTTTGCATGTGGATAGTTTTTGTGCAAGTTTTCATCATTGAAGTCATGTTGGTCTATGTGGGCTAAGTTTTTCCCATATTGATGAAGTTTTGAAATCAATAAATTACAATGAGGGGGTCCTAAGTCAAGAATTTTCTTTTTTGGGGAAATTTTCTTTGTAGGGAATTTTTTAGGGGACTCATTGTCTTCATTGTAGCCCCTACATTTTCATGTCTTAGCAAAAGTTTTGACAAGCCTAAAATCAAAGAAAAGGAAAATATTTGGGAAATAATTCCAAAAATTCCCAAGTTACAAGAACCTCCAAAATCTTGTTTCAAAATTTTCCGAAAATCGTAAGTTTAAAAATTTTTTTTGCAAATCTTAAATTTTCCACCCAAAAACAAGGGCTTGCCTTGTGTGTCAAATGGGTGACTCGAGTCATTCTAGCAATGAAGCCTAGAAGATTCTCCTTCGACATTGTATTTCATTTGGTTTTCCAGTACACAGACTGGCATAGAAGAGGATTGGCTTTCAAACCCTTCTACTAATGAGAGATGTAGTACAAATCCAGGGCACATTTGTTGTTTAAATAATTTTGCATGCTTGGGAAGTAGCTAAGCCTTGGCTTCATTGGGATGGTGTTGGTTGCCACGATGGATTTTCCTTCAACCAGCATAATATTTGGTGGTCTTTGTTGATTCAATTTCAAGGCCTTCCTCTCGCCCATCTCTCAGGTATCCATGCTCTTCGCTTTCACAAGCATGGCATCCGGACCCCTCATAACCTTTTTTTTTACCATCTATGAGCCTACGCACCTAGGAAGATCTACAAGTTCAATTCCTCCTTAATCACCAAGATTGTCAAACTTTCAATTTGGTGAGTTTAGCCTTGCCACTTTATATGCTACACAAAATTGGTATTTCAACCATCAAACCATGGTGGAAAGACTGGTGTTGGTACCCTCAAACATCATTCACTAGCTATGAACCTCAGTTGGGTTATCATTGGCTCTCACACCACTTGCATATGGTCCCTATTTTGAACCACCATTGGCATTTCTAGTCTTCTCAGGTTGCCTAGAGAAGGAGGTTTCTTACTATTTGGTATGTTGTTATAGAGCCAAAAATTGCTCATTTCGCCTGGTGTATTCTTTTCCATGGCTCTAGCATTTGGGGATACCTGATTCTTGTTGTCTATTTTGTGGTCATCTTGAATCTTTCATGCATATTTTCAGGTTTTGTAGGAGAGCACAACAGTACTAGGTTTGGATTTATGTTTTTTTCCACCCTTTTCGACCATAATTATTTACTTGGCATATGGTCTTGTTAGGTGATTCTCCCATATTTATTTTTCACTTTGCTCAGATCTGGCATTCTTTGATAATGGAACTCCTATTTTCTATATGGAAGGACAGAAATGTAGTTATATTCGCTTACTCCTTACTTGATACTTTTGTTTTTATTTTTGCTCAAGCATGTATTTGTAATAATGTGTTGTTACAGATTCAAGTACAAGTATATAAGGTGGCTCTTGAAGTGGCTCATTTGCAAGAGCTTTTGTAGCATTGGGGCAACGCCCCTTGTATGTTTGTTAGAGTCCCACTAGATGTTTTTGTTTTCGACGGTCGTTCTCTACCCCATGGTCGTCGTTGTTGTCACATTTCCCCTACTAGGCATTCCCACACACTGCATTCACAAGCACCTCAGCGATGTTCCAATGATCATCGAGATTTCACTTGTCGATGGTCAACTTCACCATCTCTTGGTGGTTCCACCCCTGATTGGCCCTCGACTGGTGGTGTTCCTTCTGCTCTAATTAGTTTAGGATGGCAAGGTTCTAGTGGAGACTTTGGTTGGCCTTACTCTTCCAAGCGGTTACCCCAGCTCTCTTTGGCTATTTCTCTAGCTCAAAAGGAAAATGAGGAAGAAGAGGAGACGGTTGATGGTTAGTCCCTTCTAGACCCCAATCCTAACCCCGTTGATGTATGGAGAAAGAAGGATGATCCTAATCTGCTTCTATCTGTTGGTACTGCATTATCAACTTAGTAGTTTTCGGTCTCAGGGCTTTGCCTATGTTTTTAATGGTTTTCAATTTTTGGGCTTTGCCCGTTTGACTTTTAGGGAGTGATTTTTTATCCTCCAGACTCTATTTTTTAATTATATATTAAATCCTTCTATTAATGGTAATACTTAATTCATCAAAAATAAACTTGAAAATTTCATAAATAGGAAAAAACTCCAAAATTTTGATGTTTCATAAACCATTGAAAATCCCAAGTTTCAAAAACATTCAAGTGTCCTAAATTCTCAAAAACTCTGAAATTCCTAGGATATCAAAATCCCAAAATTCCAATGATGCCAAATCCTAAAGTTTCAAGGATTTCAAAAATCCTAAAATTTCAAGGATGTCAAAATTTTTGAAAATCAATAGGTGTCCACAAGTTTTGAAATTTTGTTGATTGGTCAAACTTTCAAGATTACATAAAAGGACTTAGATTTAATCAGTCCAAAGGAAGATTTTGGCATGTAATTTAATGATGATATTGCTATGATGTGGTGTGAAATTAGTGCAATTATTTTAGAATATTTTGAAACTAATTTACTTGTATTTCTTAGATCAAAAGATGGCCTATCAAAACTAAGAACTTATCAAAGATTGCAAAGATGAAGTACGATTTTAAGTAAGTTCCCCCTTCAACAAAGATTATATCACTCTAGATGATGGTTGAAGACACCAACCAAGGGTGTATTGACACGGGAGATTTCAAAAACATGCAATACTAGCACATGGTTTTGAGGAATCCAAGCTGGAATGGGACAAAACTTTTAGAAGATCTATTGCTTATTTGGCATCTATAGAATACAGGGTAAGAGTTCCACACCATCCAAAGAGGATCTCAAAGATACTATTTCAAGATTCCTAGGATATGCTACAAAGGAGAAGAATGATGGACATGTGCTTGAAGATAATTTGATTCAATATAAGTGCTTAGCTGATTTTAAGATTAAATTTGCAAGTTTTTTCTTTCTCCTCATTGGAATCCGTATCAATTATCTTTTTAAATGTTTGAACAAATTGCATTTTAAAAAGTCCTAAACTGCCTTAGGGTTTTGCATCAAATTTTGTCATTAGTAAAGATAAATCTTGGCATTTGAATGGGATTAAATTTAGGCCCTTCATTTGAAAAGTGAAAACTATAAAATGCCTTGACCTCTCTCGTTGTAGGTAGGAATTTGAAATTGTTGCTAAAGGACTACCAAAATTAGTACATTATTTAATTGTTTTTGGTGAATATGTGTTAATTTTGAGTGCAAGCATGGTTTCTTGCATTTCAAAGTTATTTTAAGTTCAGTAACATGAAGATTTGTTGAGATTAATGCTTGATGAAGTTCTATGTTCATATATTTGGTGCTTGCTAATTGTAAGTTTTAGTGTATAGTTAGTCTGAACCCTTTATTTATGAATTAAGTTCAATCATTAGTTGTTTATTAAATTTTATTATCAAATGGTTTTAATGAATGACTTATTATCTGAAAATCTAAAATATCCCTCTAAGATTGCATCTATTTTGTTATAGTTGTGATATAATCTAGTGAAACAAAAATATACTTTAACATTGTGGAATTCATATAATAGTGTAATACCCCAAAAATTGGCTCTAGGTTCGTTAACCTCCTACATCTTCAATTTGATCAAAATCGATATCAAAGTCCTAACCTAAGGCACATCTGCACATCAGTTTATCAAAAACCTAATTGATTATCTTAATTCTGCATCGGGGAATATTCCTTGAATATTCCTAATTTATCATAATTATCTTTAATTGAATATTATTTGGCAATAAATATCATTATTTATCCTAAAGTTGATTAATTGAATATGATGAATATTTAATTATTAATTTAATTCTGCCACTTAATTATTTAATTAGATTTAATTGCATTTATTCTTAATTAATATTATTTTTATTTTGACAATAAATCAAAATTCCTACAAACAATCAATTGAATATTTATTTAATTGATTTAAAATCAAAGTTGTCAAATTTAATGATTTAATTGGAATAAAGTTTGATTTAATAATTGATTAGCCCATAAATCAATTCTTTTAATTTAAAATTAGTTAAGTTGAGAATAAATCACTTTATTTATTAAAATTAATTCATATTAAATCATGCACAATCAGAAAAGTAGTCAACTAGAAATCAACAACCAATTTTAAATTTAAACTCAACATCTAATGATGAGTTGAAATTTGATCTAAACTCTATTTTGAGTTAAACACTGCTTTTGCATGATTTTTGTGAGTTAATCTGTTTCTAATTTCTTGTTAACTCAAAAATCAACCTGAGTTTATCAAGAGTGATTTATAGATTTTCTCAATGCATCCTCAAGCCCTGGATTTCTATAAAAACAAGGCTCAATTGTTCACAATCATCTCAAATCTCTTGAATTTGCACAATTACTCTGGCAAAATTGCATACGAAGGATCAAGCTTTTGGGATAGGCGAGTTTTTGAGATCAATTCATAGTTTTTCATAGCTTTGCATAGTTTTTCATATCAATTCATATCATTTTTAGATTAAATCTACATATCATTTCATTTAATTCTAGCTTAGATTCATATCACGATTTTCATCTTATTTCATAGAAAATACAAAAAAAAGGATAGATTAATCTGCATTCATTCTACATTCATCTTTTGAATTCAAATCCTTCGTTTAGGTGTTGCATTGTCACTGATCTCGGTCTAATCTAAGAATACCATACTCGCACCTACTAGAAGGCAGTAAATCACCTGGTTAGCTTAGTTTCAATTATTTATAGATTTCTAATTTCGTTAACCTCTAATGTTTTACTAAAGTGTTGTGTCCGTAGCTAGGTACAATTTTCACACACATTTCTGGTGCCCACCATGGGGCCCTGAAATGGGTTTCTCTTCTATTCTATCTTTTTCTATCAAAACTGTGATTTTTAATTTTCTATCTGTACTTCTGTATATCCCTGTACAGATTCTCACGTGAGATTTTTCATCTTATCGCGCGAAGTTTTGCTGGTTTCAGCACTTCCTCGCGTGAGACCATATCCTTCCTCGCGCGAGACCGCATCCTAACTCGCGTGAGATTTTACATCTAGAGACACAAAATCTTCATATCTGTACTTTCAGATTATTGATTTCTGATGCTTACTATTTGTTATTGATTTGTCTTGATTGTGTACTTTTGGAGACAGTGTAATACCAGACTGTAGAATTTTTGGATGTGTGCTAAATTTTGGATTGCAGAGCATTGGAGCTGAAGTATTCTTCTCAATCTGATAACACTTCGATTTGGACATAAAACAAACTCTCACGTGTCAAGATTACATGACCTTTTCTTTCTTTCATATCACAAACTTCATTTTGGGCTATAAAATGAACATAGATTTGCTTTCTGCATATCTATTACACATAGTAAATAGGCCCTATTTGTGGATGATCTTGAGAGAGTGGGCTTCTTTCACTTGTTTATTCATGTGAAGCTCTTCTTGATGAAGGATCCCCTTGTAGGTAGGGAGGATACTAAGATTATCTTGCATTCTACTAGATTTTTTGAGTCTTCAACTTTTGATCGATACATTCTCTCTCTAGAGAGATTGATAGACCATAAGTGATTGACATCATAGATCTTTGTGAGATAATTTCAGTCTTGATGTGTCAGATTAATCTATCTACTTTATTTTGGTGAAGTGAAGAGGCTAGGGGATTATGCTCTACTTCCTTTTTGGATAGTACCAGAAACCCAGATCCTTGAATCTGATCTAGTCCCCCTGTGGTATCTTTTGTGAGTCACCTTTAGAGAGGGTTAACCATAGTGGACATTCCCTTAATTGGGTCAACCAAATGGACGGAACCTCAAGCGGTAATAGCCATTTTCAACGTGGTAGTAGCAGCCGCTATATAAATGTCCTTGTGGAGGAAATCTTCACAAGTGTGGTCTCTTGTTGGGCTGTCAGATCTCCCTAGCAGCTCCTGATTGATTAAATTCTTGGACTGTGTAAAAACCCCGGTGCACTTGGATTGGTGTTCGCCCTCTTGAGATTACAAAATTTATAGAGTCAGACCATTACTACAAACCCTAGCGAGGCCAAATTTTTCATTTTCTAGGATTATGTGCATTATTGAAAAAAATTTGAGAACATACACAAGTAGCATTTCTAGGGATTAGCACAATAAGTCACTATTGCTTGTTTGTGTGCAAGGTTGTTTTTTCCCTTGTTCATTATTTTCAGACAAACTTGAAAAAGAAAAGGAACCTAAGGAGTTTTCCATGGAGGCTCTATGCCCTTTTCCATTTGATAAAGACTTGTACATGCCGCCATTCCCTAAAAAAAGTAGAGATGCCTAAATACGATAAGTATGATGGAAACTTTGATCCTCAAAATCATGTCAAAGAATTATGTACTCAATCCATGGAGTTCATGCATGAACCAACCTACTTAATGCATCATTTCCCTCGATCTCTAGGAGGGTCAGCTATTCATTGGCTCTCAAAAATGCCTCCTACTATCAAAACTTTCAAGGAGTTAATCAAATTGTTCTATCAACAATACTCCTACAACATTCAACATCCGGTCACTGTGATCGATATCTGTAATTTGTAATGCAGTCAAGCTTGGTGGATCCAATTAAGGACTAATCGACCTTGCAGCCAAACCAATATGCAGTGAAAATACATAAGAGACAATAGATCTGCAATGAAACAGAAGTCTTTATTCATGAAAACATCGATTACATGCAATGTGTCAGGCTGTAAGGCCTTCCCGGTTACAGCCAATTACAAAGCAAGTAACATTCTACAAGATCGCATAGGATCCAAATCTTTTCCCCAACATGAGCATCCAGCTAGTCAAAGTCTGCAACAGGTTGCACACTAGTAGACACCCAAGAAAGATCTAAACTTGTACTCAAACTTCCAAGCAATCTTCCTACTCCTAAGCTCATAGGCTACTAACCTTCCTTCCACAAATCTGATCCCTAAACAACTACCTAAGAATCCTATAAATATTGATTCCAAGCCACAATTCGGCTAATGAAACAATAAACCCCTACAAACAAATATTAAATGCTAAAACATCAATCGGCTCTCACATAGTCTTACAAAATAAATAAATTCTCAAAGATGGCCCCAAACAGTCATCAAATCTGCATAGAATAATGCAACACACCAGATCTAGGTCCCCACACGTCCAATGGTCAATCCATAACACGAGGAGTGCGACCCAAATTAAATGCACTAGTCGACCAAGCCGATCTAACAAAACAATCCAGTCAGTAAGCAAGAACACCGAGCAACAAAAGAAATAACCGAGCACCAATCGACTGACCATGCCAAGCATGACCGAGGAACACAGTTATTGTCAAGCACCAGAGAACTGACACCTTCAGTTACCGAGTGTTCTTTAGAGACCGAGCACCCCGATAACAACATAAACCGAGCAACCAGTCTCCCAAACCGAGCAAGAACTCCACCAAACCAAGATCAAAACTAACAATCTACCTTCAAAAACAAACATATTTTTGGTTGATACAAGATTGCCAAGAATCCTAGGATGCTCCTGCACCAATCTGAATTGAACTCAGGAGAACCATTCCTGACTTTTCTCAAAAGATGGAGGAAGAAATGTTCTCTATATGCTAGACCTATTCCAGAAACTGAGAAGCTGGAAATCTTCATCAACAATCTTGTTCCAGAAGTTAACTACCATTTGCAAATGCAAAATCATACATCCTTTGATAAAATGGTAGAAAATGCAATCAAAATTGAGCAAGTACTTGTACAAAAAGGAGACATATCACTTCAAAAAGACAAGTATGAATCTGGATCTAATTCTAGAGACAAAGGCAAAAATTGGAACAAGAATAAAGACGTTGTCACAGATGGCATTGTTGATAATATTTGTGCCCCACCTAAGGCACCCACTTTCAATCTCACTATTGGCACCCAGGCCATAAAAGCTTCTGAAGCTAAAGCAACATAATCAAACAAGAATCCATCTGAGTATAAACCTTGGGCTACAAATCCTAAATGCAAGTTTACTCCTCTTGGAGAGTCTTTGGAATCTGCCATGAAAACTCTGTTGGCTAACAACATCATTTTCTTTCCTGAGATCCGACCATTTGATCTTGAACCTAAACCAAAATTGTGGAAAGAGACTATTTTTTGTGACTTCTATCGCAATAAGGGTCATAAAACCAATAACTACGTACGCTTGAAACACATCATACAAGACAAAATTGATAATGGAGAAATCGTAATTGACAATCGTAAGAGTAATAGTGATCATACAGCATTCATGGAACCATTTCCAAAACATAATCAAGGAGATTCATCTTCTCAGCCTAATGTGGGTGCTAAAGTCAATTATGCCTACTCTAGAAACAATGTTGTCATAAATATGGTTGAACCATGACTATTTGAGCATTGCAATGTCATCACAATTGTAAGAAAAGATAGAGAAAATCAATCAACAAATGCAATTACTCGATCACAAGCTCAGGCACATCTGCAAGGACAAAATTTTAATTCATCAAATGTCCCTAAGATACCTTTCAATCTTTCATATGCTTCTCAATAGAAGGTTGCCTCTAAATCATCAAATCCTAAAGACACGAGGCCTACATCATACAGTATTGTCCAACAACTCCAGCATACAAATGCAAAAATCTACATGTTTGAGTTGCTTTGGATATCTCCAGCTCATAGAGCCATCCTAGACAAAGCTTTGCTCGGATCCAATGTTCCTGACAACCTTGATTTAGATAGATTCCAGACTATGGTTTTTCATTTGACGTCTCCTCAATATATCTCCTTTTCAGAGGAAGATGATAACTCCTTGAGTCATCCGCATAACAAGCCCTTGCACATTGAAGTCTTAATCCAAAACCATTGTATCAAACGCGTGTTGATAGATGGAGGTGTTGGTCTCAACATTTGTTCTTATAGCTTAATTACACACTTGGGGATTATTTGAAACTTCCATTGATCCTAAGAAGAAGATAACTATCAAATCATATGATGAGCAAGAAAGGCCTTCCAAAGGAACTATTGTCTTACCTATCAGAATAGGACCTGTTATCAGAGACACCATATGTCAAGTTCTTGATCTACCTTTGGCTTACAACATCCTTTTAGGGAGACCTTGGATACATGAAATGAAAGCTATTCCTTCCACATACCATCAATGTGTGAAATTTCCTTATGAAGGAGTAGAGGTGACGATTCCAACTGATCTATATACAACTTGCAATGCTTTGAAAGAAAGTGATGATAAACTTGTTCCTAACAATAGAGAATCTTCCACTAAGCAAACAGACATGGCATCTACATCCAAAATGGAAGACATTGCTAAAGAAGTCAAAATCAAAGACAATGGCATGGGAGAATACACAATGGAACCTATTTTATCTCTTACATCTCTCTTGTTGTCTCCTAAATCTTATGGACAACCATCTGAAAAAGTGAAACCTACAGCTAAAGAATCCCAAGTCATATTCAATGGAAGCTTTTTCACAAAGCAAGTATCTAAACAGGAGTTTGAGGAAGATGAAGTTGTGCTTGCATGGTTATAAAAGGATGAGCCTCAATCCCAATCAGTCCAGAAATGTGACTCTACTTCAAGCAAAATTCCTTCGAAGTCATATGGACCAGGAGACAAATTGATCACAAAAATGGGATATTCCAGAAAAGGACCTCTAGGAATACAAGGTAAAGGTCATCTATCACCTCTTGACCATCATGGCCGAACAAACAAGAATACAACAGGTCTAGGATATAAGAAGAAGCCTTTCTATCTTAGCAAGAACTCCC
The DNA here is from genome assembly GCA_027943335.1 of Chamaecyparis obtusa. NCBI lineage: Eukaryota > Viridiplantae > Streptophyta > Pinopsida > Cupressales > Cupressaceae > Chamaecyparis > Chamaecyparis obtusa. The sequence continues at coordinate 5,586,954 of BSBK01000497.1, read as the reverse complement.
CACATGTCTTAGAATAGATTGAACCAGTGGAGGAAATAACAGAACAATCTGACAGTGATGATTCAGACACCACTGAGGAGCTCATTCCTTATGAGTGTTTTCCTAAAGAAATAAAAAACCTCCTTGAAGCTGAAGATGATCCTGTAAAAAGAATCAATGTAGTAGAAACACAAGAACCTACTATAGAACATAAGACAGTTGCACCACAAGAACCAGTTGATCTTAAAGAAGACCACATAGACAAAGAGGAAGGTGGCAGCTATTCTGCGACAGATTCTCATGAGTATGAATTCAAATCAGAATCTGAGGGTAACCCTTCTTGGGGTATCCATCCTGACTTTACACATGTTCATAGATGTCCTAAAGGCATAGATGAAGAATCAAATGACTATGAATGGGGAGTCATTCCAGAAGAAGATGAGCTTATCACAGAAAAACATGATGTTATTCACCAATATGCACCTAAACCCAATATAAGTCTAGAGCGAAATGATGAACTTAACAAGTTTAATCCACTGATGGTTGAAGTGGACTCCCACAATGACATTGAGCCTATTCACGAATTGAACATTTTGAGTTGTAATATCACCTTTGAACTTGAGAGTCAGGTTAGGATCAATGATGACAGATCCATATTCGTAAACACTATTTCCTAATCTTTCACCACTTTGACTATCCAACATCCTGAACTTCTTGACCAAACCTCCATGAATCTGAGCCACATTATCTATACCTTTCCAAATGACTATGTCCTTGCTTGCTACCTCAATGCAGTTGAGCCTATGATGACTTCCATCAGTGAACCGAGTGTTAGCATGACGGAGTCAGACATCAAGTATCTTAGTCAAAAGAATAAGAGTAAAAACAAAAATAAAAGGAGTTCTCAGGGTGAAAACCACTTTGTGGCAGTCTCAGAACCTACAAAAGTAAAAATAAAAGACATATCCGAAGGTGAAAACCTCTCAGAGGTGCCTAAGGATGAGATATTTGATGTCCTTTCAAGTCATTTACAAGATAGATCTCTAGTTCTAATTGAGCCCACTCAATCTATCAACTTGGGAATAACAGAAGAACCACAGTTGATTCATGTAGCACAATCCTTATCGGAAGAAGAAAAACAAAAATTTACAACATTCTTAACAGGAAAAGAAGATCAACTTTGCATGGAAATATTCAGATATGTCAAGGTTGGATCTTGATCTTGTAATGCACCATTTATCTATAGCTCCAGGGGTCAAACCTGTTAAGCAAAAAATGAGAAAGATGCATCCACATGTTGCACTCTTGGTCAAAGCTAAATTAGAGAAACTACTAAAAGTTGAATTCATTTGTGTTATTGATTATGCTGAATGGATCTCAAATATTGTGCCTGTATCAAAATCGGACAAATCTATAAGAGTAAGATTTTAGAGATATAAACAAAGCATGCCCTAAGGATGATTTTCCACTACCTAATATTGATATGATAGTGGACATGACTGCGGGCTTTGAGATGTATTCTTTAATGGATGGTTTTTCTGGATACAACCCAATAAAAATTACTCCAGAGGATCAAGAGAAAATTGCTTTCACATGTGCATGGGGTACCTTCTGTTGGAATGTCATGCCATTTGGGCTTAAGAATGCTGGTGCTACATATCAAAGAGCTATGACATCTATCTTTCATGACATGATGCATTGAACTATGGAGGATTCTATTGATGATACTTTAGCAAAATCTATGATAAGATCTTAACATCTAAATGATTTGAGAAAAATACTAGATCAAATGGAGAAGTTTAGTCTCAGACTGAACCCTAAGAAGTGTGCTTATGGTGTCACTTCTGGAAAGCTCTTAGGCTACATTGTTTCAAAGAAGGGAATTGAAGTAGATCTAGCAAAAGTTAAAGCTATCATGGAGATGCAACCTCCCAAGAATATCAGTCAAATGAGAACATTACAAGGGAGAGTTCAATATATTAGATGCTTCATATCTCAGCTAGCAAACATATCACAACCTTTCACAAAGACATTACATAAAGGTGTGACCTTTGCATGGAACGAGGAATGTGAAAAGAACTTTAATCATATCAATAAATATCTATCAAATCCTCCTATTTTGATACCTCTTATTCAAGGGAAGCCTTTGATCTTATATGTCTTCACCATAGATACATCACTGGGGGCATTACTAGCATAGCATGATGAGAATAAGAAAGAAAGAGCTATATACTATATCAGTAGAACATTGGTAGAATACGAGAAGAACTATTCTATGATTTAAAAAGCTTGTCTAGCTATGATCTTTGCATCACAGAAACTGAGACATTACATGTTAGCTCATACCACACATTTGGTAGCTAAGATTGATCCATTAAAGTACCTACTAAGCAAAGCTTCCCTCACAGGTAGACTAGCTAAATGGGTGATGTTATTAAGTGAATTTGACATTGAATATGTTGAAATAAAAGCTATCAAGGGCCAAGTCATTGTTGATCAATTGTCTAACGCACCTTTGCTTGATGATACACCAATGCAAATGGAATTCCCAGATTCCTCTATCATGAATCTTTCTTCTAGAGCATGGAAGTTATTCTTTGACGGCTCTTATACATGGAATGGATCTGGAGTAGGCATATTGTTCATCACTCCTCAAGGATACTCAATCCCTAAAGCATTTAGAATCAAGTTTCCTTGCACAAACAATATTGCTGAATATGAAGCCCTTCTTAATGGTATGAAGATAGCAATTGAATGGAGAGTAATAGAACTACACATTCATGGAGACTCACAACTTGTAATACACCAAATCAATGATGTGTATCAAACGAAAGATGGAAAGCTGATCCCATACAAGAGAATGGTAGATGATCTAAAAAAATATTTCATATCTAGCACCTTTGAGAAAATTTCTAAAACAAAGAATAAATTTGTTGATGCTATGACAACGCTATCTACTTTATTACAGCAGCCCGAACATGAGCTATGCTACAAGTTCGTGGTGGAAGCACTATCTTATCCTGCATATGATTCCCCTAAAACCCGCGTGATTTTCACTATTGTTGGTCATGATTCATCCCGATATAAAAACCTTTTCTCCTATCTCCAAGATCAAATCATTCCTGATACCTTCAACCATCATGAGAAAAGATACCTTATCCGCAATGCATCCCGGTATGTCATCATTGGTCATGATTTGTACAAACGAGGTCTAGATGGTACACTACTTAGATGTTTAGAATGGGAAGAGTCTCAACGTGCATTAGAGGAAGTTCGTGAAGGTATATGTGGGTCACACTCAAACGATTTAACACTAGCTCAAAAACTTATTAGGGCTGGGTACTATTGGGCTGAAATGGAGAAAGAGGCTATCAAGTTTGCTAAGAACTGTCAAAAGTGTCAAGTACATGACAACTTAATTCATGCACCAGGGAGAGATCTAATTCCCTTTACTACACAATGGCCTTTTCACCAATGGGCATTTGATCTTATAGGATCCATACATCCTCATTCTTCTAATGGACATACCCATATAATCACAGCTACAGATTATTTCACAAAATGGGTAGAAGCAGTCCCTTTGACTCAAGTAATCGACAAGAAAATTTCTATGTTCATTTTGAACTACATCATATGTCAGTACGGTATTCCACATTCAATAGTCACAGACAATGGTGGACAATTCAAGAACAGAGACTTAGATGATTTATGTGCTAAATTCAAGATTAAACAACATTGGTCATCAATCTACTATCTTCAAGGGAATGGACAAGCAGAGGCTTCAAACAAGAATCTATTAAAAATCTTGCACCATACAGTTAATAAAACAGGAAGAGACTGGCATCTCATAATCAATCCAGCTCTCTAGGCCTACAGAACAAGTATCAGAACACCCACTGGGGCTACACCATTCACTTTAGTTTATAGGTTTGAAGCAGTACTATCTATTGAGGTTGAAATCCCATCACTAAGAATCAAAATGTATGGTCTAGTAACTGATGATGACTACAGAGTGTCTAGGTTGCAAAAACTTGAACTACTAGATGAGCACAGACAAGTAGTGTATGATCATCTCAAAGTATATCAGAAGAGAATGTCTAGAGGCTACAACAAGAAAGTCAGACACAGAGAATTTTAGGCTGGCGATCTAGTCTTGAGAGAGAATCCTAAAAATCAATCACATAGAGAGCGTAAGGGGAAGTTTGAACCCAACTGGTTGGTTCCCTTTGTTATCACTTCTAATTTTGGCTATGGAGCCTATCAACTCTCAACAACTGAAGGAGAACAGCTCTGAGAACCAATCAACGTTCTCCATCTGAAGAAATTCTACGCCTAAGGCATTCAGTATTCAAAAATGTCCTGAAAAAATTATAAAAATCAGAAAAAGTCCTGAAAAAAAATGATCATCCTGGTGAAAACCTAGCAAATAGGCACCTTGATGATTCACAAAAAAATCAAAAAGAGTAAAAATACAAAAAAATTGAAAAAATAAAAAATACAAAAAAAAAATGAGAAAAAAAAAAGTGCCTTGGTGAAAACCTGGAAACAGGCGCCTTAGTAGCAAAAATAGAATCTCTGCCAAGATGGTGAAAACTCGGCAAACGGGTGCCACTTATTTCAAAATGCTCCATCTATCAACGCAATCTTGGTCTTTCCTAGCTTTCAGTCTTGCTTTAGTTTGTACATACCTCCCAGTTTGTTTCCACATTCATGTTTCAATAAAATCAGTCTGTACACTAAATTAGCTCAAACGTCTATATCATATCAATGTTCAAACTTGGGGGCAATCAATGTCATATCCTATGGTCTCTAGTGTATCTCAGACATGTCTTATCTAGTCAGAGTCCTTTGAAGCTTCATCCGAGTATCTCTGTCTGTCTCCTCTCCAGAAAGGATTTTGCATCTACAACAACGAAATCAAACATCAACACAAATTGAAAACAATCTATGCTTTTACATGCTTTTATCTCCTTGTATGCTTACTGCTTCGCATTGAGATTTTTGCATATTGTGTCCCTTCGAGCTCTTCGATGATGTCATTTACAGGATTTAGAGAGTGATGACTGGGGGCATAATCTTTTCTTTGTTTTTTGCTTGTATGTGAAAATCTAACAACTTTGGAAATTCTGAATTGAAATGGTGTCTATATGTAAGAGTCTTTATCTCATATTGGATGGCCGTGAGTACCTCGACCATTGATACCCAGAAAATTCAAGGAAGTCTGATCTAACTATTGTCTTTTTGAGTGAATTCTTACTCCTACTGTGAAATGCGATCTTACCTAAGGATGTGAACAATAAAGGGTCACTACGGGTAATTCACACTGGATTTAGAATGATCTCTTGACTGCTTGATGTGTTTGTTCCGCAAGGCGTATTCCGGTCATCACGACATTTATGTTTTGATGCTTATACAAATTGCTATATCAAAATGGACATGATATTCAGGTCATTCTGGCATTTATGCCTTGGTGCTTATATCTAATCTGACATTTCGAAAACAAAATCAATATTCATATGTCCATGGTTGTCTAACCAGTGGGTGTTGTATTGGTTCTTGTGCATACAAATCAATATTCATATGTCTATAGTTTCCTAACTAGTGGATGTCATATTGATTTATCCAGTTACCTAAAAAGTTCAATGATGAAAACAAATCGACACATGATCAGTGACTAGGTCCTAGGTCTTAGGTTTGCATTTCATTTTGCATGTCATTTTGCACTTTGCATAATTGCATGATCTCACAAATTGTTGAATTAAACTTGAACGCTTAACGATTCTCCAAAACTATGCTAAACATGACACAAGGACTGAGCTTTGTATGAAGGTCCCTCCAACTAAACAGCAAGTAGAATCCATTTTCAGGATCAAAATCGAAATCTAAGATCGTTTACTTTGTCAAAATCACGATTTAAAATTTTTCGGACCCAAGACGATTGACTGCTTGCATATTCGACCTTCAATCATCACAAAAATCCAGAATTCAACTTAACTGTTTATCTTACGTCAAACTATTCAAATTTTAACTTGGTCAACCATGGTCAACTCATGGTCAAACCTACTCAAACTTGGTCTCCAAGACCTCCAAACGATGCAGAACGTGTTCTCGAACGTGTATAACCACTTCTCAAACCAATTAACATGCTTCTAAACCATTTAACATTGACTTTTCTTGTCAGATTTCGATTTTCATCTCGAAGGGGGCATGGTATTGTACATCAATCAAATCTGTAATTCAAATTTCTTCTCTTAGTAATCAAGACAACAACCACGTCTAATTATTGATTCATCTAAAAGACCTCGTCGCTTGGGGCATATCAGATTCATCGAGATCCATATCAATCTGGTATCCTAATCAATCTTGTAAACCATATCAGCTTTTCATAACCATCGGTTCATTAGTGTTATTTCCTTAGTTCTTCGTAACTGAAGGATTCAAATGTGATACCAATATTGATTCCTTTTGACAATCAGGTCTGGAATCAAGTCACTCACTTCTTCGTAATCATAAAGTTCAGAATTAGGCGTTTTGATACTTTTTCGTAATCACTGGTTCATTGTTGCTATAGTTAACATTATCTTTGGTCAATCAAGACCTAAACCTAACATCTTCAAATCTTTCAATCAGTTTATGTCTCAGAATTGGTTCATCTTTCAAATAAGTTTCATACATCAAACATAGACTATCCTTTGAACCACTATGCTTTGCACAGTGATTCAAAGAGGGGCAAAATGTAATACTCCAAAAATGGGTTATAAGTTTATTAACCTCCTACATCTTCAATTCGATCGAAATCGATATCAAAGTCCTAACCTAAGGCACATCTGCACATCAGTTTATCAAAAACCTAATTGATTATCTTAATTCCGCATCGGAGAATATTCTTTGAATATTCCTAATTTATCATAATTATCTTTAATTGAATATTATTTGGCGATAAATGTCATTATTTATCATAAAGTTGATTAATTGAATATGATGAATATTTAATTAATTAATTTAATTCTACTACTTAATTATTTAAATAGATTTAATTGCATTTATTCTTAATTAATATTATTTTTATTTTGACAATAAATCAAAATTCCTACAAACAATCAATTGAATATTTATTTAATTGATTTAAAATCAAAGTTGTCAAATTTAATGATTTAATTGGAATAAAGTTTGATTTAATAATTGATTAACCCATAAATCAATTGTTTTAATTTAAAATCAATTAAGTTTAGAATAAATCATTTTATTTATTAAAATTAATTCATATTAAATCATGCACAATCAGAAAAGTAGTCAACTAGAAATCAACAACCAATTTTAAATTTAAACTCAACATCTGATAATGAGTTGAAATTTGATCTAAACTCTATTTTGAGTTAAACATTGTTTTTGAGTTAAAAACATTGTTTTTTAGTTGAAATTTGATCTAAACTCTATTTTGAGTTAAACTCTAATTTCTTGTTAACTCAAAAATCAATCTGAGTTTATCAAGAGTGATTTATGATTTTTCTCAATGCATCATCAAGCCCTAGATTTTTATAAAAACAAGGTGCAACTCTTCACAATCATCTCATATATCTCGAATTTGCACAATTACTCTGGCGAAATTGCATACGAAAAATCAAGCTTTTGCGACAGGCAACTTTTTGAGATCAATTCATAGTTTTTCATAGCTTTGCATAATTTTTCATATCAATTCATATCATTGTTAGATTAAATCTGCATATCATTTCATTCAATTCTAGCTTAGATTCATATCAAGATTTTCATCTTATTGCATAGAAAATACAAAAAAAAGAATAGATTAATCTGCATTCATTCTACATTCATCTTTTGTATTCAAATCCTTCGTTTAGGTGTTGCATTGTCACTAATCTTGGTCTAATCTGAGAATACCACACTCCCACTTACTAGAAGGCAGTAAATCGTCTGATTAACTTAGTTTCAATTATTTACAAATTTCTAATTTCGCTAACCTCTAATGTTTTACTGAAGTGTTGTGTCCGCAGCTAACTACAATTTTCACACACACTAGTATCAACAAGTTTTCATTTAAAATTTTAGTTTAGCTTTCTTGAACTTATACTTGTAAAGTTTATTTAAGAATAAATTTAGGTTGAAAAGCATCCACTCTTATTGCTAAATCTGATTATACTGAGATTTTAGCTCTTAGGATTTTCTGAAAAATCTTGTAGAAACATAATTTCATCTTGTTAGTGTAAGGGCCCTTGTGATACCAAAAAAATCAAATACATTCACTGAGTTATCTAAAGAACAATCAAAGCCTAACTACCAAAACCTTGAGGAGAATAATATTTGAGTCATCAAGTCGGATTTCCTTCCAAGAGAGAATAGGACACCTTCTATATTTTATTGTGTTGGAAAGTTCAAAAACACCAGTGAACAAGGTACTATGCCTAAGGGAAAAATGTGAAATCTTCCATAGTGCACTTGCTAAGAATATTTGGAGTACGTTGTTTGGGTCAATAGTTCAATATTTTTATCCACCAACAACAAACTAGCTTACAGGTGGGCAAAAGTAAATTTAGTAGGCTGCAAAATAGTTCATGTGTACACAATCATATGGGCCACTCTTATATTTGTACATGTTGTCTTCGAATATTCCCTCAAAGTTATGAAGGCAGTCCATCTAAGGGCAACAACAAACTAGCTTACAAGTCGGCAAAAGTAAATTTAGTAGGCTGCAAAATAGTTCATGTGTACACAATCATATGGACCACTCATATATTTGTACATGTTGTCTTTGAATATTCCCTCAAAGTTATGAAGGCAGTCCATCTAAGGCCATTAAAGAGTTTGAAACTAACAATCCAACAATTTTTTAAGTGGCATTCATAAATACCACAATCCTCACAAGCTCATTAGATATAGGATATTCGAGCACAGTATGCTTTTAAGTCACTTTTTTCATAATAGATCTGATCAATGTATTATAAGTCAAAACCCCAGCAAGTGGCGTTGAACCCACAATGTTCAGGTTCGAACCACAGTTTTCGAGGTCTACACAAAGTATGAGACAACAGTTATTTTGATTAGTACGCTAATCTGTTGCATTTAATTGTTTGAATATTCATTAGTGGTTATCCGCCTACTCTAAATTAGTTAATTATGCCTCATTGACTACAATACATTTTTACCATAACAAGTAGCACGAAGAGGATCATCTACATGCAATGTCACAAGCTTCAAAGACCTTTCCCTTGTACTATATTGGCACCTCTTGCTATGTGCAAGGCACACATTTGGAGTGGCATACAGTTTAAATAGATTACTCTTACGTTTAATGCAATTACCCTTCTTATAACACTTGTTTGCATCCAGTTGTGTACTTCAAACTACATAAAATGAAGCTAATTGCATAACTAATTGAACCCCTATCAGCATGCCCATCGCACATTTGGTACAATTGCTAGTATAACACAATGAAGTTGTAGTATCCTTTTTGGTAGCTCAAGTAAATTTGTATGCTAACACCTTTAGTTCTAGTGATTCATAGAACATATATACAAGAGTTTCGACACTAATAGGATGATTAATATGGAGTTAAGCTTCATTAAAAAAATACCATGAAGCACATTACGAAGTAACATTGTGATGGAGTTGGGGTTCACCGCTTAGTGTGTTGGTTAAGTGGCACCCAGGTTGAAACCCCCGCTGGGCCATTGTGATTGTAGGCTTGAGCCTTCGCTGATCCAACGAGCTCGTGGGTTTGCACCTCAGCTTTGCAATAAAGGGATGAGAAGGATTTCACATGGACCCAGAGGGCATGTCGTGCCAGCGTCACCAATCACATTAAAAAGTTTACCAAGCACTTTTTAAAAAAAAAATTGTGATGGAGTTTGGAATAGAGTTGGGCTTCATTACAAAATACAATGAAGCACATTACGAAGTGACTTTGTGATGGAGTTTGTAATATGGAGCAGTTCATACTGAAATGATTGTGGTAGACATCGCCTTCAAAAAGACCAACTGCTTAGATTAAAATTTAATATTAAAAGAACCATGAATGGTAACTGCAATGCCTGTTTCCTGTATTAGCTGAAACATCCAATATGACTTCTTAATTAATAGTAGATACCCAGGCACTTGCTTTAATGCAAGTTGAGTACATTAAAAATGGAATGACAAAATAAGGAATCCAAATGATGCCAAAACAGAACCATTAAAGAAGATTAAAAAACATTGAACATTATATTCAACATTGTACGATAATTAACTCAACTGAAATGAATTACTATGGTTACTACAATAAATGGGCCTCTGAAACTCAAAATCAGAGCATGGTTGGCAAAACTATATTAGTTTGCCTTACCATTTCTCTGCTACAATGTAATCCTACTTTTGACCAGCCAAAGTCACAATCCTGTCACAGGCAAGAAAACAACTTCTTGGCCATTTCCAAAATTCTACTTCCGTACTTACTGTACAGTACAAAATTCCCTTTTGAGTACAAAATCAAGTGTATCATTGGGACTGAATTTCAAAACTATTGACTTAAAAGCGCTTGAGTTATGGAAAAAAGAAACAAAGAGGAGTTCTCATGTTACAGGACTGCATGCGCTTTTCCATAATACCTATTAATAAATGGCACCTGCAAAAATAAGCAAAAATAGATCAAAATCAGACATGATCACAATCAGAGAGATTTGGTGCCAAAAATGTAGTTAAGATTCAAAAAAAAAGAACAATACCTTGACATCTGAAATATCTGGGGTACCAGGGGTCTGGACAGGATAAAATTTGTAAAAGCGCATACTCTGAAAAGCAGCTTTACTATCAGGGCTCATTTCCTCAATAGCTTTCTTCCTTGCCTCCCTTGCCTGGGCAAAACACAAAATATGTAAAATACTGTTCTCAAACTCCAAAAGGATGCAAAGCTACTGTGGAAGACTTAGTAATCATTCAAAACAAAAAATAATAATCTGCTAGCATTAAATCATCAAAGATGTGTCCTTGGATAAATGATCTCACAGAATAAAATATCTGCATACCTGACGTTGTTTCTTCTTCGATTCAGTTACCCTCTCCCTCACAAATGTCTAGTAACAAAATCAACCGCATTCAGTTATTAACAAAAAAACAAAAGATCTATTACCTCATTATTACTAGTTATTTTACCAGCATTTAAAGAAAATTTCAAAATACCATAAATTCTTCCTTCTGCTCTGGTTGCAGTGCTTCTTCTGTAACAAGATTATCAGTGAATTCCTGTTCAAATTAAACATACATGTTTCTTAAAATGGTTCAAGATAAAGCTTGAGAACTGTTTTGATGTTACAAAAAGATCATACTGAAACACTCAACAATGGTATAAAACTACAAACATATCATTAATCAAAGATATTATGAAAAATCCCAGTAGATCTTAAATTAGATAAAGCCCTCCTTCAGTATCAGAAAGTTTATGCACAAACATGCAAAATTGAAAATCACATATTCCCTTAGCCAAGCAGATAATCAATACTCCCAGATCAGCCAAAAAGTTCATTGAACAGGAGGAATAATCACCTGAATCTCATCAAATTCCCAGTCAAACTCGCACACAATCTGCACAAAAAAATTGTCAATTTATGTTTCAAACAAGCAAAACTTGCCATTTAACCAATACTTTCAATCAGTAACAAGAGTATAACTGTAAGCTATATAACTTGCAGTGGCTACCATGTAACTGGGACTTTCATTCAGTAACAAAGTGTGTGTTGTATACTTACCGGTGGCTCCATAGGATACATAATTTGAACAACTGTGTCTTGTTCTATTTCATCCTCCTTCAGAGGCTGATAAAAGTCTGCTTCAATTTTTAAAATCAAGTCAGATTGCTATTACAATAGCTAAATAGAATTTGGCAACTGAATGTATATCTGTCTTGAAAGAAACATTAGACAGGAAATTAAATTGAAGGAGATCTTGTCTACTCTGAAACTAGCTAGACCACATAATCCATTTTTTCTAAGAGCATTTCTGAGTTGGAAAGAAATTTTGTGGGGAAATTAAAAACACGTATGCTCTGAAGCTACAATTTTGTATTTTCAACTCAGAAATACAATTTATCTTTAAATCATCATGAAGAAAGAAAACACATGTGAAAAAGACCATGCAGAAACAGGGAAAGAAGAAATAAGGCATAAGCTCAGAACTGAATATCAACAATAGATTAGATTGTAAATGGACAGAGCTTCTGCCTAAAAGAGAGAAGTTTGTCTAACTTGTAAGTAACAGGAATAATGGAGAATAACAAATAAAAACACACATTTTGTCCAAGATCTAAGCATATTATACTTTTTTTTGTGTGTTTTCATTGATTTTGACAAAGATAACCTATTGTTAGCAAGTGGCAACTGCACAAGGAATAGACATCTTAGTAGCCTAATGTGTTTGGCCAGAATTTTTATCGAGATGATGTATTTCTTTATTCAAACTCCAGAAAAACATCTGATAGAGCCTGCAAAACGCCAGAGGAGCTTCATCATTCAGTTCCAGTGAATAAATTATAAATGTTATCAGATTCTAAAGATTCGTTGGACAGGATCTGTATAGAAAATAAAGTGCTCAATGTCCTTCTGATATTTCTTACCTATGTTTGACTTTCACTTTTGCCTCCTTTACCTTCTAAAAACATTCTTAAATAAAGTTAAGGTCAACAACACACTTCGCTTTACCATTTGTGAATGCAAAGCCCACATTCTTAAATAAGGTTAAGTTCAATGGAACACTTCTCTTTACCATTTGTGAATGTAAAGCCCTATAAAGAAAGCTGTTTTAAAAGACAACACAACACTCCAGCTATTTGCCCTTAGCACCTGCCCATGACATTTGAAAACAATGTTCACAAATGTGAAGTCAATACAATGACATCCCATCAGAACTAAGAAAAGAATGATCTCATCCAGAAGGCACTTTACTCGTTCCTACTTTTGTGTAAATCTCTGTGAAAGTGGATATGCAGATATGTTCTGTTCTTGTACTTCTCTTGGAGATAAAACTCTCCGGCAGATTTGCAATCTTTGGAATGATGTACTGATAAAACTCAAAATCAAAATAGCAATGGTATTAATACCCGTATAACGCATGACCTGATAAGTTAGCCTACAACTATGTTCTACCAAGGTTACACAATAGTTCATTCCAGGAAATAAGACATCTTTCCCTACTGGAACTGTGCCCTGTATAGGAGAATGCAGATTGCCTACAACAGGTTGTCTCCCAATTTTCCTCGGATGTCATGCAATTCCTTGAGGCCAATTTTGGAAAGGACATACAGCACTACTACCTTCCTTGACTCCTAGACCAATTGAAAATCTGAATACAGAAAGATTATTAAATAACAGTTATGGGACCCTGATGTTCTCTTTGCACAGATTTAGTTACAGACCATAGAGATTTCTTCCACCTCCAATCATTTGAAGACTCTATATTCCTGGAGCATTTGAGAGCATATTTCTAAGATAGGGAGCCTCTTGAGTAGGATACATTCTAAAATGTATTTGGAACAATGTGACTACATCTTGAACATGCACAATCAGAGCATGACTCCAGCAAGTTGGAAAAATTTTATCACAATGTAATGTTATGTGAATGTGCATTTTGCTAGGCGTACAAATTGCAACATAACTAACATATGCATTTGTTGTATATTTGAAAGAAGAACTCACAATGTATCGAATGGTGCTTATAAAAAATGATGCACAACTCACTCAAGTAACAGGTAGTAGGAGGACCACAATATTAGGGGCTGTGAATCGTACTTTTATTGCACTGATACCAAAGAAGAAGGAAGCTAAGTGTACGGGGGATTATAGACCAATTGCGCTATGTAACACTTTCTATAAGATAATTGTCAACAGACTCAAGCCAATGCTGAAGAGGCTTATCTCTGAAGAATAGAGCAGTTTCACTCTGGGAAGATCCATTGAGGAGGGTATTATATTTGCCCATGAAACTATTCACACGGTTAGGAAGGCTAGAATTCCCAGTATGGTGATAAAATTGGATATACTCAAAGCTTATGATATGGTTGATAGGGAATTCCTAATGGAAGTTTTGCAGATATTTGGGTTTGATCAGAGTTAGGTGGAATGGATCAGATGTTGCATCAGTGCGCCAAAATTATCAATTCTGGTTAATGGGGTGGCCCAAGGTTTTTTCAGTTCATCCAGGGGCATTAGGCAGGGGGACCCTCTTTCCCCCTTCCTATTTATCATCTTGGCTGAAGTGTTGGGATGGAGTATAGTAAGGGCCAGTTTGGAGGAGACTTGGCAGGGGATTGCAGTGACTCCAGGAGTAGATCCTGTCACTCACCAGCAATTTGCCGATGACACAATTCTGTTCGGGCAAGCTACTAGGACAGAGGCCAGAGCAATCAGGAGACTACTGGATGATTAGTAAAGCTTCAGGACAGACTATCAATTGGAGGAAATCAGAGGTATTTTTTCTAAATGTGCAGGCAAGTCTTCAGAGAGATTTAACCAGGATTCTTGGATTAAGATCGGCAATGTTGAGAAAATAGATTCGATAGTATTTAAGTCTTCAAATGCTCGAAATAACATATGAAAAAGGATACGAGCTTATATATATATGCATATCATTATTGATAAGAAAAATATATATATGCTCATATCGTAAATATATATATTCATACTGAGATCAGCAATGAAGGAAATACAGTTGAATGTCATATATATATGTCACAATGTGTATCGTGACTGTGATAACAGTTACGATACCTATACATACCATGATTTACATCAGTCACGATATGAATATGTATCGTGACTGTGATAACAGTCACGATACATATACATACCGTAACTTATATCACTGCTATATATACCAGTCACGATATGTATATGTATCGTGACTGCAGTCACGATACATACACATACCGTGACTTATATTGCTGAAGTCGATAATCACGATATTACCGTGCATCGTGTGTTGAGTGTTAAAACAGTAATATGAAACGGCATCATTATAATTAGAAGATGATTGTTAGCAAACGTTTATTATTGTGGAAAGACATGACCCTACGTGACTGTCCGGCTATGTACGGTCATGTCCTTTCACAATAATAACCGTTCATTCTTATACTTACATAAGATCATATCTGCTGTTTAGAAATCAATCACAGTGGCAATTATCTAATACAGCAGAAGTTCGATTAAGAAAAAGCATTACATTTCTTCTCTATTCTGATCTATATTCTTTAACATGGTATCAGAGCAAGGTTATTAGAGAAGATATATTTTTTAATTTTATAGACATCTCATATAAACATAAAAAAAATTATATTTGTGTATATTATAATAACAAGAAGAAATGGCTCACGGTATGAGAATGGAAGATAGACTTGAGGGTGCATCCCACTTTATATCTTGGAAAACTAGAATTACTTCACTTCTACTAGAACTCGAATTGGAGGACTATTTAGAGAAAGAACCAAAAATACCTGAAGATGAAGTAGAAAATCCACTTGGAAAAGGCGAAATAACAAAGCCAGGAAGTTGATTATTGACTCTGTCAAAGACTCTATACTTCCTAGTATTTCAAGATTAACCACTACCTCTGAAATATTCAAAACCATTCAAGACACATTTGAAATCAACAATGCTAGTAGATTATTGACTCTGAAACAACTTATGAATATAAAAATGAACAAAGGGGAAACCATCACCTCTTACTTTCTGAGAATTTCAGAGTTAAGGGATCAACTTCTTACTATTGGAAATAATATGGATGATCTGGAACTATCCTTAATTGCTCTAAGAGGATTACCTATCTCCTGGGAATCATTCATTCAGTGCACAAGTGCAAGACCTCCATTACCAAAATTTGAACAACTGAAAAATGATTGCACTCAAGAAGAATTGAGATTAATCTCAAGAGGAATAGGACCCAGCAAAGAAAGTGAAGTTCTAGCACTCCTGGCACTCCACACAAACATGTCTAACAAAAAGAAAAAAAATTCCAAAAGGAAGAGGAGTACTAAAACCTTCAATAAAAAGGATCTTTCAAAAGTACAATGCTACAAGTGTGAGAAATACGGGCACATTCACAAATTTTGTCCAGAAAGGAAGCAAATTCAAGCTGCACTAGTTGAAGTCAAAGAAATGGAAAACCCGCTCTTCTTCCTAGCTTTGGCAAGTGAACTGAACTCAAATAAAAGTACCAGGATAATTGATAGTGGAGCCTCCAGACATATCACTGGATTCAGAGATCAATTTGAAACCTTTAAAGGAAACTCCTCGGAAGAAGTTACAATTGGTGACAACTCTACTTATCCCATGAAAGGAATTGGGACCTATTCAATCAAGATAAGAGGAGTGACCTTACAGTTAAAAGTACTATATGTACCTGGAATAAAAAGAAACTTAATCTCCATATCAGGACTAGCTGATCAAGGATATAGAGTCACATTCAATGAAGATAAAGTTCTTCTCTGGACTAAAAATTCCAATATCAAGAATGCCATTACTATAGGATCTAGGGAAGGCAGTCTATATAAATTATGTGGTGAACAAAAAATTGCTTTAAGCGTAAAGTTCAAAACAATAATGAGATATGGCACAAAAGGTTAGGTCATATTAGATATAGTGCTCTTCCAAACCTAAAAAGAATCACCTCAAGGATACCTCATCTTAAACCTGAACATTCGGGTATATGCAAAGGTTGTGCCTTAGGAAAAAAATACAAAAGGGCCCTTCCCAACAAGTGAACACAAATCTAAAAATGTATTAGAACTTATTCACACTGATCTATGCGGTCTTATGTCAACACACTCCATGTCAGGTGCCTTATACTATGTAATCTTTGTTGATGATTACTCTAGAAGAACTTGGATACTTCCTAAAACTAAAAAATCTAATGAAGTTTTATCTAAGTTCAAAGAATTCAAAGCACTAGTTGAAAATCAAACCGGCAAGAAAATAAAAACCCTAAGGTCTGATAATGGAGGTGAATATACTTCTGATAGTTTTAAAGAATTCTGCAAATCTGTTGGGATTAAGAGGGAGTATACTGTACCATATAATCCTCAACAGAATGGAGTAGCGGAAAGAAAAAATAGAACCATTATTAAAGCAGCAAAAGCCATGATACATGACCAAAACATTCACGTCTCCTTCTGGGCTGAAGCTGCAAACACAGTAGTATACATACAAAATAGGTGTCCTCATGCTATCCTGGAAAAATACTACACCAAAAGAAGTATTTGCAGGAAACAAACCAAACTTAAGCCATCTAAGAGTGTTTGGTTGTCCTGTTTACATTCATGTTCCAAAAGAAAAGAGAACTAAACTAGAACCCTCTGGGAAGAAGGGTATATTCATAGGATACAGTGAGGATACTAAGGGATATTGAATCTATATCCCAAGTCAGAGATCAGTAGAAATCAGCAGAGATGAAAAGTTTGAAGAAAACTTCATATCCACAGATACTGAGGATGATTCCATAACAGATCTAGATAGAGATCTTACAACTGAGAATGAAAGAGAGAATAATACAATAGATTCGGAACCTACATCTTCCAATATTGAGCCTACACCTTCAAATATTGAGCCTACATGTCCAAATGTTGAGAATAATGAAATATCAAATAACAAAAAGAGACCCTTATGGGCAAGAAAGATGTTTGAAGAAAATAATGTAGAGCCAGATCAAATATTCGGAGAAAACAAGAAAACAAGAACACAAAAATGTTATACTGCCCTTCTAACCGAACTTATAGAATCTGAACCTGGCAGTGTTGAAAAAGCCTTGACAAAACAAGCTTGGAGAGAAGCCATGATTGAAAAGTATCAGTCCATTTGGAAAAATGATGTTTGGGACATTGTGCCCAGACACATAGACAAATCAGTTGTCTCTTCAAAATGGTTATTCAAAATCAAATATGCACCAGATGGCAGCATTGAAAAACACAACGTCCAGTTTGTTGCCAGAGGATTCTCACAAAAGGCTAGGATTGACTATGAAGAAACTTTTGCTCCCGTAGCTCGATACACCTCTGTAAGAACCATTCTTGCAATTGCAGCATCTAAAGGATGGAAGGTACACCAAATGGACGTCAAGACTGCTTTTTTGAATGGAAAAATTGAGGAAGAAGTATATATAGAGCAACCAAAAGGATTTATCACACATGATAAAGATCAATATGTATGTAAGTTAAAAAAAGCTCTTTATGGCCTTAAACAAGCCCCCAGAGCATGGTATGAAAGGATAGATAGCTATCTCACCAAACTAGGGTACTCCAAGAACATAGCAGACCCTAACATCTACTTCAAAGTAGTAAAAAGTGATATGATAATCCTAGTCCTTTATGTTGATGACTTGCTTATAACAGGAGAGGATCACCTGATTATAAAATGCAAACAAGACCTAGTAGCTGAGTTTGATATGAAGGATATGGGCCTACTACACTACTTTATAGGTCTAAAAAGTTGGCAAAAGGAAGATCACATTTTCTTAAATCGGGAAAAGTATACTTTTGACATCCTAACCAAATTCTGAATGATGGATTGTAAACCATTGGCTACCCCAATGGAAACAAATCTACACAAGCTAAAAAGTGAAGCAGAAGATTCTGAACCTATAGATCCCTCACCATACAGACAAATTATTGGATCCCTTATGTATTTGGTAAACACACGTCTTGACATTTGTTATGCAACAAATGTACTAAGTCACTTCATGTGTGAACCTAAGCAAATTCACTTAATGGTTGCTAAGCACATACTGAGATATTTACGAGGGATTATTGGACTTGATTTGAAATATGAAAAAGTTGAAATCCAACTTCAGGGTTACTCAGATTCAGATTGGGCAGGCAGTTCCACAGATTGCAAGAGTACCACAAGATGTTGTTTCAGTTTAGGATCAGCAATGATATCTTGGTTCAGCAGGAAACAGTTAGCTGTTGCTCAGAGTTCCACTGAAGCAGAATACATGGCTGCCTCTATGGGAGCTCGAGAAGCGGTCTAGTTAAGGAAGCTATTGTTTGATCTCTTTGGAAAACCCTTGAAACCTACCATTATTCATTGTGATAATCAAAGCTGCATCAAACTCTCAGTAAATCCAATCTTCCATAATCGATCAAAACACAGAGATTCCTTACCACTACATAAGAGACATGGTTGATAGGAACATCATTAAACTGGTTTATATCAGCACTAAAGAACAAAATGCTGACATCTTTACCAAACCTCTTGCAAAATTAAAGATAGATTATTTCAGGAGAAAAATTGGTATGACTAAACTTTAAAACTTGTTGGGATGTAATTCCTACTTTTGTACTTTGTATTCATGAATATATAAATAAAGTTATATTGAAATATTTCATTTGTGTTCAAACAAGATGATGATCTTCTGTGTAAATAATTGGGGTTACTATTCCAAGGTGACGATCTTGACAATAGTTAACCAAGCTTCAAGATTGACACGCGAACAGGGTTGTCCTAGATTGTGTCGGATATCTTGATGCTTATGTTATTACTTGATTGTGTAATAACTATTGTATCATGGTTGACACCCTAACAGGGTTGTCCTGGATTGTGTCGGATATCATGATAATAAGTATTAATCATGACTAATGACTTCTTTATGTTGTCCCGAATTGTGTCGGTAATCATGACATACTATTACATTGAGAGACACAAACTTAAATCCTCTCTTACTAGGAGGGAGTGTTGAGAAAATAGCTTCGATAGTATTCTAGTCTTCAAATGCTCAAAATAACATATGAAAAAGATATGAGCTTATATATATATATATGCTCATATCGTAAATATATATATTCATACTGAGATCAGCAATGAAGGAAATACAGTCGAATGTCATATATATATATATATATATATATCAGTCACAATGTGTATCGTGACTGTGATAACAGTTACGATACGTATACATACCATGATTTATATCAGTCACGATATGTATATGTATCGTGACTGTGATAACAGTCATGATACATATACATATATTGTGACTGTGATAACAGTCACGATACATATACATACCGTAACTTATATCACTGCTATATATACCAGTCACAATATGTATATGTATCATGACTGCAGTCACGATACATATGTATCATGACTGCAGTCACGATACATATACATACCGTGACTGTATATATAGCAGTGATATAAAGTCGATAATCACGATATTACCGTGCATCGTGTGTTAAGAGTTAAAACAGTAATATGAAACGGCATCATTATAATTAGAAGATGATTGTTAGCAAACATTTATTATTGTGGAAAGACATGACCCTGCATGACTGTCCAGTCACGTACTGTCATGTCCTTTCACAATAATAACCGTTCATTCTTATACTTATATAAGATCATATCTTCTGTTTAGAAATCAATCACAGTGGCAATTATCTAATACAACAGAAGTTCGATTAAGAAAAAGCATTAAATTTCTTCTCTATTCTGATCTATATTCTTTAACAGGCAAGTTTGCTGGGAGATTCTTGGGATTGCCTTTGTTTGCAGGGAGAAACAAAAAAGATTATTGGGATAAGTTAATAGATAGCTGCAAGAAGAAGATGGAATTATGGAAGGGTAAATGGCTTACATCTGCAGGAAGATTATTGATGATTAAGGCTGTTCTATCGGCAGTCCCCATATATTCCATGTCATGCATGAAGTTTCCAGCCTCCATTGTAGACAATTTGAATCAAATAATGCGGAAGTTTTTCTGGAATGGTCCAAATGACACTCAGAAATTTTCTTTGTTAGCTTGGGATAAAATCTGTAGACCCCAGAAGGTGGGGGGGGCTGGTATGAGACAATTGAATAACATGAACTTAGCTATGGGAGCCAAATTAGTATGGATGAGGCATAAAGGAAATCAAAAATGGATTAGGATTCTTAGGAGTAAGTATTTGGACTCGGATGATCCCTTAGGTATCATCAATATCAGGAATCCACCTAGGGGCTCTGCTATTTGGAATTTCATATGTGGGAGTAGCGATATCATTATCAAACTTACTACTTAGGAGATACACAATGGGCAGTTGGCTAATTTCTGGGAAGACTCTTGGGACGGTCATCCAAAACTATGTGCTACTCCCAATCTGGAGGATATTCGGCGTGAAACCAATTGAGTTTGGGGGCAAAAAGTTTGCAATTATGGTGGTATAAGAACCTGTGATGGCAAAAGTAGATGGTGCTGGAAGGAATTGAATGAGATAAATGCCCCCCAGGGCTCAGAAGGATGCTTTGGCAGAAATATTCAAGAAGAGAACTATCCCTGTTTCAGAGTCAGAGGATGTTCTGAGATGGTGTGCGTCAGCTGATGGGGTATTCTCATGGCTGGGTATTCAAAATAAGTTACTCACACAGGACTGACGGGCGAGAATAGGATTCTATGGTCCGAACAGGTGCATTCTATGCAAAAACAATTCGGAAGATGCGGAGCACCTCTTGCTAAAATGCCCTTACTCTGAGTTTTGCTGTAAATATTTTACAATAAAGCTCAATTTTCAGACTCTTATCCCGGATGGTCTGAAAGATTGGATCTGTGCTTGGCCTAGTAAGGTGTGGAATGGTATATTCAGTAGCATTTGGCAAATTCTACCCTCAACAATTTGCTGGGAATTGTGGAATGAAAGGAATCGAAGGACCTTCAAAGATCTGTCCATGAGCAGGGAACGGTTGGTAAAAAAGATAGAATATTCGAGTGGAATTGGTGAACACAGTGGCTCAGAGACAATCCTTTACGAAAAAATTCTTTACCAATAGGGACAAGGAGATTCTTAGCAAATTCGAGGGATTAATTATCCCCACAATCTCAGGTCTTCAAGCACTCAATGTTAAGGAGGAACTACGTAGAAACACAGTATGGACTCCACCAGAGGAAGGGTGGATCAAGATCAACTTCGATGGGGCTGCTAGTGGCAACCCGGGTTTGGCGGGAGTAGGATGTATAGCAAGAAATGATGTAGGAGATAAATTGGGTCAGTATAGAGAATTCATTGGGGAGGCAACTAATAATGAGGCTGAATTCAGGGCAGCTTTAAATGGGATTGAGCTCGGTCTTGAGCTGGGAGTTTCCAGACTTCATTTGGAGGGTGATTCATTACTCACAGTTAATGCAATACGGAATAACTTCACACCTAGTTGGACTCTGAGGAGGTGGTTAGACCCATAGCAAAACTGATAGACAATTTTACAGAGTTCAAAGTTAGTCATAACTACCATGAAGGGAACACAACAGCGGATGAGCTGGCAAAGCTGGCAGCCTCTAATCAGGTATAAATGGCGCGGTAGACGGTGAATGTCATGGTTCAGAGCATGCGATTGCAGCAGACTCACGCACAGCTGTTGGTGGCCACTGACAGGGGCTGCTGACAATGTTAGAGACTGGGCTCCAGTTGGTGGTTCATAGGGCTTTACGCATACTGGAGTGGTGTCCTGAGGGTATGCCACAGAGATTTGGTGGAGATGGTGATTCATTACTCATGGTTAATGCAATACAGAATAACTTCACACCTAGTTGGACTCTGAGGAGGTGATTAGACCCATAGTAAAACTGATAGACAATTTTACAGAGTTCAAAGTTAGTCATAACTACCATGAAGGGAACACAACAGCGGATGAGCTGGCAAAGCTGGCAGCCTCTAATCAGGTATAAATGGCGCGGTAGACAGTGAATGTCATGGTTCAGAGCATGCGATTGCAGCAGACTCATGCACAGCTGTTGGTGGCCACTGACAGGGGCTGCTGACAATGTTGGAGACTGGGCTCCAGTTGGTGGTTCATAGGGCTTTACGCGTACTGGAGTGGTGTCCTGAGGGTATGCCACAGAGATTTGGTGGAGATGGCGCACAATCAGGCATGGAGTTTCCGAGTGTGCACTGTCTGATTTGTTTGCTTTTTATCAGTTGTTAGTTGTAGTTGGATGTATATGCTAGGAGTCCTCTGTATCTGGTTTGCTCTGTATGCTTGATAGGTTGAGAGCAAGGAGTCCTATGGGATATTTGTAAACACAAATGTAAAACCCTTTATGATTCAATTCAATGGGTGCTGGCCCTTACCAGCAATTTACTGATAAAAAAAAACAGGTAGGAGGATGTAGAAGAGATAGTAACATCTATCTTTTAGTGATATGAAGGCTCAGTCTATCTTTTCTGTGTCATCTAGGCCGTGGGTTGCCTGTAGCTTCTGTCACATAGAAGATGTTATGGCACCTAGCATATCACCAATACTTTTTGAAACAATATTGAATGATAAGCTCTGTAACTTGTAAAATTGCCAGAAGAAAACATTATTTCAGCCAGAATTTCATCCTCTTTCAGGCAACAACAAACTATAATGTCTCCTATCTCTATGGACAATCAGAGTAAGGCAATGAATTAAAATTGACAAATTCTGTAGGTGTATGCAAAAACTTGCCTATGGAAGATGCTAAATGGGAAGGAACCAAAATCTTTGATCATCACAATTTAGAATTGCTTGAGAACAAGCAATCTTGGGAAGGGCCGACTCTCATGCCCAAGATAAGAAAACAGACAACAAAAATAATAATAATATAACCAATCGCAGCTTCTATTTATACTAAAACTTGGGAATTAAAAATTAAGGGGAGGCCGACCTCATCAAGGAAATGATATTAAGGCAGACCAAAGAAAGGTAAATGTAATTACTAAATTTAAAATAATTATATTAACCTGTTTGAGGCCAACCCAGACTAATAAACTTATAAATGGCAACGATTATTTTAAAAGGACCGACTGTGATCAATTAAGAATTATTAAGGGACAGAAAACAACATATAAAAGGCAGTGATTAATAGCTAAGGGCTGCATCTCTTGTATAAGATGTGATGTTAATAAAAGGTGTGACTTTTCCCCTCCCACAAGAAAAGATATAAAAGGGGAGGGTATTCAATTGGAGAATGAATGAAAGATTTTAATAACATCCGCGAGACTGAAGCAGCCTATGGGACCCCCTAAAAAGCACAACACCCAGAATACGGTGCCAAACCTTTAAACAATTTGAGACTTCCTCTTTAAATCTGCTCTTCGACAATGAATTATGATCACTAGGTTTGAGCATCGAATGATCAATTGGAGGAAAAAGAGAAAAGCAGAAAATAAGTAATCTGATCTAAATCAAGAGCAGAAATCTAAGTTACTATAATCAGCCTAGAATAAGTGAATCTATGTGTGGAACTGTGGTATGAATTTATGAATGCGATATTCATTCTTTGCTGAAATTATAGAGGGATAATTGTAAGTAATTGCATCATTTCCAATTTGGGTATTGTTTCCCAATTTATGTTTCTATTTGATAAATAAATATGTTATAATATATTCATATAGTTAATATAATTTGAATTGGGTAAAAATGGTTGCAAAACAGGAAGGCTGATCAATCTTTCAAGTTCATGAGAGGTGAAGACCCGACTTATATTTCATCAAGCATGTCACTCCGAGAGGAAGCACTTGTGGACCAAGAGGCACATGTGTGCTCTTGGGCTTGGTGGAGGAGGTAGTTTCACACTCTTATCAAGCATGCCACCCATCAGGGGTTAAGCCTCGTGGACTGGGAGGCTGATTAGCACTCCTAGGCTTGATCAAGGAGGATGGAGCGCCTCCAAGGTGGACTAAGGGTTGGAGTGGACCGTTCTCCACCCATGCTCTTGCAATAGCTCTTGCAATAGAAGGATAACTATCCTTGAAATTGCAATTTGCAAAGTTTCTATCTATAATTCCTAATGCGGTTACTATAGGAATATGCTTTCAATAACTTTTGATGTTATTGATTATATATGCATTTATATGTTATTGGATTCCTAAACCTAAGGAAAATAGTTGGTCTCATGGATTACATTTCAAATGTTGACTAAGATGAAAGCAGGACCTAAACCAGGATTAATCTTGTTAAAGGGCTTTTCTATTGGTAAATTTGTACTCTTAACTATAGTACATTTTTTATTTCTAGTTGAAATTGTGGTTCTAGGGAAAATTATAGTGATAGCCTCATAAGGGAATTTACAAATTAAAAGTTAAAAACAATTACTGACAAAGGCAAACTCAAGAATCAATATTTACAATTTAAATTTTTTGGATTTTCACAATGCATAAAGCTAGTACCTTATTGTCAAAAACAAAAGAAAAGGCATGATGCCTATTTAGCTTGTATTCCATGTAAGTGTGAAAAGAGATGTTATCAAACTAGTTGGCTTTTAGCCTACATAGTAGAGTCTTATTCACACTACACTAAAGCTCACTTAGAGGTTATCTAGACTTTTGTCTCACCTGATGTACACTCACCAAGTGTCCCATAGTAGAGTCCTACATTCGTTTCATACTTAGAGGGGTAGTAAGAGTTTCACTCCTACCTTATCACCTCTTCTTGCTTGCCTAACAAGGCTCATTTGTACATTTTGATTTTACATTACATACTCAACCATATTTCTCATTTTGCACAGTGCTTGTTTGTCAAGAGTTTTGTGTTTGCGAGTTATTCTTGGCTGCTCCAACATTCCATATGTAGCTTGTCTTCTTCCCACTGACTAAATGCAATTCTTGAAATGACTGGTGTAAGCGATGCTTCATTTGCATTGAAGACACTATAGCAGGTGTTAAATTAAGCCTGAAACAATTTGCCTGCTTAATTTTCATCTTAAATTTCAAGACATTAAGCATCTAAAGAAAAAACTTGTTCTAAATCTTTAGAGAGAGAGAGAGAGAGAGAGAGCTCACAAGGTAAGCAATATTCATATTTCTTAATCTGTTCTTGTTTCAGTTGCTTCAAAGCAGCCCTGCAACCAAATATTTTAAAACAGTAAATATTAAATGCTAAACACTCTAATAGCCAGTGCAACAGACAAATCACTTGAGAGTTCAATAATAAAACCCCACATAACTTAAAATAGCAAGAAAGATGTACAGTTCATTGAATCACTATTGCGCATAATAAAGGACCAAATGCTTACATCAAATTATAATTTTCTAAAGTCTGACCACAGAAATGAGATATCAAGCATACTCAACTAGTTTCTAAACAAAATATGTTCATAAACCAGGATCAAATGTGATACTTGTACTCCAAATTTTAGTTCCATGAATAAAAAAATTTGTGTGAATAAAGTATGCAAATAGCAAAACAGAAACATAGTACAAAAGTAAAACCATAACATTTCATTATTTTGGTGTAAAGTCTTTGACTGCAACAAGGGAAACTCGTGCACATTCCTAAGTACTTTCTACAGTGATCAACAACATTTCATAGACCACAGTTCAAGGACCATTTTGGGGGCACAGCAGGTGGATGGCAATATATAGAGCTCAATATATTATGAGAGTCATATCCTAACCATTTCTTTTTGTCCCCTAAAGTGGGAACACGTTAGACCATAGCAGCAAAAAAAAAGTTTGGGGAAAATCGGCAAACCAGAAGTATAAGATTTTTTTTTAAAAATCGAGAAAAAATCAGATTTTCAAAAAAATGTAACATATTGTACAAAAGAAGTTTTTTTTTTAAAAACTTAAGGGCACTTCCATAGCATAGAGATACAGAGCAAATAAAAAAGAGTTTAACCCATGAATTGTAGAAAATAGATTTTTGTCACTTACATTCATATTGCTGATTACATAAGCAAATATTCGGTTAAATTTTTAAGAGGGCAGTCACCAAATAGTTGTCTAACCCTGAGATCAAATATTAGTTAAGTCTATGAAGTAACTGAGATCAATATTTATCAGACATTTTAAGAGGCATTCACCAAATAGTTGTCTAAGCCTCAGATCAAATATTAGCTGGCTATGAAGTAACTGAGATCAACATTTATCAGACTTTTTAAGAGGGCAGTCACCAAATAGTTATCTAAGTCTGAGATCAAATATTAGCTAAGTCTATGAAGTAACTGAGATCAAAATTTGTCAGACAGCTATCTAACTACTATAAGGAATTTAGTAAAAGTGGAAGCCATTTTGAAGTGATCCAAGACTTTCATTGTGATTGAGGCAAGGGGTTTTTTAGGGGTAGTTCAATATTTGAGAAAGCTTGTCAAATCATATTCCACAATTGCAATGCTTTAAAATCCATAACGACAATTGGTGAGTCCTTTATATGGAGTAGAATTCAACAAAATGCATTTGTTTAGTTGAAATAAAAGATTAGCAAGCCACTGGTTTTGGCAATACCTAGCTTGCAACTGCTATTTTAGGTGGAGACAAATGTTAATAATAAAAATAAATATAATATATAAACTATGAACCCAGGGATGCATCTCCGGCCTATAAACCCCCATCCCCATACCGGAAACATTTCCGGAACTTGGGGATGGCTAGGGGATGTCCCCACCCCTCCCCGTTTTTTGAAAATTCACAAGAAACGTTTTGGAAACCCAAGGATGTCGAAAAAAATTTGGGGGACTCCTTGGATGTCATAGGGACAGACGGGTGTCCTTGGCGAGGTAGGCAGCATCAGCACTTTTTAAAAATACATTTTTATTTTATAAAACTCCTTTTTTAATTTTAAAGTGGGCCCTACCTTCCAAATTTCACCCTAACATGCTTATTATTGTTTGGTAGTTAATTCTTGCTATTTGGGGTCCTTTGATAAGTATTTGGCAACATTACATTAAGAATCATGAAATTAAGAATGTTGTTATAGTCATGCTACATGCTTAGAATCATATAGCAGACTGTTTCCAAGGTGTTGGGAAAGTCTGAAAAGTGCATTACAGACCTGGAACATGCATCTTATGTCATTTTGTGGCAATACATAAGTGTTGGGTTGGTTTTGGGTTAATTTGGGTCCTTTGTGGAAGACTTGGTGAATATTGGAGGTTGCATCAAGGAGCCATCTTGCTGTAACAGACCTATACCATGATCGGAACTATATAGCAGACCTGTTCGTATTAATATCAGTCCACTTACAATGAGATGGAGGTGTAGTTTTAGGGGTGTAATGTTGGTTTTAGAGCAGAAATGACATAAACAACACAAATAAAAATAGAGAACACTAACACAAAAAATACCCTAGGAAAACCCTCCAACCTAATGGAGAAAAACCCAGCCACAAAAACACTTTATATATATATATATGCAGAAGCCTGATACACAATTTGCCCAATTCACACCTTTCTCAGTGATCATTCACAGACCATAATAATCTCACTTGATAACAAACTTACAGAAGCAATAAATAAATAAAAAATACGCCTTAGTATTTGTCGATCATACAAAAAACTCCTTCAATAACATTCACCAGCAAAAGCAAGGAAAGCTGAAGATATATATAAACGCTATAACTCCTCCTTGACATAACCGCACAACTTTCTCATGAAGAGTCAGATGTCTTTCCAAATGAAGAGACACCTTATTACACATGTAACTGCTGTCGATACACTTGAAATGTCTGGGCAAGATGAAATAAAGAGACGGTGAATGGGAATTCCTGTCGCTATGTCTTGGATCATTTATGCAGTTCAGTAAGCAACTAGGTATAACTCTTGTAGCTGTAACAGAGACGACTATCACAGATATGGGAAAAAGATATCTACCGAAGCTATATCTTCAACACTCCCTCTTAGCTAGGGAGGTATCTTTCCATATATCCATGTCATGGAATCTCTCAACATGACACCCACAATGGCTACACCCATTTGTGGAAAAGAATTTTATCACAGAATCTCCCAACGTGATAACATCATGGAATCAGTCAACATGACGTCCACCATGGCTACTCCCATGTGTGGAAAGAAACATGTACACAAGCTCACATCACAAAGTCACTCAACATGATGTCGTTATGGAATCTCTCAACATGACTTCCACCATGGCTACACCCATGTGTGGAAAGAAGCATATACACAAGTGCCCATCACGTAATCACTCAGCCGCAGAGCACTATGCACGAGAACCAACTTCTCTACTCATCTATAGGTACACCTATACCTCTTGATAGAGTGGATGAATTTATATGTGGACCAATTTCTCTCTACAACAAAAGAACTAGCAACTTACGAAAGAAGGCAACTGTGAGTATCCTCAACTCTCATGTATCCTTGTCATGCCATGTCCAACATCCAAAAGGGGATCAATTAAAGCTAATGTTTGCTAAAAGTCGAACTGCAAATATTAATAAAGGCATTGCATTGTGTGCTAAGTATAGTTGACTCTTCACTTCAATACATCTTTCAAAAGGCCTTCCTTAATCCTTCTTTCACCTCTTCATCATCACAAGGAGGCAACCTACTAGCATTTAATGCATACAGTTTGGGATTTAGAGCAAAGGTTTCCATATGAAGTGGAGGGTTCATAGTGTTCCACAATTACATCACAATGGGCTTAATATGTTGCTCATATAAATCCCAAATTTAGATGCATATTATAAATTACTTGCTTCATCCGCCCAAGTATGTCATCCTCCACCATCATGCCAACTAAATTGCACATAGTGCCAAATCAGTGACTGCTATTACAACAATCAAAGCCCCAGCCTCCTCTATGTCATCTCCCAAAACATGAAACTAAAAGTCCACATCCCTCTGCTTCCTAATATAATTTGTAGCTCTCAAAATAAGAGCCAAGTTAGCATGTAACTAAGTTGATCAGTGGTTGATGTCTAGCATCTGTCCACCCATCCATAACCATAGAGCAAACCATCATAAGCCAAGTTTGCCTCATGTCCTCCATCACCAAACTCACCTTAGAATATTATTTGTCAAGGAAGATAGTGCATAGTCTATGCCTATGGAATGGCATGGCATGGCTTAGAAAAATTTGGCAATGGAAAATTTTGGCACATCCCATGCTTGCATCTAGTCTCCACCTTCTCACTACCACTAGTCTTTCTCTTTCCTCTTGTAGAAGCATCACCACTACCATTACCAAACATAAAGGGCATATGCATAACCGATTGTGCTAATTGTGTTGGCATTGGCACATCCTAAGACCTTGCTTCCACCTCAATATGCAATCTGTGAACCTATATGTTCCCATCCTCCTTTGTATCTAGACACACCTTAAACGTGCATCCTAAAAGGCTCAATCGATGAGAACATACTCGTGTATACTCATGTAGCTCCCTCTAAAATTTGATTTGCAAAAGTGGCATAACTACACTTTACTACACCTAAAAAAAAATTCTATTCTTGTCTAGAGCTGTCACAAATTGGAAAATAAGTTTGTTTTTGGGAATTAAATGGGCCCTTTGCATAAGGCGTTAAAATAGTGGAAGGCACTCAAAAAGATTTTCTGGTTGTTTCGCTTCACCCATAACACTCCCACACCCTGTTAAACCCGTAACTAAGCTTGTAACTTTCACATTTTGATTTCTTTATTGCATTTCATGTTTGCTACTTTCACTGTTGTTGCACATGTTGTTTGGTGAAACAATAATGCAAACACAAACTAAAAATAGGAAGAAAGGAAAGAATATGATAAGTTTTTTCCTTTAAACTTTGAAGAAAAAAACGGAAGAATCATTTACCATTTTCACTTCTCTTGCTACCTCACTCTTCACTAACCACTACTGCTGATTTTTCCAGCTGCATCCTTCAAAACCTTGCTCAAAATATTTTTTTGGGTCCAACTTGGTCGCAATTTTTTCGGCATCAAAAAATGAATTAGAGTAAGGGAGGCTTGTTTTTTATTTAGGGTTAAGTGTGGAGTGGGGGCCCACATAAAATAAAAAAATAAAAAATAAGAAAATCAATTTTTAATTTCAGACCTTTATTTAAATCACTTAACAATTCCCAACCCGTCCCCATTCCATCCCTATTTCGAAAACTTCTAGGGCAAAACTTAAAAATCAAGGATGGCTCAAGGATGTCCCTGAGCCATCCTTGCATCCCCATGATAAGTATGCCTAAATAAACCCAGAGGAACATAGGATATTGAGCATTTGTAGTTAACCCAGATCCATGTTCAAGCATTTATAGGCATATCAGTATAGGCAAATGATAAATCCATGGGCCCAAAAACAATTTATAAGAGCCCAAATTTGAAGGCTCTCACCCCAAAGCCAAATCAATGCCCACGACCCCACCAACAGTGGTGAAGTGTGTTGTTTTTAAGATGTGTAAAACATGCAATATCTACAAGGCATATCCAAAATGGATATATTATATAAAAATGTGGTCATCAAAACTAGGTAGATCAGCAATGAAATCCATTTTCCTGAAGTTTCCATGTAACACTGAATATATTATATATAAATAAAGTCACCAAAACTAGGTAGATTGACAATGCAAACCATTTTCCTGAAAAACAGTTTCCAAGTAACAATGGTTTTAAGAAAGTTCAATACATCAAGTCTAGAATACTAAAAGTGTCATTTTTTTGATAGAATATGGTAACACAAATTTCAGGTTGTATATGCTCCTTAAAACTTAAGTTTTTAACAAGTATATTGATGAATGTTAAAAATTTGGAAATAAATAAATTATATAAACCTTTATATTGCATAAGCAATTATAGTATTCTAAAACATACGTTTGTTGATCATTTGTAGCACAATATATACACAAGGATTGGCGTGTACCAAGTGTCATGTCATGTGGATTCTGCACACAGGATTCTATTTCTTCATAAAAGGAAGGGCTTCTAGGAGACAAGTAAAATAGATTTGTGGCAGGGTCGCAAAAAAACATTATACTTTCAATTACAAGGGTCCTGTAAAGTTGGAGACTGTAAACCACCTACTCTATGTAACCTGCCTTGTAATAGTATCCAATTCTTTCAAAAAAATGAGCAGCATTCTTTAAGAAGTGGAGAAGGTTCTACTTCTAGCATTATCAAACAGAAAGAGTACCAAGACAATTCTTCATATATAATCTGATATTACAAGACATCAATATACAATTTTATCAATCTCAAATTTTGGTTGGTAAAACTCACCTTCTTTGAGTGCACTGCATTGTAAAAATTTGAGATTTCAAACTTTCAACTCGAGTGAGCCTGCAGTTTCCAAAGACAATTTCCAAAGCCAGAATTTATAACAAAAGTTGAGCCAGAATATCAAAGGCAAATTTTGAGACTAAATTGGAAGGCAGTAAAAAGAAATATAAATACACTTGTATAAATAGATACCTGTTTTCAAAGGGTATATATGGAACCCAATCCATTTTCATCTGTTTCATTGGCACCACAGTCTCCCCTTCCATTTGAACAGACTTAATTCCTATTTTATCAGAGGGTGGAAATGGGGAGGTAACCTGTTCAGAAACATGTAATGATTATTATAATATGGTGCAGAAAAGCGTGAAAAATTCAATAGCCAGGATGCAATACTATCTTTAGACAGTGTCCATAAGACCACATATCTCAAAATATATTGTTAAAACTAAAATCAAACAAATTGCACAATCTAGAAATGAGCCATGAAATACTGTTCTCGAGGGAAGCTATTCCATCATGTTGGTGAACAATATATGAAAAGCTCATACAAAAACAAAATATTTTGAAGTCTTCAGTTATTTGGTGAAGAATAATATCTGAAAATGTTTGCCATGAATTTATTTTAAAGATTAAACTTTTACATAATAAGGACTATATATGAGCAACCCAAACAAAAAATTTATAATCGAAACAATTAAGGAAACACACATTAAAAATAAAAATCACATTGGATGTCTTTTTGGACATTACAAGCAATTATTATGTACTTTAGCATATTGCAGAAACGTGTTAAACTTCAAAATAACAGGATAAATGGTAGGGATGAGTTACCGCTACAACCACTGGAATACAAACAATTTTGCTGTGACCATCAAAAAAAACTAGCTGAGCTGCATGCAGTTAAACAT
Organism: Chamaecyparis obtusa; assembly: GCA_027943335.1. Lineage (NCBI taxonomy): Eukaryota > Viridiplantae > Streptophyta > Pinopsida > Cupressales > Cupressaceae > Chamaecyparis > Chamaecyparis obtusa. The sequence continues at coordinate 5,554,185 of BSBK01000497.1, read as the reverse complement.
AAAAGTCAATGTGAGAATATTCAGAAAACTTGGAAAACTCTGCAAAGACCAAGAAAGACACAATACAAGCTACCACAAATGACTAGATCTCACTACTTCATAGCTTAATTTCTAGCTGAACTATATTTTACACATAGCCAGAATAATCAATAATATAAACAAAGCAAAAAAAAATGACACACAAAAAGTTGTAAGAAGGAAAGCCCCTTACGTTCCGTGCAACCAAAGAGATACACCTTCTTTCCATAAAGCACTCCATTTTCTTCAAATGCTCTCTGGGAATTACAATAATAAATTTTAAATCACCCACCATTAAGTAGCATGTAATACAAAACACACTCGTTTGAACTTGCCTACATAAGCACTAATATATGCAAAGTAGGATTCAGAGTTCATTTCCTGAAGTAGAAACTACATCAAAATCTCTATTACGTATCAATTAAACATTAGCATAACAAATAATGGCATACATGCAAAGCTGCAACAGAAAAATACAAAAAATTTGACTATGCTATGAGGCAATGTCATACCTCCAAATTTGAGAAATCCCAATTAATCTTATAAACAGAATCAAGCTGATCCCACTGTGTGAACAAAAAGTAACAGAATCAGGCTTGGATCATTTTTAAATCTCAACACTCTGGTGGAACTTCCTAACTTGCTTAAAAGAGCAATTTAAAGATAAATCTAAATTTAAAAAATAATTAAACATTTGTAAAAATGAAATAAAGGGTAGCTTTCAGAACAGATAACCTGGAAAGATATCATTTGAATCCAACTCCAAAGAGTGGAAACGTTTAAATTATGAATTTAGCAGACAAAGTAAGTGCACTTTTGGTCCTAAGTCTAATTCAATTTCCCATTCTAGAGATTTCTTAAGACTTGCATCTTTGAGCAATTAGAAGATAGATTCGATTTCATAGGAACGGCATAATTTCTACAAACCTCTGTGCCTACTGGAAATGCAGCTTGCCATAAATCTTCCTGCAAGAAAAATCATCGCCTACCATTTTAGCAAACTTTCAACATAATAAGTCATCCTTTTTTCAAGTATAAGAAGTACCATTACATCAAAGAAACTATTCCATTTCTTTTATGATATCAATAACATAAATACATATCACTCATCACAAACAGAGGATTCTGAACATTTTATATCAAAACTATCATATTATCCCCTTTGCAACAGCACTGATGTCCTTTAACTTTCTCAACTGAGAAACTTGTATCATAATATCAACAATAGATTAAGCTCAACACATGTACTTATAAATAGCCAATAATGTATGTTTAAGTAAGGTAGCAAGTATAGTCCATGGGCATATAAACCTAGATATTTCCAACAAGAATAGTATAATTAGTCATGGCATACAGTATATATTCAATTGCACGGTTTCAGAAAGGTGGTCCTAATTTCAAGCATTACCTTTTTCTAGTTATTGACTACAGTCATACGAGTCAATGAGTGCTAACTTTTGAAACATCAGCATACTATCAATAATAGGTTAAGCTCACCAATTCCACTCTATTGTCATAACCACTCATTGCAATGCCTCTTGCAACTCAAGCATCCTCTCCATGAGAATGAAGTATGAAGTATATCTAGTCTCTATAGGTTTCAAAAACCCCTTAGATAAGGTTTTGAAGAGTTCATGTGAAGTATAGTGGTTGAAAACAAACATCTGCACATTTCTAGCATAATTAACAATTTTCTCCATGTCGTGGTTTTCAAAAGCTCCTCCTTAGAGAAGGTTCTAAAAAGTGCATGCAAAGTATAGTGGTTGCTAACAAACATCTACAGATCTCTAACAGCATTAACAATTTTGCCCCATGTCCTTGAGTGCATTATTCATAGAAAGCAAACAATAAGAAGTTGCCTCAATCAATTTTCCTACAAGTTTGCACACATAAGTTACATTTGACACTACTTGCACCACATTCTACAGCCCAACCTCCCCACAACCTCCCAATAGCAGCTCTTAGAATTTGGATCTGAAAAACAACATCCTTGCGATGCTCTAAACAGTTATTAGCCCAAAGAAAGTAAGGGCCCTTTGTGCATGTGATCATAATTTTGATGAGTGGATGATGGCTAATATCCATCCACCCATCCATGAATATAGCATCAACCAGTGACCTAGTTAGTCTTCATTTTCTCCATTAGAATATTAATCTTAAAATAGTTTTTATCCAAGATTGTTGTCCTCAATTTTGTCTCCCCTATTAGCCGGAAAGATTACTTTATTATATGTCGTGTATTATGTTGTTCCGGCGGTAATTAGTTATTAACGAAGGGTAGTTGGGTTGGGCGGTCACGTTTGGTCACACCCCTTCAGGTAGATAAATATGTACCACCTACGGGTGAAGGAATTATTACAATTATCATTATGTGAATGTACTCGTACGTTGGAATGATTAATGAAAGCATCTATTATTCTCTGATATATTCTGCGTTTATTATATTTCCTGTACTATGTCTGTGCAAAACTAAGTTTACCCCAGCGGGCAAACATCTGGCGTTGTTGCCAAACAAATCTGGCAAGTGACGGAATGAGTGGACGGATGGGAATACCATTGGAGGAGAATATCAATGTGAGGACGAATGAGGACGGAATCACAAAAGTTTTTGAAGAAGAGCATTCTCTAACAATTGATGATTGAATAGAATTTATGCCCAATCTTTTAAATAAAGATAGAAATAAAAAGGTACGAGATGATGACGGCGAGGCCGCACAGAGGGCTTTGATTTCCGCACAGCAACGTGAACACCGACATAGGCTGAGGCAACTTGCCCAGGACCAACTTGCCGGAGGGTTGCTTGAAAGGGACCTCGAAAGTGGTAAGAAAGGTGCACAGGCCGACGAGGAACAGTTCACTTCGTCGGAGCATTGGAGAGTGCGCAGTAGGGAGGAACTACTTGTGGAAACACAACTGAGGAAGGTTTTGCTCCAGGAAGAGAAAGATCGGTTTGAGGGTCCGACCCGTACACCAGGTGTGGAGAACCAAGCCCAAGGAGGGGACGATACGACCAAAGGTGCTATTGACGCACAGGTGAACCCTCCGTTGGAGCCAACAACTCCACATAGTACGGTCCCACCAATTACACAAGTGCCACAAGGGCAAGTCCCGCAGGTTAACACTGCACACAATAATCAAGGAAGTGCGGGTACGAGTGCTGGCACAGGCGGTGCCGGAGCACCGAATCCACTGCCGATACAACAACAAGTAACCATGGCCGCGAGTAAACAAAAATTGCCCAAGTTCACAGGCCAAGCAAAGGAGGATCCTGTTCGGCACTGTCGAACTTGCAAAACTATATGGACTACCAACGGGGTTACAGACCAGGATGAATGGATCAGACAGTTCCCTGCGACATTAAGGGAAGGAGCCATCGACTGGTATTTGGATGTAGATAAAGCAGGCTTGACGTCATGGGACAATGTGAAAAAGGCTTTCCAAATTGAATTTTAGTTCTGAGGGACGACAATGAGATTCTGGCTGAAATTTATAATACAAAGCAAATAAAGAGTGAGTTAGTCCATGCCTACGGGCGGCGACTAAAGGAACTCATCGGGAAGATGGAATCAGCCCTGGCGGACGAACTCAAAAAACGGTGGTTCGTGGAAGGACTAAAAGCTTCCCTCCGGAAGAAAATGAAAATCGTACCACCCACGTCGTATAGCAATGCATACAATTGTGCAATGGACTTGGAGAGTGAATGCAAGACCTCCAAGAAAACTAAGTCTTCAGATGATGAATCGAAGGCGGAAAGTAGCGAGGGAGAATCCAGTAAGAAAGTGCTTACCCTACAGAAAGATCTTGAGAGAATGATGAAAGAACTTAAGGCCACCAAGGGAAGCTCAAGAAAAACTGAGGAAGATACCGTGTGGTGTACAAACTACAAAGAAGCAGGACACACTAAAGGTTCTTGTCCCAAGAAAGCCTTTTGCGACATTTGCCAGATTGCGGGGCATTCCACCAAAGAATGTCCCTACAATCTGAGGGTCAAGAATCAACAAGTGCTCTTCACCCAAGAGCAACCCTCCACATTGGGAACCGGCGGCCAACCAAATGCTGCATCATCCAACGGTTACAGAAACAACCGACAAGGAGGCAGAGGAAATAATGAGAACAATAACAACTGGCCTCAGATCCAGTATGATGCAAAGGGGAGACCTATGATACAATGTAGAAACTGTAATCAGTGGGGACATTTTGCTCGGGATTGCCAGAAAGAGGCTCTTGCTCCACAGAAATTGTGTCAGTGGTGCGGATCGGGGGAACATGAGGAAGTTAATTGCCCGAAGCCCAGCTGCAACATCCTTGACATGGAACGAGGGGGCACCGAAAAGATTTTGGCAATCACGTGCGCACAAACCAAGAAGGCCACGTATCCTGACCCTCAGACAAAGAAACAGAGGGTGCTCGAGGCGAAGGCCGAGATCGAGAAGGGAATGTAGGACCGAAGGGACTCCACAAATACCAACACTTCTACCCAAGCCATGGCAGAGCAAACTATCTTGAGGCAAATGATGCAACTGGAGATACTGGTAAAGGTCAAGGACCTACTGGAAACAATGCGGCATTTGAAAACAAGTGCATTTGAACAGACTGAGGTTCTTGGCGGCTCCGCAGCCGACCCCATGACGTTGTCAATAAATAGTGGGCGGAACCCTGCAGTAGTGGAGATGGGTATCTTGGGTACCATCCTCACTAACACGATTGTTGATGGTGGATCTGGGGTGAACATTCTACCGAAGGAAACTTGGAAGAGCCTGGGGAAACCAACATTGTGGCCATCAACCTTCAACTTACTAGGGGCTGATCAACACGGTGTCAAACCCCTCGGAACCTTGATGGCACAACAGGTAACTATCGGGACCCAACCGTTCATCTTGGACTTTGTGGTAATTCCCCTGAAGCAAAAGGGGTACGACGCCATCCTAGAGAGAGGGTGGCTCGTGACTGCCAAAGCGAACCACAACTGGAAAAGAAATATTCTATCATTTGAGAAAGGGGGAAGGAAGTTTGTGATAGATCTCACAACGCAAATGGTCGGAGAGGAAATGGCATCCTCCTCGGATTCGAAATTGGATGACGGAATAGACGAAGGGAAAGGAAGTATGGAGCCCAACGCGGAAGGGGTATTGAAACTGGAGGATGATACAAACTCCATGGACGGCCTCTTCCACTAGCAAATAGAGGACTACGAACTCTTTCGACCAGCATGCAATATACTAACTATTGAGGAAGAGCCGAAAACATTTCCCTCGGAGTACAGTGAATACAACGAAGGGGATGCCAAAGTAAGCAAAGTCCAAATGCATAAATTTGATAAGCAAAACCCCATGAAGTATAAGGAGTCGTCTGTCAAACCAATGAATCTAGGCAAGGAAGAGGAACCTACAATCATTCCTGTCTGTGATGATTGGAATCCTGCGTGGAAGACCACAACCTTCAAAATCTTTATTCTCCTTATGTACGGGAAAGAGACCGTGGTCCCTGTAAAATTTATGGTTCCAAGCCTTTGGATGGCCATTGAAAACAGACTCAGCGACAGGGAAAACTTGAAGGAGCGGCTACACGCTCTCAATAAATTAGATGAAAGAGGAATGATAGCACGATGGGCAACGGAGGTCGCACAACAACAGAAAAAATGTTGGCACGATAAGCACCCACGAAAGATGTGTTCCTCCCCTGGCCAGCTGGTGCTGAAGTACAATGGAAAGAATGAGATTAAGCCAGCCGGAGGATTTGTCAACAGATCCAAATTGAGACCTTAACCGGAGAGGATGGACCTGAGAGCAAGGACAGAGCACCGGGGAGGATGGAAAGGGACTCGAGAAGTCAAGCAGACGACCCGGGAGCCGTCCAAATGGGCGACCGAAGAAGAATCTGGAAGGTAAAATAAAAAAATAAAAAAATATTTTAAAAAATACCATACGGCTAATGTCCAAACAACTGTACGATGGGAGAAAAAAAACAAAAAAAAACCACACCATACTACTAATGGCCGAACAACCATACGGTGGATTAAAAAAAATAGAGAGCCGGAAGTCATTGAACGGTGATCACCGAACAGTGAAGCCACCGAACAGTGGACACCAAACGGTGAAGCTGGTCACCGAACGGTGACAATTCACCGTGACAAGAAAGAAGACCGCAGCCATCATGTTCATTTCGCTAGAAAGTTATTTTATGCCAAGAATGGGAGACCATACGGTGGGTGTTATTGTATGCAGCAAAGCATTGAGGCAACCATATGGTTTGGTACATGGTGCAGATTTTTTCGCAACACTCTACAAAGGGAAGGTTCTTACAAAAAAAAACGACAACAAAAGAACAGTTGAATAGCGTATGGCACCAAAGGGAAGGACATAAGCAGGTAGGCACTGTAAGCGGTTGACAGGAAGAGTATGGCATCGGAAGAAAATCACGAAAATGGTGTGCCCCATGAACTTTTGTGTGGGTTTGAAGGTGCTAATTTGGTCTTGGCGCTGCCCCTAGACCCCCATTTTAATTTTGAGGTACACTACAATTGTGAGTTGGGGCATTGGAATAGCATGAGGAAATTATTCAGTTAGCAGCCTTTGGGAAGTGTGACCAGTTGATGAGACTTGGAGCTGCTGCAAGCATGGAGTGTTTGCATGTCAGAGGTGGAGAGAGCACTGGAGCAAGCCTTTCGAGAGGGGTACTACGCTTTGAGGCACTTAGAGTAGGTGTTGGCTGGACGTGAGGTTGTCTTGGTGGATGCATAGAGAGCTCAGGAGGAGCTGACCACCCGGTTGGAGGTAGTAGAGTGACACTTGGCTCAGCGTACCCAGGAGTTGGCAGCGGATAAGGCGGCACAGGTGGCTATTGAGGTCAGATTGGCAGGAGAGACAGTATCATTTGAACAAGAGTTAGTGGGGGCTACAACTGAAACGTGTTTTTTGGAGACCAGTTTGGTGCAGGCTTAGGATGAATGTGATGTGACGGAACAAGAACTACTCGAAGCAACATTAATGGGGAGGGCGGCACTCCAACTTTTTCAGGGACGCCCCTCCACCCCTTCTAGTGATTTTCTTATTCTTGTGGTGTATTTCATCTCCCTTTTGTTGTGAATCGTCGGAGACAACTTTCTTTTTGGGGGGGGATGATGTTAGCCAGAAAGACTACTTTATTATATGTCATGTATTAGTTATGTTGTTCTGACGGTAATTAGTTATTACCGAAGGGTAGTTGGGTTGGGCGGTCATGTTTGGTCACACCCCTTCGGGTAGATAAATATGTACCACCTACGGGTAAAGGAATTATTACAATTATCATTATGTGAATGTACTCATACGTTGGAATGATTAATGAAAGCATCTATTATTCTCTGATATATTCTACGTTTATTATATTTCCTATACTGTCTGTGCAAAACTAAGTTTACCCCAGCGGGCAAACATCCCCTAGTGGCACATGCGATGGTCATGCCCTTATTATTTTTACTACATCCTCCTTACAATAATTAGAGTGAGCCACAAGGTATGGAATAACATTGGCAAATAAAGATTTGCCCATGGATCAGGTATGGAATCACTCACCTAACCCCTACCCTACACATTGAATAATTCCACCATCATGTTTACAACATCACTAGTAGTCATTATATGTTTCCCCTTAGGTTCAATTGCCCCTAAACTAGATGGGAAAGTTTAAAAAGAATGAACCAAAATGCACAATTCTTGTGCAATCCCAATACTAGGAGTAGTACCTCTCAATGGTATAGTAGTTATAAGTTTTTGGTCATCACTATGCCCCCACAATTTATTTATTTCATCTCTTTTTTCAACTAACAATACCTTACATACTTCAACACTTTTTCTTGGGAGATGAAGAAAGTGTGCATTTACTCTTATAATGTTTCCTTGAAATTCAAGTGAGAGAAATGACATCTCCATATCCCGTTGGCCCAAGTTTTGCTTGCAATCTAGTTGCCAATTGTCTTAAAGGCAACTTTTTATCAAAGGGACTTTAGCAAAATCCTCTAATAATTTGGAAGGGTAACCAAAATGTGCATAGCCAATATAAGTGCCCTGCTAACCCTCCATATTATACACGAAGTCTCAAATTCAAAACCCAAAGGCTTTTGTTGACCTTGTTCATCATTCATGCTATGAAGCATAGCACTCATAGTGACACTACAAGAAAAAAAATTAATCATTACCATACATGTCATAATGTCATTAGATTATATACAAGCTCAAGACACGAGGATTTTATTTTTAGATTTCTTGCTTATGGTTGGAAGAAGCACAGAAGCAAAGCATATACAGAAATATAAATCCTTGTTCTTCAACCTTTCATCTAACAAGGATTCTACTTTTGTTTTTCCTAACTCTAGATTGCACAAAACATAGAAGCAAAAGATATACAACAAATAAAATTCTAATTTGATATTTTAAGTTTTTATCAAATATATAGGCAAATTTGCAACCGAAATAAACTAATAATTTAATATTCTATTTCATAGCAAAATTAAAATCTATCAAGCAAAATCTTTTAAAATGAAACAAGGAGAACTTTAAGGATACCTTTGTTGAAAAGGAGATAGAAAGTGAAATGGAAGCCCTAAACCTACAAGTGATGGAGAAAGCGATGGATCTAGAGAGATATTACAAGGAGAAAGAATTAATGAGAAGACATGAAGACGTCCTAGCTAAAGAAGAGACATTCTAAAGACTAGCAGAAGGAGACAAAAATTCAAAATTCTTTCATAATGCAACTATATAGAGAAGAGATATAATAGAATTGGCAAATTAAAAAAAAAGACGATGCATCAATGATAAAAAAACCCAGAGGAAATTGCTAATCAAATGGTTTCATACTTTCAATCTATTTTGAACAATAGGGATAGTTCTGATTGGAGAAATCAACAAAACTTCCAAGAATAGTGACAGAGTATCAGAACAAAATGATTACTAGAAAGTTTTCCAAAGAAGAGATAAAGGTTTCTTTGGATCAGTTACATCTAGATAAGGCACCAAGCTCAAGTAGCATTCTTGTTAGCTTTTTCCAAAAGTGTTGGCATATATTGGGAGAAGATTTAGTAGAGTCCCTAGAGGCAGCAAGCAACTTAGGAAGGTTTATAAGAGAGATCAACAATACTTTTATATCTCTCATTCCCAAGAAAGAGAATGCTTCGAGCTTCAATAAATTTAGACCTATAGCATTATGCAATGTGGTCTATAAAATAATGGTTAAAGAGATGGCTAATAGGCTGAAACACATCCTTCCTCATATCATCTCAAAAGAACAAACTGTATTTTTGCCAAGAAGGTCAACCTTAGATGGAGTTATAATTGCTCAAAAAGCAATCCACTCAGTCCAATCTAACAAATTCCCAAGAATGCTCATAAAGTTGGATATAAAAAAGGCATACAATAAAGGTAGACTAGATATTTCTATTGTGTTTAGAGGACTTTGGATTTTGTAAACAAAGGGTTAATTGGGTATTTTATTGCATCTCTAGCCCAAAATTATCTATTCTTGTCAATGGTTCTCTAGAAGGACACTTTTAGATTTCACGAGGACTGGGGCAAGGGGATCCCTTGTTTCCCTTTCTATTTATCATTATAGTGAAGGCTTTGGGAAGGAAACTTAGGGTGGCTTAGATGGAAGGGTTAATTGAAGGAATAAGAATTACTAGTGGATTGCACTCACCAACAATTTGTTGAGGATACAATGATGTTTGGAGTTTGGAAGAAAGGGGGAGCACAGCAATTCAAGAAAATTCTCAGACAATATGCAAGAGCATCCGAGCAAGAGATTAGTCAAAACAAATCTGAGGTCTTCTTTCTCAATGTAGACCCTAGAAAAGAGGCAAAAACACTGAACATCCCGGGATACAAAGCAAGCAAGCTACCTTGCATATATTTGGGACTACCATTGAACAAAGGATTGGGCCCAACAAAGATATGGGACCATCTAAAAGAAAAAAATGAAAAAATAATTAACCTCGTGGAAAAGAAAATGACTATCTTGGGCAGGGAGAATAGTCATGTTGAAACCAATGATATCTATTTTGCCTGTGTATTTATTGTCTTGCATCACACTTACCACTGAGGTTAATACAAAACTAGTGCAACTGATGAGAAAGTTCTTTTGGTAAGGGATGGAGGAAAAGATGGCAAGGATATCCTAGGAAAAAATTTGTAGACTAAAAGAATCAGGGGGTCTCGGATTGAGAAACCAATTGTGGCAAAACAAGGTTCTAGGAGCCAAACTACTATGGAGAATGTACAAGGAGCCACATTTGAAATGGGTAAGGATCTTACAACACAAATACTTGGAGACTACAGAAGCATGTGGGATTTTTAAAAACTTTGAATCCTCCAAAGGGGTCCAGGGTATGGAACTTCATCTTGAGCTGTAGATCGGTCCTATGGGAACACCTCTCTTGGGACATAGACGATAGTTGATCAGTCCTATTTTGGGAGGATTCTTGGGGGAGACTAGCAACCACTGACAAATTTATGGATACGGGATCAAAAATCATTATAAGTAGATGTGGGGGGTTAAAGTTAGGGACTACATAGAAATTAATGAGAATCTCCCATCAATTGGTTGGAAATGGAAAAATTTGTATGGTTGTATGGTTTTCCCTTGCTAGCCAGGGATGTGCTCCAACTTAAACAAATTTTGAGGGAGAGACTGGTAGTCTTTAGGCATGAACAAGACAGATTGGTGTGGGCAGAATCAAAAACTAGGTAATATAATACAAAGGAAGGTAGAGTCATCATGCAAAAAGGCAAATACAAAAGACAAAATTACCAATGAAATTATGTTGGAGCAAACAATGCTTGCCTAAAACAGGAGTCTTTGCTTGGGTTGCACTGCAAGGAAGAATAATCACGGCAGAGAGGTTCAAAAGAATAGGTTTTGAAGGACCATCAAGGTGTGCCCTTTGTAAAAATGCAAGTGAAACAATAGGTCATCTATTGCTTAATTTTCCCGACTCCCAAACTTGTTGGAGATGGCTTTGCGCGAGACTAAGTTGGATAACTGCCCTTCCCAATGACATTATGAATTTATTCAAAGGTTGGCCTCAAGAAAGCGAGATTGATCTTTTTGGTATTATGTGGATTTGTAGCCCATCACTACTATTATGAGAATTATGGAAAGAAAGGAACCACAGGATATTCGAAGATAAAGCACTCGATAAAGAAATATTGTTAAGCAAAGTGGAGACAACCATTGTGGAGGTTGTTAATAGCAGGAATAAAAGTCACTTGGCAAAGGGTCTTTGCTTCACTGAGTGAGATAATAACATGAGGAAAGGTTGGAGTGGTCTCAAGATCCATCCTTTCTTTGGCAAGGGAGGAAATAAAAGCAAGACAAAGACACAATCTTGTTATTGGAAACATCCTAAGTTTGGGTGGTTTAAACTAAACTTCGATGGGGCCTCTTGGGGCAATCCTAGGATATCAGGAGCTGGAGGAATAGTGCATCCATGGGATGGCTCTGTAGTTGCAAGATTTACAACTCCATTATCATAAGATACCAATAATGTAGTAGAATTCAAGGCGCTCAATGAAGGGCTATTGTTATGCAAGGATTTGGAAATAAAAAGGATTGAAATTGAGGGAGACTAAGCTATAGTGGTAAATGCTACAAATAAACTAGAAAATATGGTTGTTGACGGTCTCATGCTCAGCAAAATAGGTCCATTAGAATAGCCGCAATTGGGTTGCAGAGAACACACTAGCAAGGTGATGAGGTGGGCTAAGTTGTCAAAAAGACAAAACAGATATCCTAAGTGGTGAGACGAGTCATCTTTTTCAACATGATCACGGGCACCACTAAGACATGAAGACATTATTTGCTTATTTACTCTCTGGTGATCAAATTGGGGGGAGGTTATAATTATCCATAAGGATATATACTTCATAATAAACACATGAAAGGGATCGATCAAATCCACCAGGTTGTCGAGTAGTTATATGAATTAGGTCGCTAAATTTAGTAAGCATGACTTCGATTGATTTGAATTTTATCTAGCCTTTTTGGCAAATATAATAGCAAAAGTTGGGAAAGGAAGGAAGTTGAACTAAAGGATATCATTTAGCATGAAGGAGACTCAATACGGATGGAGGAAGCATTATGGCACATTAATTGGCCCCATATCTGAGAAATTAAAACAAGATCCTATACCTTTCTATAAAATAAATAAAGATGAATGCATATGGGCATGAGTTGGGCATTGAGTTGAGAGTGAAGTGAATTGTTGTTGTAAGTTTGCCCGCATGGAGTCCCATGTTTGTCTGATTGCAAGCAAGAGGCAGATGGCATTTATAGGAGAGATTTAGGAAAGAAGGATGAAGTGATGAATTACTCTCATAATCTAGTGATTCCAGTGGTGAAAAGGATATTGGGAGGGGAATTCATCTATACTGCTCACAAATACAGGGTTAATATAGAAATACCAACTATATTTGTGGCTACACTCCTACATATGGAAGAATCTAAGGATGAATTCCTTGGAGAATTGGACAAGGTCATGGACAATATAAATGATGAATTAACAATCCTATATCCCAAGGATTACCATGTCATCAACAGGACAAAAAACCAATGCCCAAATTGCCAATTTTGATGATCGAGTATACAAGGTATTTTGAGGTTAAGAAAGCCATTATCAAGCAGAATGTGGGGTTCTTGATGAAGCTCCTTGGACTCAAAAAACATAAAGACGGAGATTGGATTCACAACTACATGCACGCAAATGGGTTGATACCAGTGACAAGGAAGAAAGAGTTGAGCTGCGAGCGGATGGCCTGCAAACCATTGGAGAAAAATATGGACTGAGACCAAGCAACCAGGGAGAGATGCACCAAACCATGATTCTCCCAAGTAATAAAGGAAAAGCTATTGCCATGTAATAGCGTGTTTTCTTTCTCTTTTTCTAAAAATGCATTACCAGTAGAAGCATAATATAAGTTTTGGTATTTGCACATGGCCTTCACCTCCTGAGACCACTTTGTATACAATCTCTTGGGTATTGTAGGAAGGACAAAAACATTTTGCATATAGGATATGGTTTTTAAGTAGAAGTTAGAAAATTAGATGTTGTATAGACACAGATAATAGAGTAAGGACAATTTTGTGTCTTTGGCCCTCTAATATACAACATAGATGGCCTAGAGCATTGCAATTTTCTATTAATATAATATATATATTTGGCGGCTTCGACCCTTTGTTGATAAAAAAAAACTAATAATTTAATAAATAGATTCAAACACATAATTACTGTAAATGCAAACTAAATTTATATCAAATTCAATCTGCTAGAAAACTACTTGAATAAAATCTGTGATATTAAATATCTTCTGTTGAATCTGAGAATTCAAACTTTTATTAGACTGTTTCGATGATCCTCTATTTATCGATTTCTATATTCTAGTATCATCAAATTTGTCTGCAATCCTTTCTTATATGTAGTGATGACTAGGAAGAGTCACGCCTATCATAGGCGTGACTACTCCCAGCAGTCCACGTGCCTTTCGGTGTGTAAGTTTAAACACCCGATAGTTAAGATTATTCGATGTTTTACTAACCGATGTTAATACACGGTTTTAATCTTGCATTCCATAAGATAAGTCAACAATGTCGACGATGTATATGTCATTTGATCTCAAATATATATTACTTTAATATTAATAATAATATCAATATAATAATATTGATATTATTATTATTATTATCCTTTTCTTATATATTATAATATATCTGATAAAATCAATTTTTTATATCATATTAATATTAATAATAATGATATCAACATAACTATATTGATATTATTATTATTATTATTATATATAAATAAAATGATATTCTATCTAATCGAAGCTACAATAATTAACAATTACTATTATTATAAAATTATTGCATTATTAAAGTCAATTCTAAAGTAAATTTTAAACCCCTAAATCAGTTAAAAATTACTAAAATGGAGACAAAACCTTTAAAAAAACATTAAAAACAGTTATGGAGGGCAAAAGCTTACATGGAGGCTTTAAGAATTTGTTGATTCAATGGTTGATTGATGAAGACATCGCACTTGCTCTTACTCTCACTCTTCCTAATAGTCTTATTCAACCCAACAAAGACTTGGCAAATGTTCTCACTTCTAATTGTTCTCACTTTTCCTATCCCAATGCTCTAACTCTTGCTTGTTGAAACTTAAGAGTGATTTGGAGAGTTCTACATGTCCATTTATAGCTTTTTGTAATTGCTAGGGTATGGGGCCCATAGGCCATTAAGGTTAGGGGTTACAAGCACAAAGATTAAAAAAAAGCTGATCTTTTTTAAGAAAAAAGCTTTTTGGTTGAATTGACATGGAAGACACCCAAGCATCTCAAGTGCAATCAGGAGACGTGAGGAAGTCCCCTAAGGGTCCTAGGGGTAACCTGACATCTCTGTAGCATTTTCAAAATAGGAGCATCTTGAAAACATCCTTGACTACATTGTGGTAGTGGTAGAACATGGGGAAGTTCCCCCTAAGTTCTCAAACTTCAAGGACATCCCGTCCCAAATAAGTATTATGTTTTTTAGGGAAAGGGAGGAAGATTGTCCCCTACGACATTGAAAAGAAGAATAAACTAAACTTCAACATGATGCCTTTAGAGATGTTATAACTTCTTAGTCAATGTCAATTCATGCCTCATAAAAATTCAAAACCATAAATATTGATCTACTTTACACAAAATACACCTCATGTTTTGAGGCCAATCTACAAATAAATTTGCATTACACCATCCACTATGGTGGCTCCCTCATCCCACTTTGCACGAGCAGTCTAATTTTTGTTCCATAATATTGACATCAACCTTCAAGATGAATAAACTCATTGAAAGATCAATGTATGTTGTGATTCAACATAATTGCAAAAAATAACTTTTGGAGACGTGAGGAAGTCCCCTAAGGATTCTGGGGGTGTCCCAACATCTCTATAGCATTCCCAAAATAGGAGCGTCCTAAAGACATTCCCAACTACATTGTGGCAATGGTAGAATATGGGGAAGTTTCCCCTTAGTTCTCATATCTCAAGGACATCCCATCCCAAATAAGTCTTATTTTTCTTAGGGTAAGGGGGAGGATCATCCCCTACAACATTGAAAAGAAGAATAAACTACACTTCAACATGATGCCTTTAGAGATGCTATCACTTCTTAGTTCTTAGTCAATGTCAATTAATGCCTCATAAACAATTCAAAACCATATATATATTAATCTACTTTACACAAGATAAATCTCATGGTTTGAAGCCAATCTACAAATACCACCATCCACTACAGTGGCTCCCTCATCCCACTCTGTATTTCACTAGAACGTGCACTCTAATTTTTGTTCCATAATGTTGACATCCACCTTCAAGATGAATAAACTCATTGAAAGATCAATGCAAGCTGTGAATCAGCATAACTACAAAAAAAATCTTTTAATAAAATCTACCCCTACCCTAATAAATGAAATACCAAAGATAAAATAGATTATTGAAATCGTAAGTTTTAACATAAACTGAAATGGACCAAGTCAAGGACTTTTTTTATATTTCTAGAAGATAAGAGAAATGAAACTCATTGCAGCCTCAAGCCATCACTACATACAAAGCAGGTCAAAAGAATTTTCTATCAATCTAAGGAACAAATTCAACAAATATTGATAGTACTAAAATTCAGTGTTTTCAAATACATTTATAAAGATATGACCAAGAGTCAAAGGGTATCCCCAAGTTGACGATAACTACCCAATCTTTCAAAAACAACCAAAAAATCTGGTTTGTATTTAATAAAGAAACATGATAGATTTTTAAAATTTTGAAAATTCCCGAGAGTAATCCCAGGCCTACAAATATATGCCACAGTTATGCTATATAAAACATCAAAAAGCAAACTTAAACACTTAGAAGTGGCTAGAGAAGACCTATTTAAGGATCAGTTTACCATGCAGCAGTCCCAATTAAGGTTAATACAGAATTACAAGAGTTTCACTCCTGATTATTAAATTTCTTACAAAAACTCTCTACGATTGTAAATCCCCATTTCTATTATCATTTAAGTTTTATATATCTGATCCGATAATTTCCTGGCCTGGTGGAAACATTTACAGCATATAAAAAATTCAATAATAGAATGCACTATTGGGTTATTCTGGAAACTCCTTCCTGCTAAGTCAATCAAATGAAAATAAACCAAATATTGAAATAACCACCCAGGAAGTTTGCAAAAACAAAAGACCTTATCCTATGTAAGACCCACAATTTTCAATGACCCATTCTAACAGAACTATCCAAATGGTGCATCACATTGCAAGATGATTTTCCTTTACCCTCTCAACAATTTAAAACCATTTTTACTACATCTCTGAATTAATCCAGCAGCAAAAGTGTGAATAAGTTGCAAAAAGCTGAGAAAATCGTCATTAGAAACTGTCTTTCAAATATGAATTTTATTTTCATTAAAAAGGCACGTATTCATTACAAAACCAAGCATATTTGAAACACCATAGAATACACATTAGTGAACAGTAACATAAAACTGCATTTCATAAACCTCAGAGAACAGGCATCCAGTTTCTCAGGCAGATAGACTCTCCAAATGGTTATGACTCTTTCAGAAAAATAACCTGGATTGTAGGTAGAACTAGATCATACCAGTATTGTAGACAGAATTAGCTCATACAAATATTAGACTGGCCCAAATGATGTCGAGATTGGCACTGTCACTTACTGGCCAGTTGTTACCCTTCAGAATATGACCCAAATTAGATGCATACCAACTCAGACCCACATAAATCCCAAGCCTTAATTATCTCACTCATGGATCTCCCACAAATATAGTTTTCCCTCCTGAGCGGAACAAAACAGTATTTCTCATTGCACTTGTTGGCATTCATTCATGCAAACTCCTCCATCTTCATCCCAAATTGCACTGAGCTTTCAATCATTACAAAGTATCTTTGCAAATGGATAATTTATTGTCATTGATAAACGTACTCACTGTCGGAGCAACAAGTAGGGCACACCTGTGTATTGTGGGCAATAAGTAGGGCACACCTGTATTGTGGGCAGGACTCGATCATACCAGTATTGTGGACGGAACTAGCTCATATCAATAGTAGATTGGCCCAAATGACATCAAGCTCAATACTGTCACTTACCAGGTGGTTGTTACCCTTCAGAATATAACCCAAATTAAATGCATAACTAACTCGGGCCCACATAAATCCCAGGCCTTAATTTTCTCACTCATAAGTCCCCCACGACTATAATTTTCCCTCCTGACCTAACAAACAGTATCTATCACTGCACTTGTTAGCATTCATTCATGCAAACTCCTCCATCTTAGTCCCAAATTGAACAGAGCTTTCAATCACTACAAAGCATCTTAGCAAATGGAAAGGTATTGCCATTAATAAATGTATTCACTGTCAGATCAATAAGTATGGCACACTTTCTGCACAGAAAATCCAACCCTTTTAACTTTAGACATATACCCATATGATCAACTAGGGACTGAAAACAACATGCGACTATTTTTCATACTTCAAACTATGCATGTTAAACCTTCTGCATTGACCCGGGCCTTAATTTGAAAATAATAAGCCCATAACCAGATTGGGGACAGAATTTTTCGTTGCTCAACACATTTTAAGTGTAGCAAATGGAGATAACTGTTGTGATTGATGAATGCGAACTTATTGTTAGAGCCACAAACAATCTATATCTTCTGCTTCTGCATTGTTCAAAATTTGACCAACTTTTCAAAAAGTACATAAAATATAGGAAAACAGAGTACCCATTTTAAATATCATGAAATAGCCACTAAACCTTGTGCTTATAAATTAAGGCTTAGTATAAGATCAAAAAGCCCTCACTGAACTAACCAGCTTTCCATCGCTCAAAACATCTTAGCAAATGGCTCTAATAATGTCATTAATCATGAAACTCGCAATCAGATCCAGAAGACTTTTTCGCTGCACTGTTAAAGCAACTCCTTTACAACCAGCATGCAATGAGGCACAAAACTGAACAGAAAACAACAATTTTTACATTCCATGAAATATATACATGCAAATCCCAAGCATTGTTGCCAATGGCACGAACCAATGGATCTTAGCAAATGAATCAGTTATTATCATCGATTCATGGAATTCATAGCCACGAGCAAGGCAGACATTCTACTCCACTGTTAAACCAACACTTAATTTTCAGCTGTACTATTAGAGCAATTCCTTTATAACCAGCATGTACTCATAAGATAGTGTGGGCCAAAATCAAACAGAACAACAGCAATTTTATATTCCACGAAACATGCACATACAAATCCCAAGCATTGTTGCCAATGACATGAAGTAATGGACCTTAGCAAATGAATCAGTTATTGTCATTGATTCATGCAAATTCATCGCCACAAGCAGGACAGACATTCTGCTCCACTGTTAAGCCAACTCTTTAACCACACAGACACTTCCGACAGATATATCTCCGCATAAGCACAATAGGACGCACAATCAGATGAAACCCAGCTCATCTATGGACCTGAAAAGTATTAAAAAATCTAATCTAAGAAAACAAATTAAATGAAATGGTCAGATTTACACAAAGATCGGTAAACTGCAAACAAGATGAGTGGACTGAAAAAAGTAGTGGAAATGGGTCGACTAAAAAAGATGAAAATGGGTCGATTGATTGAAAAAAAAGGGGGGGAGGACGATATATATAGATTGGAAAAAAAATAGAGAGAAAGAGAAAAGAAACGGATAGAAATATGGGTAGTTCGGAAGTGGAGGATGGAAATAGGTGAATTAAAACACAAGATGGGCATATTAAAGTGGAAGAAATGAAAAACGTGACTAAATAGAAATGATTATACGATGCTGAAACTATTTACCAGGCTCCGATGATCTGGAAAAATTTCAGGTTCGGGCTGAGATTTTTGCTGCTTGCTAGTTGCAGGAGACTTGACCTTCTTTCCTCTGGCAGACGCCTTCGTAGATCTTTCTCTAGTCAAGTCCTTGTGCGATGATCCATTCGCCTCCTTTCTACCATTTCTTCCTTTAGGACTCCTCATCTTTCAAATTATAAAACTGCAAATTCCTTCACTTGAACTAATCAACCAAAAAAAAAGAAAACAAAAATCCGCGGGCCGAGAGCTGCTTACGAGAATTTGTAGAGTTGGATTGGATTTGGGGACGAGGTAGAGAGACCTCGGCGTGGAGGCAACGCGCTCGTTTGAATGCAAAGTGACAAATTTAAACCATTAAATACTACTCAAATCGAAATGGTAAAAATAAAAATAGAAGACTTGAAAATAGCCATAGTTTTAAAAATGACGAAGACCTAGACCGCTTCAAACCGGGTGCTAAATAAAATGCTTGATGCATGGAGAGTTTTAGCCGTTGGAGAAGTCCGTAAAGGCTTTTGTTCACTGGGATTTTTGTTTTCTATTCAGAAGTGAAGGATTGATGTGATTTTTTTTCTAATTGTGTTTAGTTTTATATCGAAACCAAAATAAGATGATTCTAAAATCAAAATTATTTAGTTAATTAATATTTGGGTTTTTTTTAATTTGGTGCAATCAATACGGCAATGGCTAAAAGTGCGAAGATTTGCACCTCGTTCCCTGCACCTATAGCCATTGCCATAGGCATACCCATAACATGTCATTCCCTGTTTGTCGTGCGGAAGTAAATCAAATCACGCCAGCGCAGTCAATCAACGTCAGCCAGCGCCGAAGTTATTTTCCATGCGACCGAAGTTAGGTGTCCGCTGCTGCACCAGCTGGGAAAGTTGGCGGGAAAGTTAAGGTAAAACATTATTATGTCGTATGTACCAAAATATATTGCGTATATTTTTTGAGATTTCGGCGGGATCTAAATTTATTTTTGCATTCAATACTTCAACTATATTTGCCTTGGCTCCTCAAACCATTTCGCAATTTTTGTGCTTTGCAACTGCGATTTAAAGCACTGGTTTATCGAGAAGTTTCAGCAGCGAGCACTGGTTCATCAGGAAGTTTCAGCAGCGAGCACTGGTTCATCATTTTTTGAAAGTTGCAGCAGCGACCAAGAGGTAGGTGGTCTATCACGTAATGTGAAATCTTCTATCAGAATTCCTGCTGCTTGCATAAATGAATAATCAACAGGTATTAAAAATGGTTATATTTGCAAGAATGACACTGTTTTCTGAAGGTTCTATTTAGAATTGATGGATTATTGTAAGAATAGCATGTAAGCTCGGCCCTTTCTATTCAATTGAAATGCCAAACAAAATGGAATAGGAATAACACTTGATATTATTAGAAGAAAATGGGTTGTTTGACAGAAGGCATAGTGCTACTCCTCTTACGGATAGATGGGACTAGGACCGATATAATGCCATAAATAGCTGGTAAGAATCACCCATATATTAGGAAAACTGTAATAACAACGACAAAATTTAGGCCCTGATTTTCTTTGATCCTGCAAGTTTCTAATAGCAAACTATAAACAAGTAAAATAGAGTCCAGGAGCAAATAATCACCGTAGAATCATAGTCCAGTAGAATTAAAAAGTCTTTTAATTGTTTTATATTAAGTTACATGCATATTCTATCATTCGTCACTTATATATATATTGAAAATTAATGTAAAATTATTTTCTATCAAATCAAATTATTTGAAATTTCAAATGAATATATTTTCATTACTTGAAATCAATAATATAATTAATAAAGTAGTTAAATTAAATGCACAATATAAAATATAAATTAATATTAAATATATTATATAATTAAATATATGATATATAATATAATTTTTGATATATTAAATTTCTATTTTATATAATAGAATTTCAATGTTATATTTACAATCAAAAAAATTTCACAACCAAAAAGTATATAATTCCATAATCATATTATTACATATTTTTCTTTTCTTTTATGCAACTAAATGGTAAAATAAAATGTATATCTTATCTAGAAGACAATTAGTTTTTTTTCCAAACTTCTCTTACATATTTTAAGTTTTAGCTTAGGATTTAGCTATTTTAAGTTTTCGCAAGACAAAAAATCATTAAGAAGTTCTCAAGTTGATTACCATAACCTTTTAGAAAAACCCACACACCCATATTATTTATAATTTATTTTGTGAGTAAACTATGTCCCCTTAATTTAAATAGCTTTATATTTACAATAGAAAAATAAATATTGGAAATACGTTAGGTAATTAATCAGAAAAAAATATTTAATGTATAGTTAAACTAACTCACACTCCTAAAAATTTTGAAATTCACCATGATGAACAATTTATAGTGACCTTAAACATGGCTAGCATTATTTGAGTTATGTGAGAAATTGTATTTGAAAGAGAGTGTGATGCAAATTAAACCTAGAACTGGATCATAAAGCCAACATAGCACTATAAACATGATTTTATGTACAACATTTCATGATATAATCAAGAAGTTTTTAAATCAAAACCAACTCAAATCTCTAATAATATATCATTAATAAATTAATATATAATATAAATTAAATACACAATATATAATATAAATTAATATTAAAAATATTATATAATTAAATATATGATATATAATATAATTTCTAATATATTAAATTTCTATTATATATAATAGAAATTCAATGTTATATTTACAACCAAAAAGTATATAATTCCATAATCATATTATTACATATTTTTCTTTTCTTTTATGCAACGTCTAAATGGTAAAGTAAAATGTATATCTTACCTAGAAGACAATTAGTTTTTTTTCCAAACTTCCCTTGCATATTTTAAGTTTTAGCTTAGGATTTGGCTATTTTAAGTTTTAGCTAGACTTTCCCTCTTAAAGGTACCAATATAAGCATCAAAGAGATTCTTTCTCTGCTATAGTGGTTTTTATGCTATGAATATAAAGTTCAAACTCACCTTCACTATCTTTTATAAAAATATTCATTAAGAAGTTCTCAAGTGCCTTAGTGATTACCATAACCTTTTAGAGAAACCCACACACCCATGTTATTTATAATTTATTTTGTGAGTAAACTATGTTCCCTTAATTAAAATAGTTTTATATTTACAATAGAAAAATAAATATTGGACATGCATTAGATAATTAATCAAAAAAAAAATTAATGTATGTTAAACTAACTCACTCAACTCACACTCCTAAAGGTTTTGAAATTCACCATGATGAACAATTTATAGTGACCTTAAACATGACTAACATTATTTGAGTTATGTGAGAAATTGTGTTTCAAAGAGGGCATGAAGATGCAATTTAAACCTAGAACATGGTCATAAGGCCAACATAGCACTATAAACATAATTTTATGTACAACATTTCATGATATAATCAAGAAATTTTTAAATCAAAACCAACTCAAATCTATAATAATATACCATTGATAAATTAATATATAATATAGATTAAATACACAATATATAATATAAATTAATATTAAATATATTATATAATTAAATATATGATATATAATATAATTTTTAATATATTAAATTTCTATTATATATAATAGAATTTCAATGTTATATTTACAACCAAAAAAAACTTTTACAACCAAAAAGTATATAATTCCATAATCATATTATTACATATTTTTCTTTTCTTTGATGCAACGTCTAAATGGTGTAAAACATATATCTTACCTAGAAGACAATTAGTTTTTTTTCCAAACTTCCCTTACATATTTTAAGTTTTAGCTTAGGATTTGGCTATTTTAAGTTTTATCTAGACTTTCCCTCTTAAAGGTACCAATATAAACATCGAAGAGATTCTTTCTCTGCTATAGTGGTTTTTATGTTATGAATATAAAGTTCAAGCTCACCTTCACTATCTTTTATAAAAATATTCATTAAGAAGTTCTCAAGTGCCTTAGTGATTACCATAACCTTTTAGAGAAACCCACACACCCATATTATTTATAATTTATTTTATGAGTAAACTATGTCCCCTTAATTAAAATAGTTTTATATTTACAATAGAAAAATAAATATTGGACATACATTAGATAATTAATCAAAAAAATATTTAATGTATGTTAAACTAGCTCACTCAACTCACACTCCTAAAGGTTTTGAAATTCACCATGATGAACAATTTATAGTGACCTTAAACATGACTAACATTATTTGAGTTATGTGAGAAATTGTGTTTCAAAGAGGGTGTGAAGATGCAATTTAAACCTAGAACATGGTCATAAGGCCAACATAGCACTATAAACATGATTTTATGTACAACATTTCATGATATAATCAAGAAATTTTTAAATCAAAACCAACTCAAATCTCTAATAATATACCATTAATAAATTAATATATAATATAGATTAAATACACAATATATAATATAAATTAATACATGATTAATTAATACAGGTTATTTATGTGCATTCATACATGATTTCTGCACATCTGTTCATTTCTGTTGCGCATCCATTTCCTGACGCCACAGTCACAATTTTCCATTCTGCATTTCCATTTTCTGTCAACTTGTTGCGCATTCATTCAACTGTTTCATGCATACATAATTTTCTATTGTGCATCTGTAATTTCAGCGCAAATATACCATCTCATTGTGCATTAGTATCTTTCTACTGCGCATCCATCTTTCCTACGCATTCATTCAATATTCCTATGCATTCATTGACTGTTATTGTGCATTTTTTTTATACAGTAGATACATAAAGTTTTTCAAAGTTATTTGGATTTTTGCTAATCTTTAACAAGTGTCTATTCATTCTAGTAGTGTTTTAGGCTATTTTGCAGGACGTTATTTTGAAGACCCCATTTGCTAAAAAAAAAATTTCTAACAGTTTGATTGCAGATTGCCAAGGGGTTTGCAAAATAAACTACAATCTCGTTTGGGCTTAAAAAAAGACATGTTTTTGCTTTGTGTGTCTTCTTTAGAATAGAATCAAGTGTCTATCGTGTTTTTCTTTTTAAGCTATTTGTAATCCCAAAATTATAACAATGTATCCTCTCCCCTTGCCATTCGTGGATCTTGGGTGTAAGAAAAATTGTTATAATTTTTAGAGGGCGGTCTTTGGTGGGAAAAGAGGTACTCACCCCAAGGAATGACCCAACCGGTAACAGGCTAAAGCCAAGCCCTTCCAAACCGGTATATAAAAAATGCTAGTGTGATTAGTCTCACATTAGACAGGTGTGAATTCGTTGTGGCAACCAAAATCTCCTCCAGTACCCTAGTGGTGTGTTAAAGTCCTACTTAGTAGAGGTGAAAGCCTTGCTTTGAAAGGATTGGGAGAGCCCCCTTAATTGGGAAAATGACTTGATCACAACCACCTGAATGGATGTCCTTATTAAAAGCTTTTGTATAGTGGCCAAAAACCTTCTATCTACTGGCTCAAGGAGTCACCCAAGCTGGTGAAGACACCCCACAATACTCACGGTTCATGGTAGAGATAGCAGTTCTTTGGGAAGTAATGACCCATTGAATTCAGAACTTGGTGTGCCTGAGAAGTGAGTGCACTGTAAGGAGGAGCCCGTGCCTCCAAGTTCCTAGGCTATCCGCTATGAATTTGCATGGCTGGATTTTATTATCCTAGTGGGGATTTAGCAGATATCGTCCTTGCCAACCATAGGATTGTAAGCGTGTTTGTGCATTCATATTAGCATAGTTAGATTAAAATTATTTTTGTCTTGCATGTGTGTGTTTATGCATTTTTCATTTGCTAAAAAGCAGAAAACATCAGAAAATCAGACAAAATTTCCAAATCTTGCAGTTCAAAATAATTAGAAATAAAAACCTACACATTCATATCAATGTGTTGTGCATACATTAAACTATTCTACGCATTTGATAATTTTTCCACGCATCGGTTACAACTTGTTGTGCATCTGTCTCATTTTGTTGCGCATTTATCAATCTATCCTGCACATTTGTTGTTGCGCATTTACAATAGTGAGCATTTCCACAAACTTTGCAATTTTCAAAATCACTTTTTCAGATACCCATTTTCATCCTTAGTAAGATTTTGGAAAAACATTCAAGTTACACAGACCTCTGATCTTTAGTTTGACCATTTTCATCACTTTTCATCAATTTTCATCAACCTTTTCTTCACCAAAAATCATCAAATCATTTCTTCTAATCCTTTGAAATTCCAAGTACAATTATCTGCCCATTTTCCTTTCATTTTTATTGTAGGTATATATTGACTGATTCTAAATTGTGTTATTATGTTACCCACAATATCTAAAATCAAACCATTCTAAATAATAATGAAAAAATGATCATTTTAATTTATGTTCTTCTATTATTATGGAACTTCATTAGACTTGTGTTCTATTTATTTAGAATAATTAAAGTGGGTCCTATCATCCATACATACATCTAGTTCCAAGTTAATTTAGGTGTTGCACTAGAAAATTTTACTATAGAAGGTCAACCTTTAAAAATTAGATAATCTAGCACATAACAAAGCAATTAAATAGTTAATTAATGTGTTGAAGTATTTGCATAGGTATTTGACGTTGATTGGCCTTTTTTTATTAAGTATTTTACTTGAATATTTTATTAAGTATTTTAGTATACTTGAAAAGGGTATTAGCTTCACCTAGTGGGCCCATATTAGGAGTCACTCCCACTTGAATAATTATAGGGTTGTTTTTGTTTCATATATGCATTTTTCATGTTAGATTGCAACCACCCCACTTGAAGCCAAATAGGGACTTGATCCTAGGTCTACACCACCACAATAGTATCCATAGTCACATAACACATTTAAACACATCCTTGTCCTACATTATTGAATCACTTATATCACCATAAAATCCTCATATAGATCCTCTTGCAATAACATCAAACAAACATTTCAACCATGGAATATGTCATTCTATTTTATTCTTGATATGATGGTGTTTATATGATTTTGATACTAGCCAAATATTTTGTTGAGGATATTAAGATATAGATATAATGGTATCACTCTAAAAAAAATTGTACATATTTAAATAATATTTGACTAACAATATTAATATTATTCCGGATGGGTAGAAAGAATAAATGGGAATCACTTTTCAAGTTAGAAGTGCAAGATCTCCCGAACGAAGGAAGTCATTTCTCAAGTTTTGAACTTGAATGGACACCTATTGGAGATGATAGTAACCGACAAATAGACCGGTGTGCTGCTATCCCTCTTAAGAGACTGCCTCACTTTGTTAAAGGAGAAGGTTTATTGGATAGTACAGAAACAATATTTAGCTGTAGAAAATTTGTGGAGAATAATTTGACAGAACCTAATGACCATGACACAAAGATGTATTCAAGGTTTGCCTAGATTTAATAATTTTTTTAAGAATGTCAATTTATTCATTTATTTTATTGATTAATATATATATTTTTGTACATGTATAAACAGTTATCAATGTGCTTTTGGACTAGTAGATAGAAGAAATGCACCAAAAACTAAAGAAAAAATACATAGGTTTACTCAAAAAAGGGGTTGTCAAACCCACTTTAATGTTAGGGTAATGTATGGTAGACCTGATGTTGCAATAATTACATATAATAAATTTAGCCATCAGGATGTTCATGGTGAATTTTGTCATGGAAAGGATGACCTTTCTGGTAATCCAAGAACTAGTGTTGCACCAAGGTTATCAAATGAGTGCAAATCATACATTGAATCATTACTGCTGATGGGTGTAGGAGTTGACACCATATGTGAACAGCATTACCAAGATTTTGGTATGAAAATGTTGATGAATAAAAGAGATACCTTTTTATTGAGAAAGGATGTACAAAATGCATGGCAAAGAGTGTGTTCCCTACATTCACAAAAAAATGTAGATGATGCAAAAAGTGTGTGTCTATGGCATTTGGAGGAGAAAGATAACTTCTTCTACTATAAAACACCAAACAATGTGGAAAATACTCCATTTATCATAGGCATGCAGACACCGTGGATGCGAGAGATGATGGTGAAACATTCACATGACTCAATCATTGCCATGGATTCTACATTCTCAACAAACAAATATGGTGTAAGTAGATGATCAATGCTAAATTTATTTATGGATCTTAATTCAAATTTTAGCCTAATTTATCCAAAAAATAATGTATCATTGATTTATTCATGTGCAGTATGAGTTATATTCATTACTTGTATTTGATGAGCAAGAAGTCGGCGTACCTGTTGCATGGGCCATATCCTCAAGAAATAAAATCGAGGATATAAATGAATGGCTAATAGAGGTTTACAAAAGAGGGAAAGAACATAAAGAAGATTGGCATGTCAATGCATTCATGACAGATGATGCTAGTGCTGAGATTGAAGCAATCAGGTTTTATCAACCTTACTCTTATATGTATAAGAGTGTAATTGTTTAATATTTCATTTACAAAAATAAATGTTTCCTAATTTCTAGCAAGAATTGATTTTTCATTTAACAATCAATTTTGC
The DNA here is from genome assembly GCA_027943335.1 of Chamaecyparis obtusa. Classification (NCBI taxonomy): domain Eukaryota; kingdom Viridiplantae; phylum Streptophyta; class Pinopsida; order Cupressales; family Cupressaceae; genus Chamaecyparis; species Chamaecyparis obtusa. The sequence continues at coordinate 5,526,731 of BSBK01000497.1, read as the reverse complement.
TAAAATGCAAGTTTAATTTTCTAACTGTTATAATGTAACTTGTAGATCAATCTTTAATTGTCAAGTACTTCTATGTATTTGGCATGTACGCAGAGCTTGGTTGAAGAATGTGTACAAGTAAGTCAAAATTTAATTGAAGTATAGGAAAAGTCACATGCTTAAACATAGCTTGATATAATTTTTATAATCCAGGTTTGCGAGTGATAGGGATGTTGGAGCAAAAATGTTTGATAGATTGGGTGAGATAATGTATGCAATAAGTGACAACATGGACATCATTACTCACTTGATAGAAAAATTCATAGAGGAGTTTAAAGAAGAGAAGACATTTATTGAATATTTTCAAAAAACTTGGTGTCATAATCAAAGACGCATTGGTAAGTTCATCAAAATATCCATCATGGTTTATATGCATTTACATATTTTAACTTGGTTTTGGTGTAAACTAAGATATCATATTTTTTTGTATAGAGATGTGGGCAAAACATTTTCGAAGTTTCTCTCATGCAAACCAAGAAACTAATGCAGCTATAGAGTCATACCATTTTCACATTAAGAGTCGCTATTTAAGTGACCGTTCTAAGAAATGCACAAGGAGAATGGATTGGCTAATTCATACGCTTCTCCATAGGGTAGAGCCATACTATAAAAATAAAAGATATCTGCAGTTATCTGGATTCTTGACTAACTTCAAAAAAGAAAGATATTACATAACTGCTTTGGAGAGATCAAAAGTAATAACCGATACAGACTGTTATCCTCATGATCTTCCTGATACCTTTAAGATAAGAAGCCAAACTAACCCAACAAAATGGTACCACGTTAGGAAATTTGGATCAGATTTCCATGTTTGTGATTGTCAGTGGGCAAAAAGAGGAAACACCTGCAAACATGTGTTGAAGATTTTAGATCTTCTAAAGAGAAACAAAATAAACCAGCAAGATGAAATTGGTGGTAAGTTTAATTTGTGATTTAAGTTCAATAATTATTTGCAATGATTATTATGTTTTAAATCAAAACTAACTAAATTAATTTTATTAAATTATAGATGGTGTTATTTCATTGGCTCATGAAAATGATGAAGTCAGAGGGAGTTCTTGTCATGAAAATGATACCATTGGTAATGTTAATATTTTTACAATCAAGTATTAATTAATTTTATAGTTTTGAACCTAACTAATTATTATTTCAATTATAGATGGTTGCATACCTTCAGGAGATCAAAATGTGCTTGGGGTTGTCATTAGTCAAGCTCAAAGTACTGGTAATTTTCAAAACCATCATTTTATAATGAAGCATTAGATTTTAATTTTTTTTTTTAACTTAGTCATTGTTATATCCATCACAGATGGTTGGAAATCATCTAATACTTCCAACGATGACTTTCAAAATTCAATTGACTACATGATTTCAGTGCTTCAAAATTTACCAACTACAGAAGATGAAAAAATCATGCTTAGTCAGTGTGTTGGGAGATTTCAGAAAGACATGCATGCAACTTTTTCTTCATCTTCCAAATTCAAATCCATCCCTGGCTCAGAGAACATGTCTTTGAGACGATTATCACCATGGTTTAGTCCAAGTAAAAGGCATAAATGTCATTTTTCTCATCAAAAGCGTAAAGTCATATCTCAAAACTCAAATGAAAGAGCTCAGGAACATGAAAATTTTCAATTCCCCTTAATAGGATCTAGAAAGAAAAAGAAAAAGGTCATTAATCGATCAGGCATAAAAATACAACAACAAAGAGATGTTATCATGTAGAAAGGTAAGTACATTTATTCAAAAGTATTATAGTAATTTATCTAACAATAAATCCTCCTCTCATGTATATATGATATTTACATATGTCATTTTGTAGGTCAGAATGATCAAGAAAATAGTCGACGACGTCGATTACCTTTCTCCATTGATCTAAACCAAATGGTGACAGGTGAAATATAAGTTATATATGGTAAATTACTTATAACGATTATCATGGCTTTTTTCAAAAATAACTACATTAATTTTTATTAAATTACAGATGATGTTACTCCATTGGTTGATGAAAATGATGAAGTTGGGGGGAGTTTTTTTCATGAAAATACAATCCAAACTAGAAATGGTAATGAAATTACAAAGTAACAATCAATTAGTTTTGAGTCTTTAGTTTGTATGTTATGAATGGTAATAAAATAATGAAATGCATTTTCGTAATTTTTTTGTCTTTAATGCATAAGTTAAGTTTTGAGTCTTTAATATATGAATTATTTTCATATATGTTGTTTTGTTAAATGTGAATGTTTTTGCAGTATCAAATGATCAATACAACAACCAAGATCATATGTTACCCTTTTCTATTGATCTCAATCAAACAATAACAAGTGACACAATGCACAATAGAGATGGTAAGGGAATTGTGTATTCAAATTTAATTATTTCCAAGTCTTCAATTTAGAAATGAATTTTATAACTAACTCAATACATTTGCAAGTGTTGATGATATTTATATGGAGGATCATAGTCAACACTTTTCAGGAAATTGATTGAAGTGATAAGATTGGTTCTAATTAGATGGGGGTTTAATATAAGTCAAGACCAAGAGCTTCTCTATAAGGGATTTTTAGAACTTATTTGTATTATTTTATCATCCAAATTTTACTTCCTTGGTTTTGTGTATTTGTTCAATGGATTTGATTTTGTCTTATGATGATAGGATTATGATGCTTCGAGTTTTGGTTTTTGTATTATAGTTGTTCATCATCTTGATGTGTTTATGTTGTCTCCAACTTAACATTTCATTAATTTAACATGTAGCATTTGATTTAACTTTAGTATTGTAATAACACAAATGTTGAAGTAACATACATACATATGGTTATAAATAACATGGTCAAATTAAGCATTTTTTTTCTAACATATATGTGTATGGTTAAAAATCACATGACCAAACTAGAAGCATTTTTTGTTATCATGGTGCCTTCTTTCCTCTACTATATTCTAAAATTTATAGGATCACTAATATTGAGCTGACTAAATTTTGAAAACTGCCTAATTAAATTGTATCATTATGTTATCCACATATCTAAAATTAAATTATTCCAATTATAAATAAAAATCTATCAAATACTTTTATTTAATTTAATTATCCATTTTGTCACATGATGATATCTTTCATTTCTACTAAAAAATAATTTAATATTTTTTTTTTGATCGATAAACAGCCGAAGCCTTGTATTATATTTATTAATAAAAATAACTTTTACATGTCCACCATTCAAACAGGCACTAGTAGGAAAGAACGGGGAAGAAAACCTCCAGTCTTGCCCGAGACATAAGTCCTAAAATTACAAAATGTCATAAGGGCATACCCTTATTTTGAAATCTCAAAAAGTTCCTTAGATTACTAATGAGATGATATAAGTACAATCGATCCTTTATAAGGATAAATACAAGATTTAAATCTATAGAACGAACTGGCTTATTTAGTGGAGAGACGATGCCGACTAAGAGCCCTTTCTTGCTTTTGTCCTGAAAACACCACAACAAGACCACAAGACAAGCTAGAAAGAGATTGTTAGAAAAGTTAACACTGCGAGATACATATCCTTTTTATAAATCCTTGGAGATTAATATTGATGAAATTATAATGAAAGGGGTTAAAAAACTCTAGGTAAAGCCTAAATCAACCTATGACAACAAGAATGAGCAAAAAAACCACTATGGAAGAGTCAAGAAGTCAAAAAGCCCATAGTGCGGTAAGCCCAAAGAACCAAACCTACTAGAAGGGAAAACCAAAAAGAAAAGCCTCAAGAAAATTGTAGAGGTTAAAATTCACCAATTAATACACTAGTAATAGAATTAGGTGAATGATTTCTTAATTAGGTGAATGTTAATTCTAAGTTTTAATATGAACTTGGCATAGTAAGGCATCTTATCTGGATGACCCTTAATTTAAGCTACATGATAAATCCGACAAGGGCAAATAAATAAGATAGAGATTGATAAAATTATGCTCACTAATAAATGAGAAGGCTATATCTTCTTAATATTATTTATTTTGATAAAATTTGAACCATCAGCCCCTAAATTTGCTAGTTTGTCTGCTTTAATGTTGCCTTCTCTAAAAATGTGAATTAATTGAAATGTCTCTAATTTTTCCAAAAGTTTAAGAATTTCTTCTAATTTTGAATTTAGGACCCAATTAGGGGTCGATCTTTTGCGTAACGCATTGATGACTATATGTGAATCTCCTTCAATAATGCTTCTAATTCAACTAAGTTATTTGAAGTAGGTTTAATGAGCTTGGCTCTTTTCAAAATCCATTCCCCTACTTCATTATTAATAATACAACCTATGCCTGATAGTCCTAGGTTGCCCCAGGATGCACCATCGAAAAATAATAATTTAATATTATTGTCAAATAATTTTAGATATATAATAGTACATTAATATTTAATTAAAATAAGTAATCTAAGTAGATAATCAATAATAATTTTTATTTTTTATTTATTTATTAATTATAATTATAAAAATTTAAATATGATAGATTAAATAATCAATCAATTGAACAATTAAATTATTCACGCTAGCGTACGATTCCACCATAGGACCACTGGTCTATTTTAAGGGGTTGCAGATTAAATTTGACGATTGTGTGACCATGCTTATGGGTTTGACCAAACCCTAACCCTAATGCTAACCCTTACCATGATATAAAACTTAACTCGAAATGCTAACCCTAATCATAATCCTAATCATATTAATATATTCAGTGTGTTACATGTGTGGTGGTGTATCGACATATTTTATATATAGGTTATATATTTGCTAGTAGATAGAAGTTATGGTATTGCAACAAATAACTTTTATTATTTATTTAAATTAGTAGTAATAAAAATAAAAATAAACATATTGTATTTTTTTTATGTAAGATATTTAAAAAATATATATACTTCAATATATGTTTTTAAATTTATCAAATATAATTTTTTATAATAATGTATCTAATAATTAATTAAAATCATCTAAAAATTATAGATAAAAAATGAGAAAATATATAATTATTTAAAATTATGATATAAAATTAGAAAAATAAATAAATTACTTGTAAGTATAAAAAATAAATACATTATAATAAAAACATATATTTAAATTTTTTTAAAACATACATTAATTTTAAAAAGAAGTTTTAATTTAATAAATAAAGACAAAATACAATAAAATTTAAATTAATGCATAATAACCGTATAAAATAAGTAAATAAATAAATAAAAGTTTATAAAAGAAATGTTCAAAAAATAAAAGTTCACAAAATAAATGATGCGGGGAACGAGGTGCAGATAGGCGGCAAATGGTGATTGACGGCTGGCTGACGTGATTTCATTGACCATAACGATATCACTTCCTTCCACAGCACATCGCAGGTCCGTACAAGGTCGCATGCCGCATGGCAAATAACTTCGGTGCTAGCTGACGTTGATTGACTGCGCTGGCGTGATTTGATTTACTTCCGCACGACAAACAGGGAATGGCATGTTATGGGTATGCCTATGGCAATGGCTAAAGGTGCGGGGAACGAGGTGCAAATCTTTGCACTTTTAGCCATTGCCCAATCAATACATGAGAGAATTTTTTTAACAATTATAGTATAATCATTGATAAAATATGATAATTAATGGATATAATTATGTAAACTAGTGTTTTAGTTTCAAACTTTTGATTATTTTTTCTAAAATATAAAATAATCTTATAATCATTATTATTAAGTTTTATTTGTAATACTTTGGTAAAATTATAAAATTCAAATAATTATATGTTATAGATGCAAATATTGTAACATCTCGTTAGGGACCAGAAAGATGAGGCTTCTAACCACTAAAGATGCAAGTAAATTTATTTATTTTTTAACTAGATAATACACACCATTACTTCATATTTCTAAAACATAACTATGCACTTGTTTATGAACTTGAATGCAAGATTTAATCAACTTAAGTCCTCACAAGTTCCCTTACGTCGCTACTAAAGCAACATTATCTAACCTATTTGCATTCATAAGATATTCATTAAATTATGAGCTTTATTGGTCTACGTTCATTTTAATGCACCAAGGTAAACATTCCTAACTCATTTCTTTCATTTAGACATGAGCCTGTCATCTATCATCTTTATTCATGTTATTAATTCATAACCATCTACTAACCTTTATATCACTTTCATTTAAGCATTTAGGTAAAAGATCAATATTCATTAAGGTAGGTATTATCTTGTGTGCTTCATTAATCCACACTCATTTTTATGCACTAAGTAAGCATAAGCCAACTATAGAACATTACAATCAAGTTACTAATTTGTTTCATTGATTCATGTTATTCATTATTTATAATTCCAATTACTAATCTATCATTTCACAATAATTACCTTTGAACCTTTCAATAGGAGATAATAAGTTATTTCCTAAGTACATCAATACATATCTAAGTTCAATTCCTTTATAAATGGACAACATAAGAGAATAGGAGAAATATGAGAAAGTAATGTAAATGTTTTCTTTTCACTTATAGATCATACACTTTACATAATGTTTCTTTTCCCTTTTTATTTCACCTAGAACTACCCTTCCCTTTACATTGCTTGAATTAATACATACATAACATTGCATCACTTACAAATAAATCCTTTTGGAGTTTATAATTACATGAATACACTTTACAATTACATAATTACATTTACAACAATTACATCTCAACATGATACCACAAGCAACATAAAATCTGGAAGGAACGTGTGCTAGGATCATCCATGGCACCACGTGAACAGTACCATGATATATAATGAAAGATGAACCACCCAACCATGTGGGACCAATAGGCCCACTCCCTTGAGCTAGGAGATAGAAACCAAGGCCCACACAAAAAGGTAGCAACTAGGACATACCTAAGGTGGTACAAACCCTCCTTGAAATAACAACATAAAACATGAAAGGCAAACAGGACTACCAAAGGCACAAGAAAACAAAGGTGTAAAGACTCTAGGCTACAGGCTAGGTGAGTGTCATCGCATAGCCCTCACCCTTTGGTTTACCCTAGTAGTCATCTCTGGACCCTGACCCCCAAGTAGGCACATGCAAAATTGAATATCTTTCGTGGAGACAAGGTTGTTCGATCATGCCATCATAAAGGTACCTTCTCCCACTCCTATTCCTAGTATGTATAATCATGTACCAGTACTAGCAACATGGGCAAGGCATCAAATTAATCTTGTTTAAATGTGAAATTCCTCTCATTCTCAATTTATTTATTTAGGCTATCACTTGATTAAGACAACTCATCAGTGAGTTACTCTAGCAGCCATTTAGGGCCCCGACCCCCACTATGAGCCACTCACCTAGTGTACCTAGGTTATTTACCCAAGATGAACATCATTATGCATCCAACAATCCCATCATAATGTAAAACATGCTAACATAGAAACATAGAATCATCTGATTAGGTTTAGGTGATCACTAGTTGTCCCTAGTCTACCAGACAACCCTAAACCCTAATCTAGCACTCAAAATATTTCAAAACACATAAGGCATCAAAATAAACTATACATGATGTCACATCAATATATCTAAAAATAATATCTAAAGTGCCTCTGGTATTGATTCAAAACCATAAAACATCATAACAAGGTCATGTTGAAGTAAACATGTTGATTCCTGAAATTTGGCTAAGTCTTAAATTTCCTAAAAAATCCTCAAAATCTAGAATCTTTAATTTAACTCCTATGAGGCTAAAACCACTCTCAAACATCCTAAAAGGTATAACGTAAAATGTAACTTAAAGTATAAGAAATGAATTCATGTCATTAATTCATAACCATCTACTAACCTTTATATCACTTGTGTTTAAGCATTTAGGTAAAAGATCAATATTCATTAAGGTAGACATTATCCTACATGCTTCATTAATCCACACTCATTTTTATGCACTAAGTAAACATAAGCCAACTATTGAACATTACAATCAAGTTACTAATTTATTTCATTAATTCATAACTATTCATTATTTATAATTCCAACTACTAATCTATCTGTTGGCAATTTGGCTAAGCAAGATATCAGATTGTTGTCATTATGGCAACATATAATCACCATGATGATCGCATAATAGAAGAAAGCAGTTTTGTATGAGCGCAAGTGAAAATTGTCTAAGTACAGCAGTGTTTACCAGTCTAATCGGAGACAATTTTGATTAGCGATGTTCACAGAAGTAGGTTTAGTGCATGCGCACTTGAACATGGATAATTCTATGTATATCAAAGCCACCTATGAAAGCGCAAGTCTATACGGCATGTACGGAAGGAGATATTAAAGAATTACAGAGACAGTGTTGAAGCCGACCTGAACAGAGCAAGAAGACTGAATGTGAATATTAAGTTAAGGGATTATTTTGTTTATCAAAATAATGACTTAACCATATAAGGGACGACATCCTAGATGTTAACCCTCAAACAACATGAATTAGTTTTACATTTTGAACAGAGTTTATGCATTGTAAGTCAACTAGAAGTTATTAATTGTAATAACTTGTATATATGTAAGAATCATGTAATGCGAAAAAAAAAAATTCGAAAAGTAATGTAATGTGATATGATGCAAAGTTGTATATTGTAAGAAAGAAATCAAGCAAACTCTGTATATGAAAGTGAAGAGCCTAGAAAGCTAAATCAAAATAGGAAAGGTATTCAGCAATAGTAAAAGGTTATGTACTTTACCTTTGTATTTGAAGATATAATTGTACATTGCATGTTCGGGTAGTGAGCTCATCTTGCAAGCATTCTATTTTGTAATACCAATTCCTAGCAGGGTTGAGGCTTCTAACAAGGCCTAGAGTCCTTTAACCAAGACAGAGACACTATATGTATGTAATAGACTCCTAATAGGGTCAACATCCTTAACTAGATACTTTTGATTAGTGGATCAGTTGTGGGTATCATCCCCACCAGGGTTTTCCCTTGGCCAGGGTTTCCTTGAGAACAAACATGGTGTTATGAGTTCATTTGCTTTATTGTTATGCTTGTTATTCAATTTGCTTAGTTTACTTTGTTATGCAAGCTTCAAGTTAATTTGTTATATCCATAATTGGGCAAAAGTAAAAGTTTGTGAAATACTGATTCACCCCCCTGCTCAGTATTTCCTATTTCTAACACTATCATTTCACAATATTACCTTTGAACCTTTCATTAGGAGATAATAAATTCTTTCCTAAGTACATCAATACATATCTAAGTTCATTTCCTTTATAAATGGACAACATAAGAGAATAGGAGAAATATGAGAAAGTAATGTAAATGCTTTCTTTTCACTTATAGATCATACACTTTACATTATGTTTTTTTCCCTTTTATTTCACTTAGAACTACCATTCCCTTTACATTGCTTGAATTGATACATACATAACATTACATCACTTACAAATAAATCCTTTTGGAGTTTAAAATCACATGAATACACTTTACAATTACATAATTACATTTACAATAATTACATCTCAACATGATACCACAAGCAACATACAATCTTCATCTACAAATATGGAAGGTTCACATGTGCCAGAATCATCCATGGGACCATGTGAACAATACCACAATATAATGAAAGATTAACCACCCAACCATGTGGGACCAATAGGCCCACTCCCTCAAGCTAGGAGATAGAAACCAAGGCCCACACAAAAAGGTAGCAACTAGGACATACCTAAGGTGGTACAAACCCTCCTTGAAATAACAACATAAAACATAAAATGCAAACAGGACTACCAAAGGCACAAGAAAATAGAGTGTAAAGACTCTAGGCTATAGACTAGGTGAGTGTCATCGCATAGCCCTCACCCCTTGGGTTACCCTAGTAGTCATCTTGTAATGTCCCCATTTTTAGACTCATGGGATTAGCTTGGTTTGTCGACCCTCACAGGCTAATCAGGCAATCAGAGGGGGTTAGATGGTGGAGCCAGCATTGGGATTCCATTCTGGAGGTTCAGATTATCAGGTTTGCTCTTCGTTCGGATCATTTTGGTCAACTTACTATTTTTAGTAAGTGGTATTTTGGGTATGGCCAGGATTAGCAGGGTGTCTGCTCAGAGTGTTAGATATCTCAGGATTGAGTTTCAGATAATCTCTAGTTTGTGAGACTTACTATTTTTAGTAAGTCTATTTTTAGCAGTTGGCTATTTTTGGCAGTGGATTATTTCTGGCATGGCAATTTGTGTTTGAGGCTCTGTTGCCGAAAATAAGTTTGTTTTAGTTGGCGAAATTCAGAGGCTTTTGGTTTTTAAAGTTATTGTTGTTAAATTAAATTATTTTAATTTAATAACTTTAATACTTTATAACTTTAATGTTATAAAGTAAAGAGGTCTTTTAAAAGCCTTTTTAATAAAAAAAGTGAAATTGTGCTTTTTCCAAAAAAGCTATATATTCTACCCGAAAAAGCACTTTCACTATTCATTTGTTGATTTGATTAAATTTATTAAGTCTCTTGGCTGTGAGAAACCGGCTAGGGTTTTGAGGACTGATTCCTCTTCTAGCAATTTGAGCCATCACAGATTGGTGGTGAATTTTGCAGCTGTTGATTCTGATTTGAATCCAGTGTTGATGTATACTGGATTTGTGAGAAGTTTTAATCTGCAGGCAAATCGATTTATTCTCCTGGGGTTCGATTTGTCTTTTTGTTGAGGTTTGATTATGTCTAGATTTGTGACTTCTTTAATTTAATCTTCTATAGTGTACAGGAGAGAAGTATGAATTTGGAGTAATAAGGGTTTGAGTTTGACTTCTAGAAGAAACACTATCTTCTTCTAGAGATGACTACATTTGAATTGGCTCACTAAATACCAATGAATTGTGTCGTATTGGCATGCTGTGTTTGAAAACTGCAGACGTAAGTAATTAAGGGGTTGTATGGTGTTAGGAAGATTGTACACAACACTCTGTTCAAGCATTTCCAGCTTGCATGAGTCTACAAACTGAGATTGTTTCCCATGCCTAGATGTTTGTAGACATTCATTATGCTGCTGGCAGATTGGTGAATCTTTGGCACGGATAGAAGACCTTTAGCCACACAAGGATCCATGTTGGAGATTATAAACAAGAATTATGTTCCAAAATTCGTAGTTGCAGCCGCAAATGAATAAGGAGGATTTCCATTGATGATAATTAATAGAATTTGGTTCCAGAATTTTCAATTGCAGCCGCACAAGAATAAGGTGCTCTATTTGTTTGATTTCGATGTGTTTTAATAATAATTTGGTTGATTAGCAAATTACCAATTTCCTGGAATTCAATATTCAATATGTTGTTATTTGAATTTTACACAAATAAAATGTAAGTTTGTTATTTAAATTGAAACACAAATCAACAAGATATTTCCAAAATTATTCCAAGTAGTTTGAGTTGCGTTAAAGAGCCAAGCAGGCTCTTCACAGTGGTATCAGAGCTCTTTTCCTGCCATCCTGTGGGGTCTAGACTCATTTTTATTCATACGTTTTTAAAGTGATCAGCACTTCTATTTTTTCTAGCCATGAATAAATACAGGAGATCCGATTCCGGAAGTCGTCATAGCAATAAGGGAAATAGAGAAGAATTAAATGCTTTAGTAGAAAGTGTTGAGAGATTGAGACTGCATTAGCAAAGATTAGCAACGAGTTTGTTGGATCCAGTTATAGTAGATAGGGCAATGAGATATATGGTCTCTGCCTTTAGAAGGCCGACATCTAGTTTGTAGGGGAGAAGACTGGAGTTTTCTCTGATAGTAATCCATGATGCTAATGTCTGTACATCTAGTTCAACACCTGCTATTCCCATCTGCAGTGCTGATGATGGATTTATTGCCCAGGAGCCAGTGGATATTTCAGTACCATTGGTTGACAGTAGAGCTGAGGATCACCAGGTTGAGGCTCCCAGAGCAATCACTACAGATTGTACAGAGTCAGCTGATGTCACAGTTATCACTGAGTGTTCAGACTCTTTCATGGAGGGAGTTATTATTGGAGATGTTTATGTTAGCTATAGTAGTGTTGCTCTAGTTCAGGAGGCAGTTGCTTCCTCAGATAGGACTGAGGCACTTATAGAGTCTCTCAGTGGTGAGGTTGGAGATTTGGGCACTACAGCAGGGTCAAATGATGATAGTTCGTGCTCCAACATTATTGGTGCACAACTTGACATTGAGTCATGTGTGCAGAGACATGTGTCCACAATTGAGATTTCAGCAGGAGATGTAGGAGCTGACACATCTGATGATACTTTTGAGGATGTTGTGAGTTGCATGGGAGATGACACCCCCTCTGAGTTGTTGGGTGATGACTGCGAGGTGCATATGAGCTCTGACAACTCAGAGATTTATGATAGCAGTCACAGTGTTGGATCAGTATAGGAGACAGTGGTTTATTCTTGTGTTGAGGATGTGAGCATGGAGCTTCCTAGTGATGAAACTCAGGATGAGAGTGTTGCAGTTGATTTGGGTGACATAGTTTCATGCCATAGTTTGGTTGACTCGTATGATGACATTGATTCGGGTATGCAGCCAGAGTTAGTAGAGGAGATGCAAATAGATGATGTGTACACTAGCATGGTAGATATCTCCGATGTTGAGAGCAAGGATGATGAGTGATGTAGTATTTTCAGCTTTCTATATTTGACTTTGGGTGTAGATTCAATGTTATCATATGGTGATAGTGAGTTCGAGGATTATGTGTTACATGGACTCACAGATGAGGACAGGGAAGCTTATGAGTGGCAAGAGTTTGTTACAGCCAGGGCTTCCACTTTTAGAGATGGTGTTACCTCTTCAGTAACTCATGAGGATGTGTCTCAGGATCTGGACTGTCAGATGGTTGCAGAGGATGAGGTAGTTGGAGATTATGTTGAGTCAGATTCAGCAGCAGCTTCCTTGGGGTTAGATGAGGACATGTCCGATGCCTGTACTCAGAGTATAGAGGTGTACTCAGATGTAAGTACACAAAGAGAGAGTGATCTTGAGGGGAGTTTGTTGTATACAGCTTCCTTGCATAGTGTGGATAGTGCATTTGAGGCATGTTGTGCAGATTCATCATGTGACTAGCCAGTTGCGAGTTGATGAGAGGGATATTTCTTCTACTCTTGAGCATTTTAATGTCGCTCGTCAGTTGCTGGCTATTTATGGTTGGAGTACTCCTATGATAGATGAGTCTAGTAGTGGTTACCTTTCATTGACAAAGATTCACTCTTTGCGTGAGGCTGTCAAGATTTTGAGACAAAACTATTTACAGATGGTAGCCGAAGAGATCACTTGGTTGAGTGGGGGAGTACAACATATGAGGCACTGATGGACAGAGAGGAGGAGGTGAGTGAGCTTACTCAGGAGCTCACAGTGACTACTGAGGTTTTAGAGGATACTCAGCAGGCCCTTCAGAAGTCGCAGATCCGATTAGAGGAGGTGACCAGGGAGTTGGAGCATTTGCGGTCCACACTAGCCCCAAACCCAGTTCGATTGCACATTGAGGTGGTTGGTGGTGAGTTTGCTCCTATAGTTGGTGTTGAGGAACATGATGTTGTGGCAGACACATCTATTCTAGATATGGGAGCACTTGGTACGGATGACGTAGGAGTACCAGATGAGACAGGCTCTCAAGTTGATTTGCTTCCTTTAGCCGAGAGTGAATCTACTTCATCATCTCACATAGCTGATAGCACGAGACGGTTGTGCCACATTTTTAGAGGGATCAATTGTGGATAGCGGGGGAAAAAGTTGACACTTCCACGTATAATTTCTATTGCACCGAGTCATTCATGGAGTATTTACTTGAGAGTGCAGATATGCGAGAGGATTCCTACAGAGTGTCTGAGGGTACTCTCATCCGTGGCTCTTGTGTTATTTGGAGGTTGGTCGGGAAGATTGTGGAGACTCTTTCTACTATGCTTCCCCACCAAGATTTTGAGGTTGGGTTTGTTGAGAGGGTTGCCCAGGACCCTACCCAGCCTGCAATTATATAGAGTCAAAGATTGGAGCCATCTCTTGATTCCCGGTTTGGCCATGATGAGTGGTTGACAGAGATTGGGGTTTCTTACCAGCATTTCATAGTGGGGTATGCTCATCATTTTTCTTTGGACCCTCAGGTGGAAGATTTATTTTCACGTAGGGGTAAACCGGCTCCAGTATTCTACCATCCATTATGGGATGGATTAGCACCATCATTTGCCGATGGATTTGGCAGTTGCAAGTTACATTAATTGCAGTCTCCAGACACTCAGGACTGTTTATTAGAGGGCAGAGTTGATAACAGTGATTCAGGCACATTTGGTCACTGTTGTTATTCTAGGGTAGTTGGGTGTGAGTGCTGGATTGATAGGGACTCAGGTTTCGACAGAGTTGTTATTTCAGTTGGGTTGAGTTCCACTGGGTTTTCTTTAGCATCAACATCTACAATTGGTTTAGAGATGTTTCCAGTGGTGCTTGTACTGTCGATGTTGGTTCTTTCTTCACAGGAGTTTGGTGAGGATCAAGACTTTACTTGTGACCATCCTTGGGATCCGAGTGGTTTATGATGTTGTTTGTTTTTCCTGATTGCTTGAGGACAAGCAATCTTGGGAAGGGAGGACTGTAATGTCCCCATTTTTAGACTCATGGGATTAGCTTGGTTTGTCGACCCTCACAGGCTAATTAGGCAATCAGAGGGGGTCAGATGGTGGAGCCAGCGTTGGGATTCCATTCTAGAGGTTCAGATTATCAGGTTCACTCTTCGTTCAGATCATTTTGGTCAACTTACTATTTTTAGTAAGTGGTATTTTGGGTATGGCCAGGATTAGCAGGATGTTTTCTCGAAGTGTCAGATATCTCAGGATCGAGTTTCAGATAATCTCCAGTTTGTGAGACTTACTATTTTTAGTAAGTCTATTTTTAGTAGTTGGCTATTTTTGGCAGTGGGTTATTTTTGGTAGGGCAGTTTGCGTTTGAGGCTCTGGTGCAAAAAATAAGTTTGTTTCAGTTGGCGGAATTCAGAGGCTTTTGGTTTTTAAAGTTATTGTTATTAAATTAAATTATTTTAATTTAATAACTTTAATACTTTATAACTTTAATGTTATAAAGTAAAGAGGTCTTTTAAAAGCCTTTTTAATAAAAAAAGTGAAATTGTGCTTTTTTCGAAAAAGCTATATATTCTACCCGAAAAAGCACTTTCACTATTCATTTGTTGATTTGATTCAATTTATTAAGTCTCTTGGCTGTGAGAAACCAGCTAGGGTTTTGAGGACTGATTCCTCTTCTGGCAATCTGAGCCATCACAGATTGGTGGTGAATTTTGCAGCTCTTGATTCTAATTTGAATCTAGTGCTAATGTATACTGGATTTGTGAGAAGTTTTAATTTGCAGGCAAATCGATTTATTCTCCTGGGGTTCAATTTGTCTTTTTGCTGAGGTTTGATTGTGTCTAGATTTGTGACTTCTTTAATTTAATCTGCTATAGTATACAGGAGAGAAGTACGAATTTGGAGTAATAAGGGTTTGAGTTTGACTTCTAGAAGAAACACTATCTTCTTCTAGAGATGACTACATTTGAATTGGCTCACTAAATACCAATGAATTGTGTCGTATTGGCATGCTGTGTTTGAAGACTGCAGATGTAAGTAATTAAGGGGCTGTATGGCGTCAGGAAGATTGTACGCAGCACTCTGTTCAAGCATTTCCAGCTTGCGTGAGCCTACAAACTAAGATTGTTTCCCATGCCTGGACATTTGCAGACATTCATTATGCTGTTGGTAGATTAGTGAATCTTTGGCACGGATAGAAGACCTTCAGCCATGCAAGGATCCATGTTGGAGATTATAAATAAGAATTCTGTTCCAGAATTCGTAGTTGCAGCTGCAAATGAATAAGGAGGATTTCCATTGATGATAATTAATAGAATTTGGTCCAGAATTTTCAATTGCAGCTGCACAAGAATAAGGTGCTCTATTTGTTTGATTTCGATGTGTTTCAATAATAATTTGGTTGATTAGCAAATTACCAATTTCCTAGAATTCAATATTCAATATGTTGTTATTTGAATTTTACACAAATAAAATGTAAGTTTGTTATTTAAATTGAAACACAAATCAACAAGATATTTCCAGAATTATTCCAAGTAGTTTGAGTTGCGTTAAAGAGCCAGGCAGGCTCTTCACACATCTGGACCCTGACCCCCAAGTAGGCACATGTAAAATTGAAAAGCTTTCATGGAGACAAGGTTGTTCGATCATGCCATCATAAAGGTACCTTCTCCCACTCCTATTCCTAGTATGTATTATCCTATACTGGTACTAGTGACATGGGAGAGGCATCAAATTAGTCTTGTTTAAATGTGAAATTCCCCCCATTCTCAATTTATTTATTTAGGTTATCACTTGATTAAGACAACTCATTAGTGAGTTATCCTAGCAGCCACTTAGGGCCCCGACCCCCACTATGAGCCACTCACCCAGTGTACCTAGGTTATTTACCCAAAATGAACATCATAATGCATCCAGGAATCCCACCATAATATAAAACATGCTAACATAGCAACATAGAATCATCTGATTAGGTTTAGGTGATCACTGGTTGTCCCTAGTCTACTTGACAACCCTAAACCTTAATTTGGCACTCAAAATATTTCAAAACACACAAGGCATCAAAATGAACTATACATGATGTCACATCAATATATCTAAAAAATAGATCTAAAGTGCCTCTAGTACTGATTAAAACCATAAAACATCATAACAAGGTCATGCTGAAGTAAACATGTTGATTCCTGAAATTTGGCTAAGTCTGATATTTCCTAAAAACCCTCAAAATATAGAATCTTTATTTTAACTCCTATGAGGCTAAAACCACTCTCAAACATCCTTAAAGGTATAACATAAAATGTAACTTAAAGTATAAGAAAGGAATTCTTATACTTAATGTTACATTTTATGTTTCAACCTAAGGTAGAAATCATACTAAGAACACCAAACTAACTTGGTTCTTGACCTTCTAAGCATCAAAAACACTTGAAAATGAAGCAACACACTTGACATGCTAAATAAACACACAATCCATGCTAGAATTATGCACTTGCATAGTCAAAAAAATGCACTTGAAAAATTAGGCCTAAATACTACAAAATTAGAAGTACGCACTTCAAGATCATGATCAACGCACTTGCATCTCTTAAACAACACACATGGGGCATTTAAACAATGCATTTGATCAATGAAAGAAACACACTTGACCTAAGTTAGAATGATGCACTTGATTGTCAAACTAGGAAACAAAATAAAGCCTAGAATTATCTTACAACTAAAAGTGGACAAGATTGGGACTCTAGAAGCATAATTCAAGGAATACCCAATTGAGAACACCTCAATTCCCTTCTAGAATACCAATCAAACCTAAGTCTAGCCTAAGATCCATTCTATATTTCATCTAATACTTGACAATGGTTTACATAAATCAATAAGGAATGCATAATAGAGATGCTAAAAATCACATAAATCCATTCCAGAGATTCCTCAAATAAAGAAAAGGCATAATGCCAACATAATAAATTCAAACACACACTTCATTATCTTTATTCACACATTACATTGATCACACATGTGAAAACACAGAGAGAAGACAATATTTAATACATAGACATCAACAATACTTTACAAAAATTAAAGGATATTTCTTAGAGATAGATCCTACCTGGGGTCTTGTGGAGAAACTTTGTTGGAGAGATCAATTTAGATCCAACCCAAGCCAATGGTGTAAAGTCTCCTCCAAATAATTTCCATCCAATGCAAATCTTCAAGGCACTCTCAAAAAATCCACACTTATCAACTATCCTCCTAGCCCTTTTTTTTCTTCTCACAAAATAATTTACAAATATATATATATATATATATATATATATATATATATATATATATATATATATATATATATATATATATATATATATATATATATATATATATATATATATATATATATATATATATATATATATATATATATATATATATATATAATGAGACTACAATTAATTGTACCCATCTTCTTATGTACCTTCCTTCCTGTATCCATATGGTTGAAATAAATTTCTATTTCACATCTGTATGATGCGAGAGGAGTTACATATGAATTCAATCGACTCCCAACCATTTCATAACAAATGGTTATATTAACCTTTGTTATGTTATGACTTTTTAGATTATTTATTAATTAATTATTTATTCTCATTCTTAATTTTCCGTTCTATATTATTATTAACTAATAATTCTAATATATTAATTTGATTTCTCCTTTAAGGTAAATTAACCCATTATCTCAAAACCCACTAGCACAAGCAAAGAATACAATGTAAATAATTATTATTTTTGATATATAGGCATACGTATATGTGTGCGCCCATACACACACACACACACATATAATTAATTAATTAATATTACACACATAATTATCCAATACACATAATATTTAGATATTTATATTTATTTAATATATTAACCAAGCACACTAATAATTGTTAATATTTCATACACATTAATTAATAAATATTAATATTTACATACATATTAATTACCACAAGAAGCTTATATCTTCACCTCTTACTATGAGCATACAAGGATCATAAGACCAAATTATAATTCATACGCATCCTCATACCAAGGTACAGAAAGTCAAAGAGGACAAGTGACTAGAGAGAAAGTCAACAGTAGACAACCAAGCCACTTGAAAGAAAACAACCAAGAATGTCAAACATAAATCCACATAACATGACTAAATAAAAAAACCAACAACAAAGATCATCAATATACCCAACCTAGGTGAGGTGAATCAACTACTTAGGAATCATATAACAAAAGGAGACGTTTGCGAGGACCTTGGTACTATCTCCTCAACAAAAACCATCTAGGATTTGAGGGCACACTCAAACCTATGAAGCTAGGTGAATTCAATGCCTAGTAATTCTAGTCTACATCATAATGCGAGTATACATGTGTATATATACATATATATAAATAAGATAGTATGGATTGATAACTGGGATCAAGACATCGTGTTCACCAGGTGAGTAACTACGACTTCATCCCTAGTCATATAAATACATCACAAATACACACACACATGTAACATCAAGTATACAAACTAGATATAAACCAGGTTAGATCATAATATATCACATAATCAAGGTTAGTCACATAATCAAATCAATGAAAAAATATCAAAATTATCAGTACATAAGCATGGATGTCAATAATCATAACAATATATAAATATAAGGTATATGAAGGGCATAATCATAAGCATACATGTAGACCTAAATGAATAATAATCATGTAGATGCATATTAGAATCATATTATATGAGAAACCTAATAATTAAGATGATCATATCAAGATATCTTAACCGGTCCTAAGGTCCTTATTAAATCAACTAGTTAACCCAAGAATAATCATAGTCATTGATAAAGACAACACTCACACATAATCCACTTATGTCTGTAAGGTAATCATCCTAACACATTAGGTCTAAAATATCATCAGCATACAACTAGAGGTAAGTAAAAGCATCACTATGTTTACCATTAGAGTATAACTAGAATAGAGCGCCTTAGACGAATTCATATTTTCATTAGCAAAAGAAGCATAAGGTTCCTACAACATTCCCTAAATTTCACTAGCTTAACAAAGGCACATTAGGATTAGAGGGGTATTACAAATACATACACCTTAAAAATAGCTTCATAAAATATGCAATAAATCTACTTATTGTAACCACATTCATTCATAGCAA
Source organism: Chamaecyparis obtusa (assembly GCA_027943335.1). Lineage (NCBI taxonomy): Eukaryota > Viridiplantae > Streptophyta > Pinopsida > Cupressales > Cupressaceae > Chamaecyparis > Chamaecyparis obtusa. The sequence continues at coordinate 5,506,948 of BSBK01000497.1, read as the reverse complement.
TTCAATGGTATAGTAATATAAATGACAAATATAAGCAAGCATGCAAGAGTCATCAACACAAATCAATTATTAAAACACAACATAAACATTATATTATCATTTTCATTACAGAACCTTTGACATTACCTTTCTTGTATTTTGGAGAGAGAGAGAGAGAGAGAGAGAGATCCACACTACTATGAAGCATTGACTTCATTATACTACTCCACTACAGAATCTCAACTCATCATAATGGATCTCGTCCTATGTGGACAACATGCATGATGGAACTTGATTCACTACATGAATTCTAACAAGTTAGCACACCTATATGCACATGAATCGTGTATCTAATGTGCATGCCATTTGATAACATATTATGGAAGAGAATAAAAATTAATCCAGGCTATGCACTATGAGTGTAAATCAATGGTATTTAATGTTTATAACATTGAATGTCTCCATCACCTATGTTTATAACATCGAATGTCTCCATCACCTCACTATGGTAAAGATTGATAAAATAATATCTGAAAGATAAACTCATATTTGCATTAGTTCAAAGATAGAAACATTTATACACAATGATAATAACCATTGAATTCACATATTTGCATCTTATCATCACTTGTCAATTTCCAATCTACAAGTGGCAACAAAAAAAGATAATGTTTAAGTCATTGCGACTTTCACATTTCTAAGATAAATTTAGAAACTTGATATGATTTGAAAACATGAGAGAGCTGACAAAAAAACAAAGAACCATTTTGCAAGAAACCCTAGAACACAAGGGCATTTCTTTTTGTAAATCAACTCACTAGTTTGACCAAAAATAGTAATTTGATAATATAATGGTCTTAATTTTCTATATGTTTAGCAACAAAGTGTTTGATAACCAAATATTCATTAACATTTAGAGATATATTGGTGATATTCTATAAGGCTTCACATGGAACCATGGAGCCAAAAGCTTTGTCAAGCCTTACCACACAAAATTCAAAATAACCATCTATTGACATGTTAAACAACCTAATTTTACATGCTCTGTGATAGTTTAGACAAATATTTGTAAAATTTTACCTTTAGTACAATTTGCATGGTCATCCTTTCAAGGTGTCCATAATATAATTGTTGACGTGAGCCACAGTCTTTTAATGTGACACAAAATCAAAAGTTCCATTATAAGTTTCAAATAATCTATCTAGCCATGGACAATTTAACTAAAGTTGAGATCTAACTCCTTAAATTTTTCACAAGGTGTACAATCAACTATAATATTTCACACCAAACAAAACAAAGTGTATTTTTAAAAATCGACAAACTCTATAGATTTGCATCTTCATTGCAAGAATTTACTCTAACTTATATTATAATATTTTTTAATAATTTAAGGTATACAAGAATGAAACATAGAAAGGTTCCAAATAAGAAATTTATGCTCAAATCCATACTTTAATTTAAGAAAATCTAATGCTTCTTGTGCTTCTACCCACATGACTCTCCTAGATGTCTGCTATCTCCTTTTCTGAAGTAGGTGCTTGAATATTTGACCATGATTCTGTTGATTCAACTTCAATACCTCATTCGTGATACTCTATCAAATATAAAATATTAAACATGGGTAAAATCTTAGTCCACTTGGCACCTCTACCTCATAAACATTTCTTGGAGCATGCTTCTTTAAGATTTTGTGGGGGTCAAATCTCTTCATGTTCAAATTATCATATGTTCTCATTGGAAACCTCACCTTTCTCATATGAACCATGACTTCATCTTCAATCTAAAAAATCTTTATATATCCTCTTTTGATCAAGTCTAAGGTTTTATATCAAATAAAATAAAACCCAATTTTTAAAACTATCCAACTCTATATTTGATGTATCTTCACTGCACCAACTTTACACGGACTTGTACTATCATATTTTTCAATAAATTAAGTTATAAAAAAAAAAGAAAATTAAATTACATAATAATTAAATAATAATCACATTAAATAATATATAATTACCTTAGTGGCATCGATGCTATGGGAAGACAACCAAATTATTAAAACATAAAATAAATAAATAAATAATATTATTATTATTATAATAAAATAAATACTCTACTAAATAATACTTATGTCGAGAGACATCCAAAGGATTAAGATAGTCATTGCAAACTCTAAATATACCGGTGGACATATAGTTTGATACGGCCATAAAGACGAGTCCATAAATATCCTAGTGGTTTGTACGAGAAGGCAAGGGGACATCGACAAATATCATTCATTGGTGATAAACAATCGAATATGATCATAGGAACGAATTAGAGTCAAACATGAGATAATCCAATTTAGAGATGTCAACGGATATCCAATTCAACACATATATGGTTTCAGATCAGTAGTTAAACATTATAAAAGATGAGGACAACCAATAAGCCACAACGATCCATCCTTGTATTAGTCACGGGAGTAAGACTAAGAAATTGGTTTGACCACAATAATCATAGTTGACTAATAAGAAGAATAATCATGACCATTATGATATATGGCAATGATTAATACAATCAGTTATAGAATTCATGTAAGCAATACTGATGACAATGAATAATTATGATACGCTGCAAATAAACTAATCAGTATTTTATAAGGATGGTGGGAAGGGTATGTCTCATCGAAATCTATTGGTGCCACCCCTTTCAGTTTGGAAGGTATAAGAACAAGTTCAAACACATCAGAAAAATATATTATGGTCCCAAAAAACCGAACAATGGATATATCATTAATTTTAAATGCTAAAATACTATCGAGTATATAATAGACGCCACGACTATGAGCACATGTTGATAGCAGTTAAGCCTCAGTCATATGTGAGAGGATAATCAACGATATCATTCAGTTTTTACCAAGACAACAGAATAAGGAATATGATGGCCTGTTTCCATTCCAATCAGCAGTTCTTGAGCTCTAGCCAACACTCATTTCTATTCAAGAGTTTTATTTCCTACAGTCAGCAATAAAATCCATAAAATAACGTATTACTACTCAAAACAACAAACACTAATTAAAATATTTGTCACATTCAGACCATAGTCTGAATTATTCCACTCACCCTATTCTAGATTGGTTTATTTGAACACTTGCCTTATTAATATCTAAGTTTGACTTTGTTTTTTGTATTAGTCTCTGGCTAACTTAGTTGATTCCAATAATTTGATTTGTATTCCTATCAAGTTTGAATATGCTTGGGAGAAAGAGTTAAGATGATTATTATCTTGTCATATTAATATCTACATTAGGTTGTGTTCTTTAGTAAAGGTTTTTGGTGTTTTCTCCTGATAATTTCTATGATTGATTGTTCCTACAAACAACCTTTTGGTTTATATCCTAGTGTGTTGGTTCTTCCTCCTTTTGGAAGATGTATAGTGCTAGTTAATATAAATGGTTCTCATTTCTCATATCTCATGATCCAATTTGTATTACAACAAGAGATATTATGTTTTATGTTCTTGCTTGACAGAGACAGTATGACAGCTTGTAGGATTGCTTGTCATTTCTTCACCATCAGGCGATCCAACATTGCAAATCATTGATACAGATACTATAGCATTGTAAATTGTATCCCTATATAGTTTATTGCTTACCTAGGCTCCATTTTAGCATATGTGGCCTCTTGCATACATTTCCACTTATCACACCTTGATTTTGTACATATTTTTGGCATCCCCATATCAATAGGACATCTAGTCCAAATTTTGGTCCACTTTGGGTAAACAAGGGTGGATTTGAGGATTATGAGTTGATTTAACTCGACCTTATCCATTCAGTCACCCCTATCTCTAATAATCTACCCCTATTTTGAATCAATTATTAGTTATGGGGCTTTAAAGAGATTCCTTGGTTTGTGTCAGCTTTTGAATTTTGCACCCCAAAATGGCTAGGAGAGGTATATAAATAAGGCTATCTCACTCATTTTTATATCTCAATCAATCCATTCAAATCCAATAATTCATGATATCAAACTGTATACTAGAAATAATATCTTCATAGAATTAGTATTGACAATAAATGAAATAGTAACTAAATAAACCACAATTATAGCAATTATTTAGCAAATTTAAGATCAATTGAGCATCCTATGGCTCTTTATCTAAGAGTGTTAATAGAAGCTCTCAGCAAGCTACCATTAATGATAGTCCTAGAATGAGAAATGATAAAGATTAAGCTAAAGCTAACAATTAGATCAAATTGAGTGCTAATTAAGCTCTTAAAATGCCTTTCTAGCTATAAAATGCAAGAGGTTTGATGCAATTCTAAGATGTGTGGTTATGAATTATGATTGATTTTGGTCTTCCTTTTATAGATTTTCCCAATGGTAGGGGGTGTAGTGTAGTTGATCATGATTAAGCTTTGGTTGAGTCTTTGGTTCCACCCTTTGAAGACAATGCAAAGTTTGTGTCCTCAAAGCTTGGGACAAGTAGACAAGATGAATGGACAAGATTCTCTTTCACTTTGAGTGATTGAGATTGAATTTGGCTTGATCCATGTAAATGCCTTCTCTCAAATCTTATTGGTTGATTAAATTTCCTCCCCTTTTGGGTTGTTGAGAGAAATTAGGATTTATTAATTGATTTAAATTGATTTATTTAGCCATGTACCCCTTGAATGGGTTGAATTTGATTTAATTCAAAACTATACAATTAATAGAATTAATTGCACTTTGATTTGATTTCATTTGATTAAAATGCTCCCAATTTTGATTTATCTTGAATTAAGACTTGATTTTAATTTTGATTGGCTAATTATGCATTGTGATCCAATTGCTTTAATTTTGTTCTTGATTTGCCTTGATTTTCTTTGTTTTAGTATTTAATTGTCTTTGTCCATTTTCAAGTGATTACAAATGCCCCTCTTTGAGTTGACGTGCGAAGCATGTTGATTCAAAGAATAATCTGATTTTGCTGATGAAAAGTCCTGATTCTGTCGATGGTTGATCTTTGATGTTCGTTTGATATTTTTCGATGATTGATTCTTGATATCTGATATGAAATTGATGTAGTTATGATTGATTTAATACCCTTGATGCAATTTTGATGATCGTTCTGATGATGGATCCTTGATATGATGCTTGATTTGATGAAAAATTCTAATATGATACCTGATTTAATGATTGATTCCGATGTGATGCCCCATTCGATTGATTTACGAAATTTTTTCTAATATTTAAGCTTGCGCTCTGATTTGATGGTCGATCTCCTGATTCGATGATGATGATGCTGATGCTGATTATCTGATGGTATGCCCCCTCAGGAAATGAATCGAAATGATTTTGGATGATTTGATTGAGATTGGGAAATTTTGATTTGTTTCCCGATATAGAAATTTGGAAATGCCCCGATCATGAGAGAATTTGATGAGAAAAGATTTGATTGATAAAATGTTGATGCTCTATATAAGTTTATGATGGTTTGGTATCATTTGATGTTAGTCAGAATCACTTGGTTGATGTTGATGTCAATCTGATAGGATAAGTTGATGGGTTGATATTTCTCTCTCAAGATCTAGAGAGACAAAACACTGATTTTCCTTCCTCAAGATCTAGAGTTAGGAGATTTGATGCGCTCAAGATGAGAAAATGGATGATAGGATAAATTGATTGACATTAGATGATCAATTGGATGATTTGACTGATTGATGTTTTATACATGATATGATTGGATGTTTTGATGATATGAAGTTGATTGGATGTTTTCATGATGCGAAAATTAAAGATTGGTAGAAGAGAAGGTGATGAATAGAATTAGGTTGCCCCTATTTGATTAGCATGATTAATTATTGATGATGCCCTTGATGAAGCATGAATCATTTTGATGATATATCTTGATGACATTGATGTACCTTTGATGATCAGATTGAGCATGATTTTTGATGATGGATACTTCAAGCATCGATGATGTTGATCGGGACTTTGATTATATATTGATGGACATTTGATGATATTGATCAAGACTTTGATTATATATTGATGGACATTTGATGATGTAGATTTCAATAGATTTGATTATGTACCCTTGATGATATCATTGATCATTTTATGTATCTTGATTTGGTCTTTTGATGATGATAACTCTACCCCCTTTCTATTTTTTTCTTTTTCAAATCTATTTTCAAGCTAAGAAAGGCAAATACCTTAAATGCATTTAATCTAGGATGTATGCAACTAACTATCATTATTCAAAAATTTGGAGCTTATAATCATCATTGAGCCTTTTGGAACATGAAATTGGTACAATCATCACTAGTTCAACCATGATGATATGAATACCTCTTTCCTCGGATTTTAATATTGCAAGTAAACAATCAAATAATTGATCCCTTTCATATACAAATGTCCTCGATGATTCTTTGATGATTATGTCATTAGACGAATTCGCATACTGCTATGAATCAACCTAGAAAGCACTCAAGAAGAAATCAAGAAAATATCATGTCTTCATCATTGCTCATCTAGTCAAACATCATCGATTTTTTAGAAGACATGATTTCACCAATCAAGTAACACTTTGAACATTTTTTATTTTGTTTGTAGATCCATATTTCAAAAACTTCATCTACTTTGATCCTTAGTTATGTTTAAGCCTTTTTAGATTTTGATTTCATTTGTCAAATGTTGTTGTTTAGATCAAGTGTTTGGATGTGATATAGATCAAGAAGTTCAAGTGTAGCCATTTTTTGATTTTGATGCAATGATTTTGAGCCAACTTGTGTCTATTTTGATAAGCTTATTGAATTTGGATTGGCGCCCCTAGTTTGATTTAGCAAAGATCATGCTTTGTTGGGCAATGCAACTTTTGAGTGTTTACTTAAGATTTGCAATTTTTAGATTTTTAGAAATTTTTAATTTTTTTTTTGCATTTTTAAAGATTTTTGATGTTTTTGGATCTTTAGAGATTTTTGATGTTTTTTTGGATTTTTAAAGATTACTAGTTCTCAAACAAGATCACATTGAATTTGTCTCCAATGTCTAGCAAGGCATAGGACATAAAAGATGGATTTGCAAACTAATGATTCACCAATGAATAAGAAATGATAGATGAAGCAAGTGTGTGACCCATAGGACCATCTCCTCAAGATTATCCAAGCTAGGGAAAAATAATATCTCAATATAGACCAATGATGTGGTGTTGGATAGCATATGGAATAATGACCTGGTGTCATGACAATGGTCCAACTAAGTGGACATATCAAGAGACTTTTTCTAACATTTTTTTTTTCATTTCTTTTATTTTATTCTTCAATTGGATCAAGATTAAGGGATCAATGTGGATAGGATCACACAATCATGATAAAGGGGTGGTGAAGGCTATGAATGAATGGTTTGGGATTATGGGAAGGCTTCTTAGGAAAAATGAAGGTGGCTTTAGGATAAGCAAGATCATGATAAGGTAGTGTGAATGCAACAAGTGAATAGGTTGATGAATAAGATAATTCATGTCAAGATACTTAATGCTCATGGATATGTTCAACCTTGTCAAGATCAAAGGCAAAAGATGTAATACGGATGCAAGTGAGATAAATGGTAGAAAGATGGAGGATATGATGGATGAAACTTGCCCCCAAGTGTAGAGTGCAAGAGAGAGGAATTACACATGACGCCTGTTTGCCAGATTTTCATCATGGTACTTGTCCAAGATGCCACAAGAAGTGGTTTTCACCATAGGACGGATTTATTTATTATTTTTTCTTTTTTTTTTTCTCTCTTTTTTGGATGGACTCAAGCCTCATGCTCTTTGGATACTCCTTGAAAAGGTATGATATGACGAGCCAAGGCTTCTGAAAGGTATGCTCAAAGATGTTGATGGGGTGACAAAAATATGATATGGTGGATAAGGTAGAGGGTGGCTAAAGATTTATGCAATGGATTGGATAATGGAAATGGAAGGATAATGAATGAGAGGATAATAAGTCTTTCCATATGTGGGCATGAAAAAGGGAATGGAAGGATAATGAATAGGAGGATAAGAAGTATTATCAAGTTCAACATCGATACACACCTTGAAGGGTAGTGGAATAATGGAGGAAAAATGGGTGAAATAGCTTGGAATTTTGATGTAAGAGAGGATACGGATCTTGGGACACAAGGACTCAAAATGGATGGATAAGATGGAATGTGTCTAGGAGAATGTGGAGTGGAATCCTTTGGAAGCTTGAATGTCAACTTTGATTTCTCTTTTGTGTGTAAGTCCTTCAAAAGTGACTTGGGAATCCACACTTTCTTTGATTTGTCTTTCCTTTTGGATGCTTTAGAATGCATTTCTTTGATGAGGGATTTAGGAACCCATGTTTTATTTGATTTTTCTTTTTGCTTTATGGACCTTTGTGGTCTCTTGAATATTTCTTTTTTTCTTTCATTCACATGTCGATTAGATGGGACATGGTGCTCTTCATACATAAGTGGATTCTTGATTTTCTGATTTTTATGTGGCGCATTCAAATTTCTTCCAAAGGACTTGGGATTGGTGGATGAATAAGGTTGATATGGATGGTTCATATAGATGATCTGATATGGAGGATTGTCATGGCTAGGTGCTTGGTTTCTCAAGTATGTATGTCGTTGTTGATCTTGATAGGATATAGGGTAAGGGAATGGTTGGATAGGGATGGTAGGAAACATTGATGGAGGAATGTAAGGGCCCAATATGGATGGAAGATATGAATGTTTCAACTTTGGGATATAGGGACCAAGGATGGATTTGAAAATGTAGAAGGATGATGCTTATGTGAAAATGGAGATAAATGAAATATGGTAAGGATATCAACATCTTTATTTTAAGCTGCATGGCCAAGGCTTTCATCTTTCAGATTTATCTTTGTACCAATAGGCTTATATATAGCTTTGATAGGAGCAGTTGAATCTTGAGATAGATATGGAGGCTTATGAAAAGTGGATGTTGGGGTACTTTGATCTTGACAAGGATCTCTTGATATCCTAGGAAGAATACTTTTCTGTTGATTTTCAATAAGTTCTTTAGAGATGGAAGGAATAGCTTGATATTGCTTAGGGGATGGGTATGATATAGGAGGTGAAGGAATATGGGGTGTTTGAGATGGAAGGGTATCTTCTTGAAAGAAATGGAAGGGTATGAAGGGTTCATCATGAGATTCTTGGGATATGGGACTTTGGTCAACTATAGGATAAAGAGGGATATTATCTTGATCTTGATCCTTCATAAGATTTGTTTCTTTGCACTTTTGATTAGTCTCTTGACATGGAGCCATTTCTAAGGACAATGCAGGAGTTTGGATCCGCACGAGGGATTCTTGAAGGGATGATGGATGTTCATTTGAAATAGGTACAATAGGCATTGTAGCACATGAAGGCTTGGAGTCTATAACCTTTGAAGCATGAAAGAAGTTTGTAGCAAGATGTAGGTCATCTTGGATCTCTTTTAGAGGTAGCCCTTGAGGATATACATAGCCATTATGAAAACTGTTTGGATCTTTGTTTGATGGAGGAATATTGGATAGCTTTGCTTCTATATGAAATGGAGGAATGGTGGAATAGGTGAAAGCTATAAGAGGACCACTACTAGACACGTGTTCATAAGTTTGATCTTGCTTGAGAGTAGTATCTTCATTAGATGAGTCATTAGGATTTTCAATTTCAATTATCTCATCATCAATAAGATTTTGGATTTTATGTTTCAAATCCATGCAATCTGAAGCTTCATGCTCATTATGTCTATGATATGCATAATAGTTGCTCAAAAAGATAAAACCACATGAAGTGATTTGAGGCAACGTGATGAGATCATTTTCAAAGAGTTTTTCCAAGGCTGATTCGTATGAAATTCCCAAAGGAGTAAATGATCTATCCCAATGATATTTGGATGTATTTGTGTTTCTCAAAGAATTTTCATTTGATGAATATTGTTGAGATGGGACTAATTCCTCTTGATTTCTTTGATCAAAGATGAGATTCTCTTGATATTTTGAAATAGGTTCTTCATCAAATATTAGTTTATCATTAGGATATTCTTTTTTATCAAATTTTGAATTATCAAAGATATGGCATTCATGATGTTTTTCTTGATCATAGAGGTAAGGAAACAATGTTCTTAATGAGAATTGGTTGGATAATGTTTCCATTTCTTTTTTCAATTTCTTGAATTCTTGGGAATAGAACATTCTTTTGAATCTTTATTGTTAATTGATTTTTGGATCTTAATGGATGTTTTCTTTTTGTAATCAAAGATCTTCAAGTACAACACAATGATTTTATCAATTATCACAAGAAATTCTTCCAAGCAATCTACCTTAGGTCAAATTTGGCTTTTAAAAAGGCTCTAATGAGGTAGGCTTGCTAATTTATCAAGGATTTAGTACGGATTCCATTCAAAATGGACACTAAACTTTTATCCTCCAAGTATATTAGGAGGCTTCCCACCACCGGTATGTCAGAGTTTTGTGCAATCCCGTAGGACTACTCGAGGAAGTTCAAAACTCTAGTATCCTTTTGCCACACACCCCATTAAGGATGCATGAATTTTATTTTATAGTGGGTTGGATGATTGTGGCAAAGGTGATTGTATCCCACTTTGGGTTGTCCCTCTCACCAGCCCTTTTAAGGCAAATCTCGGGAGGCGAGCCCAACTAAAGATCTAGCATGGTATTCTCTGTAGGACGTTATTTTTTGTTTCTTTTTTAGCACTTTTTAACAAACATAGTTAACAAGGTTCAATTACCTCACCCACTAACTAATGAGAATCAAGTATTGCTACTCTTTTTTACAAACAAGGGGTTTTTCAATTAAGTGTTTGGTTTATTCCTTTAAGCTATCCAAATTACTAGATTTTGAAAGGACAAAGCCACAATTTAAGCACGCAAATCACCAAGTTTTAAGGCTTACCTTTCCTTGTAGCTAACAAAATTTAGGGGCATTTTTGAGTTATTTCCATGATTTTATGCTTACCTTGGCTATAGTTCCTTTCCAATGTGCTTTTCCTCCAACAAGTTAGTCAACAAAAACAACCACAATGAAGGAAACCAAAAATGAAATTGAAGAAGCAAAGATTGAATTGAATCTAAGGCCTTATTTGCAAATTTTAAGAAAAACTTGATTTAAGGTGAGAAAATCCAATTAAGTGACACAAATTTAGTTTTGTATGCTTCTACAACCTTAAGATAATTTTCATAAACCTGATTTTCCTACTGTGAATCCTCAAGGACTGATTTGATATGAGCAATGTTCTCTTTCTTGATTTTCCTAGTCAAAGCCTTGCCTTCTTGGTTGAATATGCTCTTTGGTTTTTTCACTTTTATGTGATCAGACATCCTGTAGAGTCATGAAAATCATTTGACCACAGTTAGATAATGAAAATTTACAGTTTATGCAAAAGCGTTGTTGTAATGCTTAAAAGCGCTATTTAACTGCTCAAAAGCACTGTTAATCTGATTAAAAGCATTATTTGAAGTTTGACAGTAAGCTCAAAAGTGCACACATAACTAGTAAAAGCGCTACATAATTGATCAAAGGCGATAAAAATCAAGTAAAAGTGCTAAGTAAATGCGTAGAAGCGCTCGGTAGTCAGGGAAAAAGTGTTGCTTGAATCGGTGAAAGCGGTGTTAGAAATTAAGACAAAAATCAGAAGGATTACACGCGTTGTTGATCGGTGTAAAGGTGCACAACTTCACTGTTAAGCGCCGGTACAGTACTTGAAAGTGCCATTTTATTTGTCAAAAGCATCGTTTGAGCTCTCAAAAGTGTTGTTTCCTGAAAAACCCAAGAGTTAAACATATGCAATTTTGACAAAAATGAGATAAAACCAAGTGTTTAGTAAAGTGAAGCATTCAACCCCATGGTGGGCGCCATTTTGTATACTAGAAATAGTATCTTCATAGAATTAGTATTGACAATAAATGAAATAGTAACTAAATAAACCACAATTATAGCAACTATTTAGCAAATTTAAGATCAATTGAGCATCCTATGGCTCTCTATCTAAGAGTGTTAATAGAAGCTCTCAACAAGTTACCATTAATGACAGTCCTAGAATGAGAAATGATAAAGATTAAGCTAAAGCTAACAATTAGATCAAATTGAATGTTAATTAAGCTCTTAAAATACCTTTCTAGCTATAAAATGCAAGAGGTTTGATGCAATTCTAAGATGTGTGGTTATAAATTATGATTGATTTTGGTCTTCCTTTTATAGATTTTCCCAATGGTAGGGGGTGTAGTGTAGTTGATCATGATTAAGCCTTGGTTGAGTCTTTGGTTCCACCCTTTGAAGACAATGCAAAGTTTGTGTCCTCAAAGCTTGGGACAAGTAGACAAGATGAATGGACAAGATTCCCTTTCACTTTGAATGATTGAGATTGAATTTGGCTTGATCCATGTGAATGCCTTCTCTCAAATCCTATTGGTTGATTGAATTTCCTCCCCTTTTGGGTTGTTGAGAGAAATTAAGATTTATTAATTGATTTAAATTGATTTATTTAGCCATGTACCCCTTGAATGGGTTGAATTTGGTTTAATTCAAAACTATACAATTAATAGAATTAATTGCACTTTGATTTGATTTCATTTGATTAAAATGCTCTTAGTTTTGATTTATCTTGAATTAAGACTTGATTTTAATTTTGATTGGCTAATTATGCATTGTGATTCAATTGCTTTAATTTTGTCCTTGATTTGCTTTGATTTAATATTTAATTTTCTTTGTCCATTTTCAGGTGATTACACAAACATTCAAGGAGCAATAAGAAGCATTCAAGCATTCAAGGCATTTCATCCCAACAAATTATTCATTGTGGAAAGCTTCAACAACCTTCATGCAAGCTTGCCTTTTATGATTTCCTTTTAGGTTTTTGTGGAATCATGTTATTGCATCATGCTTGTGATAAAATTCAAAGAGCATTACATCATCAAGGTATAAGACATCTCATTTCTTAGATCCATCCCTTTTCTATATACTAGCACACTTTTATTTAAAGCATATTTCATTTCAATTTCATGGTTGATTCCAAAATTGGGCTTTGAAAAGAAAACCCATTTCTACATTTTCCCCATATTTCTATGTGCAGGAAGATTTGGCACCTATGTAGAAGGAGTCGTAGAAAGATTAGATTAGGAGTTGTAGTTTGCGAGTCATTTTTTTAAAAAGTGACAAGACAAGAGTGACTTTGAGGGTGAATGGAGACTTTGACTAGCCCAAGTACATTGAGTCACCCCTGTCTATTGAGTCATTATTTTCCTCCCATTTTAGGCCAAAATTTGGTTTATAGGTCAATCATTGTCTATTCTTTCTCATATTTGCTCCCAAAAATGGTCTATCAATTTGCAATCTTCCTATACATGCATAAAGCCATATCTAGCCTAAATCTTACATTTATCAATAAAATTTACATATTCATCTTCCATAATAGTGAACCATCATTGCATCCACATTGTGGTTTATTTCTTTTGAGGCCAAGTGGATCATCTTCCTTCCAATGTAAGAGGAGATAGGCCTAAGTCCTAGTTTGTTCATGCATCGTGGTGAACCCTATTTCCCTCCTTACATTTTGGTGAACCCAACAAATTTTAAATTTTGCTTAATTATGATTTGGATTAACCTATATTTACATTATATCATTGTTAGATTTCATGCATTTAGAGAGTTAGTTCAATCTTGCATTACATGTGTCAAAACAATAAAAAGCACAAAATATTTATTTTCATGCATTATTGTTACATTTCATGTATCCATATTTTACATGTATGTATTTGCATTCATATCATTTATATATACCTTATTTGATTGTAGTGCATTGCATGAATAGGGTTGTTATCTTCTTTTGCTAGTTTAATTTCAAGTTTTCTTTGAGATTTCCAAGATATTCCCTTTCATGTGCATATGATTATATTTAAGTTCTTCATTTCTTCCATAGCCATAATATACCCTCTCCCAAAATTGATCCTACATAGGAGGACATTTTGGTGCAAGAAGAGATTATCAACACTTCTTCAAAAAATCTCCCTCTTAGGGATGATAACTTAAGGAATGACATTGATCTTTCTCCTACAATGTATCTCCCATACATGGATATTTTGGAGCAAGAGGATGATATTATAAACACCTTTATTAATTCCACCTTACCTTCATCACATCTAAAATACATCTCTTCTAGAGATTAAGCATTGATGGATAGTGCTAATCCCTCTTCTAAAACTTGTTCTACTCATAATGATACCTTGGAAAAAGATAATAATATAATTACCACTTTCCTTGATGCTCTCCCTTCTAGAGATGAAAACTTGAACAACAAATATCCTCACCAAGTCAATGTCATTCATGTTTTAATTAGTGAGAAGCTTAAGATTATTTTTGCCTTTGTTAAGATGTCCCTCAAACTCAAAACCAACTAGTGATTATGGTAAAAGGTGTTTAGCAACATGATTATCATGCAATAGCTCACATATATAATACTTGAATAAACAAGCAAGATTCAAGTGTTCTTCCTCCTCAACCTTTTCTTCCTCCTCTCGCGCCCCCCCCCCCCCCCCCCTACCACTCATCCTTCACAACTAGTTGGTAACGAGTATAATCTTATTGAACAACTTTATTCTACTCATGATGACATATCTATTTGGGACTTCATTCAACTTTTACATACATATCATACTATGCTTCAATATTTTTTTTTTTCAAAAGATTGTTGTTCCTCCTCCCGTGAGACCTAGTGACGTGGAAGCCTTATCAGTATGTGAATAGGGGTAAAATGAAGTTTAACAATGCATCTAACCTTCCCCTATATGTATGTAATTTGAATTGAATTGCCAAGTAATGTAAATCTGGAAATGCCTCAAATTAGATAAGATAAGGTACATACCTCATAATGGAATTACTCTGGAAATACCTATTTTTTGATGCTTGTGTACAGTTTTGAGAAATTCTGCAATTGGATTTGGAACCAGAAAATCGCAACCGAGAAAACCCAAAAAACTTTTTCAATTCTAAGGGAGGTTGACTTTGACCCAAATAGCGGGGCACAATCTTACCCCCCCATTGAAGGTTGACTTTGACTTGAAACAAATCTAACAGAAATTTTGTTCGTAGATCCCAAAAGTTTGACGAAAAGGGTACTCAAATCCGCTCTGCAATTCTCAAAATAGGGGATTGTAGATATTCTCCACAAATAGTTGGATGTAATAGAATACGTGTGTGTATTGAATGTGTAATGCCAAGATCTTATCCTCTAGATTGAAACCCTAGCATGAATGGCTATGAGAAAGCAATGCATAGATTTGAATAAGATAAGAAAGCATACTAAGCCCCCAAGGCTAAAGTACTCTTACCAAACTCACAATCCATAATTGCTACCCCACGATGGTATCTTTTAATGCTTGAATATTGATAATGGTGGATCAAGGAAGAATAAATCTCTCTTGCTCCAAATAGATGTTCACAATGGTGTGCTCACAAAAATGCTTGATATCAACAATGGCTTGATCTTCTATATCATCCTCTTGCAATCTTGCATCTTCACTTCACCATCACTTGCTTTCTTTGAATCAATTGTGTCTCCTTGTGTTATTTTGTTGTGTAAATGAAGGCAAATGAGAGTCTTTATATAGAGGTTTCAAGGTGAGGCTCCTAGAGTAATGTGAGGACCCATAATTCAAATTTCACCTCGAATTATGGTCCAATCACAATAACCAACTAAGGAGGGAAAATAATTAAATGAATTCAGAATTAAAACCCTTCCGCATTTGAATCCGAAAGCTTGACATTGATTTCGGGGTCCTCCGGGACCAAAATTTGAAAAGGGGGATCAAATCTCGATAGAGGTCAAGGAAGACCTCAACTCTGACCTAGGTCAGGGTCGACCTCGACTTTGACCCAGGGGTCCAGATCCAATCTGTGTTGAAAACAGAAGGTTCTAGGGATGTCCAGAGACCTAGAAATGATGACAGAATAGGGCAGAGTGCCAGAGAGAGGCACAAAGTCCTATGATGAACATGATGAAGGCTAAGAGGACCTATGCCTAGGTCCTACCTAGAAAATAGAGCCATAGAGAAGGAAAATTAAGGAGAATCTTTGGGATTCTAACCCTCATTTCACCTAGAATGAAGGAATTGAGTGCAAAATGCATCTTAAATGCAAGTCTATCATGATAAATGCACTAAAAGAGGGTGATAAACCTATCAAGATGGAAGTGCTTCCATTTTAATATGATACATTTAGGCCCCACTTTAGCTCAGGTATGACACTACGTGAATATGCAAGCTAAAGTAAGAAAATATCATAGTAAATAAAAAGGATATAGTCAAGTCCTCGATGTAGAGATCCTACAGAAAACTATTAGAACCTACAACACACAAGGTTAATGAAAATCTACAAATCACCTAGAGCTTACTAAATGACAACTTGAGAAGTGCATAAAGCACCTTATGCCCCCCTTGTTTCGACTTTCTACTTCTGAAGGGTGATAAGGATAACTTTATACACTGGATATGCAGTTTGTTGAAAAGTTCTTTCCTAAACCAATTAGAAGGATTCCTAGCCTTCCTAAACTGATTCAAGGAGTTAGGTATCTGAATCACAATTCCAATGCCACTGAAAATGGAGTTACCGAACTCAAGTTATGATGAAAAGAGTGAATGTTTATCTAAATGCATAAGAAAGGAAATCCTTACAAAACCCTAAGATAAACCCTAACAAAACCCTAATTTTAACTATAAATAAGGAAAAGGAAGTCATACTTACTCATTCTTACCATTTTCAAATTTGAAGAGAGAAAGCAAGATGCCGACGAGAGAAGAACTTTGAGCGACATGCATGGAGCTCCTGAGACAGTGCCTGGCTACCAGACGGTCGCTTCCTGAGGTAAGTTTGTTGTTATTCATTCCTGTATTTTCCAAATTCTTGATTTTTGTAGGAAAGGTCGACCTTAACCCTTAAAGTTGACCCTGACGCAGATATGTCGACCTTGACCCAAAAAGGTTGACATAAACTGGAAGGTCTTCACCTGATTTGGGATGAGGTCGACCCTGACCCAAAAAGTTGACCTTGACCCAAGAAGGTTGACCCTGACCTAACTAAGGTTGACCTTGACCTAGTCAAGTTGGATTTGTAGATTTCATGATGTAGAATGCTGATATGATGTTTGTTTGTGCTTACAGGACATAGTCCATCTTCGAGAGCATCCATTTGGAGAGTTGCTAGTGATCGTTAGAGAGAGACTGTCTGAGCTGAATGAGGATGAGATGCAGTTACTAAGAGACGTAGGACTATACTGGGTAGTAGTCCTACCACAGATCAGACTACATCGAGCCATGTTATTAGCTCTGATAGAGAGGTGGGATGAGGATACATGCTCCTTTCATCTTCCCTTAGGAGAGATTACAGTGACATTGGAGGATGTCTATAGGATCCTGCGGCTTTCGGTTCGAGGCGAGACCATCAAACCGAGAGCACAATGAGTTTGTGAGGAGATCCTTGCAGATGGAGAGTATTGTTTGGGATGGGTTCCACATATGTGAACTCAGTTAGATCAGATCCTTCTGTCATCCATACTGTTAGGCCCTACACCTTTAGTACGGAGAGTGATGCTTTTTATAGTATCCTTGGTTGTGTTGCCCAACACAAAGGGTACAATATTTTCTGCACCTCTTACCCATCTTAAACGAAGAATGGAGAGTGATATGATCATGTTCTCATGGGGTCGCAACATGTTAGCCCAGCTATACCATAAGGTATGTCAACTAGTGAGATATCAGAGAGAGAGTCTTTCGATATGCACACTCTTGCAGATTTGGCTGTTTGAGCATTTCGCATGTACACGTCCACAGGGTGCTCCAGTTATGGTAGATGCGAGTACATCGAGAGTCTTTTCTTATCCTCTAAGAGATGCCTAGTAGTTCAGAGATATCCTCTATTGGAGGGTACGTCTAGACCACATTCCGGGCACAGATGTGATATGGAGACCCTACTGCCAGATGATAGAGTGGCCAGATACATGATTCTCGATGAGACATTCACATCGGTAGAAGCTGCTAGAGGGTCATCAGAATCATATAGTGATGCCATACTATTATGATCAGGTGATGAGACAGTTCAGCTTGTTACAGGGAGTCCCCAGAGCACTACCTCGTTATGTACATCTGACAAGGTGTTATAAGAGTCCCGATGCCATACACCGACCATCAATAGCAGACATAGAGGACAATGATGTAGATGAGACAGATGATATAGAGATACCATTAGATGTGACCTATGCAGGCATGAGCCGAGATTACATCAGGTATTGGAGTTTGCAGGGGACCCGCCCCATCTTCCCTGAGGATTATCCTACAGGTGATCCAGGCCTTTCAAAGAGGACACACCGGGATAGTGGTACCGTAGAGGAGGATGAGGATCTTAGAGATGAGGAGCACATTTCTAAGGGAGACCCCATTAGGGAGGAGAGAGAAGAAGAGAGAGCATAGGAGATGCCCCCAGTTGGTGATACTGGTGCAGATGTACACTTTTTTCATGCATCACCATTGAGATCATGACAACCTCCACACACCCACACAGAGACACCACCGCTGAGGCCTAGACATAGTGAGAGTGGAGAGAGTAGTCACTCCATTCCCCCACCATCTAGACCCTTTAGTGACGTCTAGGAGGGAGACCTAGGTATGAAATATGATATTTGATTACAAATGTAACTTAATTTGAGATGAAAAAGCACTAAATTGATAAATGAATTTTCCTTCTGCAGCTAGCGTAGCAGAGTGAAGGAGTTTTGTATCCGAGATTTTGAAGGATACATGTATATCCTACCAACTGCTAGCCAGTGAGCAAGAGTCTTCCATTGGTCGCAGAGATCCCGACAGGCATGCCGATATCTTTACATGTGTCCAACAGGAGCTGAGGTTGTGTAGAGAGAGAGAGGAGAAATTGATGGCTGACTTGCATGAGATGAGCATATTGAGGAGCCACTCATGGACACACAAATCTTCATCTTCCTATCATAGGCAAAGGATCAAATCAATGGTAAACAGACCGACCAAGTAAAGTGAGAATAGAGACTTCTGAAAGGTAATAGATTCAAATATGGACAAAGAAATGATGCATTGATAGATATAGCACATCAAAAGTTACATTTGCATATATTAACTAAGTGAGTAAGTTACTAGACACATGTTTTTAGTTCATATTCATTTGGTATAACTACAAATGAAATGCATAAAGAAGTGTTATAGCATGAACATGAGATAGTGGTATCTAAACAAAGGTAAGTTTTCAAAACTTGCATTCAAGGTATCAAAGGATACTACATGAACAATCATTAATACCATGAATCAATGCCCATTTTACTACAATACATGTGCATATTATCCGATTTCAAGTGTTACTATAGGGTAAAAATGAAGTTAAACTAGAACATTGGGGCAGTCATGGGTATGGTCATATGACAAAGTTGTCATACATGCAGTCATTGGTTTAGTTTGAGCTTCACTTGGTTTCGATAATAGTTTAATATTCTCTACTTAACAAGGCCAACCACGTGAAGGTGGAAGCTCATTTGCCCCCCTCCCCCCCCAACATCACTCTAAATTACT
This sequence comes from Chamaecyparis obtusa, assembly GCA_027943335.1. Classification (NCBI taxonomy): domain Eukaryota; kingdom Viridiplantae; phylum Streptophyta; class Pinopsida; order Cupressales; family Cupressaceae; genus Chamaecyparis; species Chamaecyparis obtusa. Next base: position 5,487,393 of record BSBK01000497.1, on the reverse strand, counting down.
CATTAACATCTAATAACATTCATTCATCCATTTTTTAAATATAACATTCAATCATTATAATCACATGATAACATTCATTAACACATAAAATTCATTAACACACAACATTCATGAATAATTCATTAACACATCATTCATCAACATTTACTAGTACAAAATTACATCCATTAAGACAACGTTCTTTCATTACCAAAAAATGTTAATTACAATCATTTCTTTTTTGGTTTCTTGCTCATTTTTCTATGGTAACGGCTAAGCAGAGCATCAATATCCTTGTCATTCCCCTCCTCTACTGATTCTAATGCCAACACATGTCTCCTCCTCATCTATTCAGGAACAGGAGGCTGTTGCACCAAAGGGGGGTTCGTTGCCATAACAACTACGTCATGGGTTAAATTCACACCATTTTATATTAGTGTTACAAGTATTTAATTAAGTAAAAGAACTATAAATCAAAAAAGAAATTTAAAAGAACAAAATATAGATTTTCTTTACCTGAATGTGCCACATGATCTACATGGTGATCACTCTGAACATCCTCCACTTGTTCAGCATGACATTCTGTATGCTCTAAAATATACACAAAAAAGGTTACACCAATTTCAATTTAAGATGTTAAATTATATTAATAATTACATAATTAATTTTAAATAGCAAATGAACACCTCCATCGACACTACAATGCACATTAGGGGCTTCATCATGCAGCGTAGGATCTGTGTTACGATTAGGAGGCTGCATTGCAATGTCATGCACATTATTATCAAATAGATTGTTGCTCAAGTATTCAATTTCAAATATATTTTTTTTGGCATATTTACCTGTTCACATGATGTAGGAGACTCTTGGGTTGGGCAAGTGTAAGCTTGGCATAGGCGTTCAGCCACAGCTTGATAGCCTTCTTTGAAGGCAATTTTTTTGTGTTCTGTCGTGGCCTCTAAATTAAATTTTGAGCCCTGCATTTTTTTATTAAACAAAATTATTTGCATTTTATTAATAATTTTGCTCTAGAATTCATTTACTGCTACTTAGAATTCGTGCTTTAATTTTTGAAGATCCACCAGAGCCAAGTTTGTGCTGCCCAATCTTTTGCAATCTGGCCTTTGTTGCCTTTGATGTGTCCTGCAACCTATGAAAAGTTTGAAATATGTTACATGATATAGATATAAAGATCACTAATTAGTGCATTATTACATTCTACTAGTAGTTAATACTATTCCATACCTTATTCTCTCATTTTCTGGTGTAATTCCTCTTTGAACATCCCCTTTCTCGTTTGCATCCAAAATGAACTCATTCCAATCCCTCACTGGAATAAAGGGAGGACGCTTGTACTTTGGGTTCTGGACAAGACTCCTTCTATATGAGTCCCTCAAAGTCTTAAGATGTTTGACAGCTTTTTCTACAAATTTCTTCTCCTCAAAAATATTACTACCAAACTCATGCTCTAAATCTTTAATGTGCTAATCTTATAATTTTTTGTCTTGCAAGTTCCACCTTTTAAGAAAAAACACAAAATTGTTAGATAGAAAAATTAACTAAAGTTGTGTACCTTGAATATAGTAAAAGAAAAGGCCTGAATGAAAGGAAAAATACTATACCAATTAATGATATGAAATAAAAATAGTGAGATAGTGTTAGTTCACTTATGATGTTCGACCTTGTACGTATGGTGGGCCCGAATATCTTTAATGTGAAATCATAAAGCATCTTATAAAAAGAATCGTTTCCTGCAAAAATGTCATGGGATCATCAATCCAAAACTTGTTATGAATAGGTAAATGCATATTACAATATAAATAATAATATTTTCAAAGTACCTGGAAGTTTAGGACATTTTAAAGGTATCAATTATTTATCGTCAATAAACAATGATGTCTGCATAACTCTTGTGCTAGAAATATGAGTAGATCCAGGAAACGATGGTGAGTTATCACCAATACAGGTACTTTGATCTGTATCTGGAGTAGCAGATGGTGCTGGTGTATCTCCTACTCCACAAAATTAATCCACTATGAGATGCACCCAAGATTAAAGTACAAATAATCAAATCATAATTAACACAAAACCAAATATAGCAAAATAAAGATTTACCAGGCATAGACCATGAAGGCGTCGATGTTTGCATGCCCCTTATTGCCGACATTACACTCGTCAATCTCTGATGGACATCGGTCGACCTCCTAAGACGAGTCACCTGCACTTGATCACCTGAACAATACATTGTTAGCAAAGACATTATGAAATAATAAAAGTAAGAGTTAACTTAAGAAGTTTTTGAATGTTCCAAAAAAAAAATTTCTTGTAACTTATCAACTTAAGGATTATTTTAACTGAGGTGGCCGAAGCTCTGCTAGTACCGGCCTCACCACAATGTCCATGACCAGGTACTTGAGCAAGCAAAAAATCCTGTAACAAGAACACATACATATTTTAGTTCATGACATAAAAGAGTATAAAATATAAACTTTTATTGAACTTTTGTTATAACTAAAGATTCATTACTGCTTACTTCAAAATGACATGCTTGCGCCATCAATTCATCTAGCCTCTTCAGTATCTCCTCGGTTGGATTTGTATATTCCAAAATGCTAATAATTTCTGTATTGACTATTTTTAGTTTTCTCTTCAACATATTTATTATATTAGGGATTTTTGGGATAGCCTCATCTGTATCTACAACTATTGCCTATGTTGTTGCAAGTGCTTTTCCCCTATCTTGAACATCAAATTGTGATAGGAATATCAGTAAAACTATCATAATAACTCTAAAATCCTAAATAAAATAACATAATAATATAACATTTTTCAACTATCTAATTTGTACAATTCAATAAGGTTTATCGTTGCTGAAGAATGGGTGGGAGGAGAATCCCCACGGCCTCTATCATGTGGGGGATCCATATCGTCCTGTGATAAAGATTAAATATAAAAACTTCAGCAAACTGAAATCAATAAACTTAGCAAAAAAAAATTTATTAATAAAATGGTATATTGGAGTCATAAACTTGAGGTTAGTTTAAATGGTATATAGTACTTACCACCCTCATGATAGTAACTTTGTTTGTATCTATGCGATTTAAATGGTAATCTATTAGCAGTTCTTCCCTTGCACTTATTGATTTTATCGTACATACAAAAATTTGATTCTCCTCACGCACCTCAAATATGCAATTGGGTTGTTTATTAGTTGAGGAAGGAAGCATACTATTTAAAAACCCGCAATATTCCCTGTTGCTTTTGGTCTCCCATCAATATACATAGCAAATCTTTTACTTTGATCATTTTCTTTCCATTGTATATAATTTGCTGATAGTGCATACCTACGCATACTTTTTTTATATTGAACAATCTGCATCCAATCATTGTAATTGTAATAAGGACCAACATACTCCATCAATTCAACAATTTTTTTATAACATACCTTTATCCCATCCGTGGAAAATAGGCCCAAACCATGTAATGAGGATGGAGCTATGCGATATATCCTCTCATTAACAAAAAAATCAGTGTTAATTGGAGGTATCTCATTGGGCACCCATTATTTCTCAAGATGTGTGTACCGAAAGGACACCTTGATGTCTCATTTGGTCTCATCATCATAAGAACATGACCCCGTTTAATAAGGAAAAATTTCATGCGTTTATTGATTTTTTTTTCTAATATTTTGACCTCTAGTTGATCTCCCTATTTTAGTTGTACTACATGTAGAACTTTCATCTACCATTCCCTCATTTCCCTCATTCGATGTAGATAGATCTGACAAGTATCTATTTGGTGAGTCCTGTAATCCATCAAATGAGATATTGTCACGTCCCCACTTCAAATAGAATTTTGATAATAATAAAATAATATATATAGAATAATCAAGTCGTGACCCATACGTATGGTTCTTCTTTGTCTATACATGGGAGATATAAAATGTAAGTTGAAAGTGAAGGAAAGGCACACAAATAGGAATCATATAAAAGGATAAACAAGAAGAATATAACATGTCGAACTTTCTACGTCGATTATTCGACACATTATATGATTATATAATATGTCTATTTATAACATACGTACTCAGTGATAAACACAAAGAATATAAGAAAATTATGTCTATTTATTGACTTATACCTGCCGATCCATGTCATTGTGCAGGATCTTCGCTAAAGGGGTTAAATTTCTTGCATATATTAATCATTTATCTTAAGTTAGCTAAAAATTACATGATACGTATGCTACAAATAACGTAGAAGACAACATGAACAATATGCAAGATTGTAAACATGAACAAATTTACCTTATATATGGAATGCAAGATCATCAATAGAAGGGGTGACGATGTCTGTAGTCAATTGCTTGTTTGCAAAAAGGGTGACAATCAAACAAAATATATACATGTATAAGTAGCAATTAATTGAGCATCATAAGCAAAACATTGGTAATTATAAATCACATATGTTGTAATCATTAGAATTGAACACAATAAATATGTAATCATTAGAATTGAAATCAATAAATCAATATTAAATATATATATACTAATCAATATAAATATATATAAATAATTAAATCACATAGCTTGTACATTTCAATCATATCATTGATCATCTTGTTCATCCATCTCATCATCACTGTCATCATCATCGCCATCATCATCAACATCATCATCACCACTATCATCATCATCATCATCATCATCATCATCATCATCTTCTTCATCATCTTCTTCTTCTTCATCATCTTCAATATCTTCTTCTTCCATAACATTATACTTTATCGGCCTTCCTCTTGGATCATGTCTAACAACAAATGACCAGCCTTGTTTATGTGTGACCTCTAAGTAAAACACTTGCTCACATTGACTTGGAAGAACATATGGCTCATCTCCAACTGGCTCAAATGACCTTGTATTAATCATTGTAAATTCATTATCATGTTGAATAACAGTTCTATCAGGATCATTTTAATTCAGTCGTAGCTTGTACCATTTGACGATGAATAGAACTAATTTAAAAGAGTTAAAGTCGCACTCGATTATATCATCCAAGATATCATAGTATCGATTTTGAGATTGTTGAGGATGTATGTCGTTTCTAGATGATATAATAGTGACCTCAAAAACTGCAGTTATCCCAGAATCACAAGTTTTTTTCATGTCATCCAACTTTTTTATGCAAAATTTGTGGTCATGATAGTACATAGCTTTGTGGTGCTTGATCTGCAAATTTTTCAAGCGTGTGAAAATTATTTGCATCGTGAGTTGATATGAAACATATGGGTCATGATCATTAATAATTTTTTACGTACCTCTTTACCTCTTAAACCATATGCTAGATCAATTACCATTGGCGTAACATTGAAATCTCCATTACGATGAGCTTCTCTAACCAAGCAACACTTTCTCATGTTAATAAACAACCATTTTGTTGAAATCGTTCAATCCATACCGTCATCCAATCAAGATTGTTTGCAATATACAAATGTATTGCATCCCACTCTCGACCAACTATATAAAATAAATACACCAATTAAAAATAATTTGTATTGAAGATTTATAAGAATTAATTAACTATAATAACATCTTATATTTATCTCTCGCTTTCCTCAATCTACCTTTGCCCTTCAAGTACTCCCATTCGAATTTGTTAATGGAGTTGGGATCCCAAATACGATCTACATGGATCTTTGCTGCAAATTTAAGAAGATATTGACTAATGTACACCATAGTTTGGTATACCATATATCCCTCCACCGTAGAACCCTGAGGATGTGCTCTTTGTCGAACCAAGCCTTTCAAAAATTTCAAGTGTCTCTCAATCATCCACATTGACCTAGTTGGTACAGGTCTACACAATTCAATCTTCTCAACTTGATCTATGAGGTAGTGTTCTTGTGTATTGAAAAAAGTTGAAGGTAGACACTTTTGCATTTTACACATAAAATAAAATATTTTTCTCTTCCAATATTTTATATCTTTTTTATTGATTTCTTTTGATGACAACCACCTCATGTATTTTCCAAGATTATATATAACTTGTTTGACACTGTTGTGTGGGAGAGATAGAGGTAGAACGTACTGCAATATTTGTAAAATGATCTTACCAATATTTTATAAAAGGATGCAATGAAAACTACATACATTATACTAATATATAGTGAATACAAAATAACATGAATTACCTTAATAAATGTATGTCAATCATGTGTTTTCATCCCTGACCTAAATTCACTTTTCTTTGATATGAGATTGTTTATATTCACAACAAATCCTGTGGGAAATCGTATTTTTTTTATGACTTCTTTTATAGCATTGCTTTGTTGCTTCGACAATAACCAAGGGCACTTGTATCAATCTGGTCTCCATTGTTATTTGATCGAATGACATTTTTCATTGCATGGTTGGATTCTTCAATGTCACTACAAATTTTGATAATTTTATCTTTGTTATGCCTTCCATCCAATATTTTTCATAATGTCTCTGTTACATTCTTTCCAATATGCATAGCATCAACAAATGCACGATTGGGAGTTGCTTGTAGTACAACAACCTACTAAATTGCGTAGGATAATATTTTAGTCTTTTTGGAAGTTGGTTATTAATGTCTTAACGACCTTCACGAGCATCAATTACATCATTAGTAAACAAAACACAATATCAAAATATAAATTTCAAACAAAAACCATCAGATGAAATGACATTACCTCAACAATTTATTTTATTGTATTCCAACTTCCATAGGCGAGGTGTCATTCTTCGTGGCTTTGATGTAGTCTCTTCTTTCCCATTGAAAATATGTTTTTCAGTAATTCGGTACTTATGATTTCTGTGGAGAAAGTGTCTATGCTCATCGAACACTTGCTTTCCTAAACTTTTTGAATGACGAGATTTCATCTTTGGACCACAAACTGGATATGCAAATTTTTCCTTTGTCTGAAGACCTACAAGATCGTGTATAATTGGATTAAATATGTTAATTTTGTGTTAGCACTATAACATATCAAATAATAAGTGTTAAGAAGAGAACATACCACAAAAATGTGTTAGCCTAGGGGCATTATGTATTGTCCATACAAGCATTGCATGAAATTGAAATTGTCTTTGTCCTATTGGTCTAGAGATGTCATACATAGTGACCCCATTTCATAACACCATCAACTTGTCGATAAGGGGCTCAATATATATATTGATATCTTTAACTTGGTACTTGCCTAGTTGAATGAACAAAACTATTACATAATTATTATGACTATTTTAATGGATTATTTATAATAAATTAATTTAGATGACTATTAAATGAAAAAAAAATACCTAGAACAATCATTGTCAACATTATGTGCTCCCTCTTTATGGACATCCAATGAGGAATATTATTATTGGTAACAAAAACATGCCACACCGAGTAAACAGATCTCATCTCTCCAAACGGATTGACACCATCCGCTACCAATGAAAGCTTGAGATTACGAGGTTCTTCTTTAAAGTGTGGTCAAGTTTCCTCTATTTCCTTAAATGTCAAACCATCTGCAGGCATTTGCATAATGTCATCTCAACTTCTTTTGAGTGCATGGTAATCCATAAATTGTAGCAAGCTATTTCACCTGAATAATCGTTGCAGACGTGGAATAATGAGAATATACCGAAGAACCTTGCAAGACACCTTTTTTGTTATTTGATCTGATCGATAACTACTAATATGACAATCAGAGCATTCTGTTGCAAATTCATGCTTTTTATGATATATAATATGATCATTCAAACATGCATGTATTGTTTGATACTCCATTCCAATATCTTTCATAATGGCAGATAATTCTCGGTACGAGCGAGGTAGAATGTTTGATGGTGGTAACAAACACTCACCTATCAACCTACGACCAAAAATACAATTTGTTAATCTAAAGAATATTAATTGTTACATGATTCACCCTTTGTTAACTGTAAGAAAATTATGACTAAAAAAATGAAAAAATATGACATACATTAACATACGTGTCATTGCTACGTTGGATAAACCATTCATAACCTTCAAGCTCACCAACAACAATACAACGACAAGAAAAGTTGTTTGGGAGCCTTAGTATAAGGGCTCGTATGCCTTCTCAAGTATAGGTACATCAAGGTCATCTGCATCAACATCATCATCATCATCATCATCATCATCATCATCATCGTGATCTTCTTGATCATCGTGATATTCTTCCATGGATCATTACCTTCTACTTCTATATTCACACCTCCATGTTCCCTCATTTGGAAATCCACATTCTCCGGATTGTCATGGTCCATAACATGAAACCCAGAGTGGTTGACCTATATCAAAATGATGACCTTAAATTAACCATGACCATGATGTCATCATCAAATCATGTCTTATGTATTTTATAAATTATTAAAATACATAACAATGGATGAAATTTGTTTCCCCTTTCAATGTGACCATGTTGCCTACAATGTTCCTCGATTGTTTTGATTAGATATCTTTGAGTCTTTAAGCCCTTACAAATTTTGCAGGGACAATAACATTTTTCGTCACCTTTTCTTTTAAAGTTAGACCACAATCTAGCAATTGTCTCCTTATTTTGTTGTGGGTTGATATCGTCAGACATGGTCTTTCTTGAATGGAATGACTCGTTGGTGGAAGAAGGATGATTTGTTTGCAACCTGCAGATACAAATCATCACTGAACAACCATTTTCTCAACTCTAATTTTCTCAACGCAAAGGGACATTTATCATACCATAGAAACCTGATTATTTTTATATGGAATACACCAAGAAGTACCATAAAAAATATTAACCATTTACAATTATGAAAAGTAAACCTAAATCAAATAGCTCATTTTTTTTATCAACATGTGTAGTCTCTGTGTATATGAAAAATGAAAGAAATGTCAAGTTGAAATAAAATAGTGAACAAAATAGTATTCCACATAGAGTGAATGAAATATACCATCAAAAGAAGGTGACAAAATCTTGTCACAAAGCATAGACATAGGAAATAAAAAAGGGACAAAAGACAAGAAATAAGAAAAATCATTACGACTATAGAAAAATCATTAAGACTATAGAAAAATCATTAAGACTATAATCACAAAAAGAAACACTCTTTGTCAACAATGTTCAAAATCATTAGGACTATAGAAAAATAATTAAGACTATAGAAAATCAAATTTTAGAAATGGACGTTTCTGATGCTTTGCCATTACAACAATTGAGCATTCATCATTTGGTATTGTGTATTCCATTTAAGTATGTCACCAATGTTCAAAATCCTGTCACCAAACACAGACATAGGAAATAAAAAAGGGACAAAAGACAAAAAAAAAAAGAAAAATCATTAGGACAATAGAAAAATCAAGTTTTAGAAGTGGACGATTCTGATGCTTTTCCATTACAACAATTGAGCATTCATCATTTGATACTTCTTGGTGTATTCCATTTAAGTATGTCAGGCACAAAGTATTCCATTTACATTTGACAAACATGTAGATATGACCAAGCATTTATGTAAGGGTCAAGGACCTATAGGTATATCTAAGTTTGATATATGACCTTTGATGCCATAATTATCAATTGCACTTCAAAGTGCAAAGATGCCAAAAAGATGTAAAATTGCATTTTTATAACTGACTGTGCAAGTTAAGAAGAAGTTGAAAATCAGTTTGTAAGGGGATTTTGGTCGATTTTGTACGTGAGTTTTATGGGAGAGGAGTCTTAGAAGTTGTGGGGAGGTGTGTATGGTCGAAGAAGACAATGTAATGAACTACCAAGCAATAAACTTTTAATTCTTTACAAACAGTCACTTCTCTGCTCGTGAAGACACAGTCTGGTGTTTATATTATTAAACCCTCTATTCAATGCATCATTGATAGGAAAAACATTCATTGATTGGTATTATAAGTTTTGATCATTCCATGTACTGATTATATTGTTTTGAAGTCTTAAAATCAAAGAATTTCAGTCCTTTTATTGCCTTGTATTACTTGGGCCTATAAGTGTTTATGCAGGGAAGGTGAAAGGAGGTAAGGAACAGTGACTGTCTTCCAACTTTTAAATTACATTTCTATTGCACTACTAATGTTGTTGAATAAGAAACCTTCATTCCAAGTTTGTAATTTGGTGTTAACAAGGGAAAATAGTAACTGCAACATCACTACCAAGATATTACAACAAACTTGCAATTTTTTTCAAGTATAGCTTACAAACATTAGAAGTCTTGTGAATAGTCTTGGTGAGTTTAAGCGCCCTTTTGAAGCACTTTAGAAATATTGAATACATCATTGCTTTGTCAAATAGTCTTGGTCTAATAGAACTCCCAACAATTCTTAAACATACTTTATCTGATATGATGAATTCTTAAACAATTAAGGTTGGAGTAGACATAGTTATCACACAGTTTTTTGTGTGGTACAAGGAAGATTTGGCTAGGTCAAATCTTCCTTCATGCTAGCAGTCTACAGAATTAGACCTTTATTAAGAATTCGTCATATCAGATAAAGTAATTCCGACCAACATGGGAATAGAAGTACAAAAAAAAAGGTCAAATTTTATACATATATCTTGCCTACCGATACATTTCATTTTATTTCATTTTGGCATAGTCCGTGAGCAAAGGAGTGCTGAAAGAGGCGGTATAAGGTGGGAAGCTGTACTAGGTTGACACCGCACACCTATATGCAAGTAAGTTCGAACCAGTGGTTGAATATCACAAAAGTGCGGACCGACGAGCAATAAAATCTTCATTTTAAGTCTTAACTAATAGATTAAGCATATTATTACTATGCTTAATGTTCTATTTTAATGCATTTAACACAAAAAACAAAATTACAAAACTGAACCAGTGACATGTTTACAACAAAGGTCTAATAGAACTCCCAACAATTCTTAAACATACTTTATCTGATATGATGAATTCTTAAACAATTATTAAAGAATTCATCATATCAGATAAAGTATGTTTAAGAATTGTTGGGACTAGTCCTTTGGCATCTATTAAACAGAATAGAATTTTCAACATATTATTATCATTCTATTTCTTTGTTGTAAACATGTCATTGGTTCAGTTTTGTAATTTTTTTTTGTGTTAAATGCATTTAAAATAAATGTCTAATTCTGTAGAATATTGGTTAGACAAATCTTCATTGTCTTCTGATTGTCTTCTTTATATACTAGCATTTAAATGGAACATGAAGCATAGCAATAATATGCTTAATCTATTAGTAATTATCTGCATTAATCTGCCAATTACTAATAGTTTTGTACTACACATGCAACGTATTGTCAGTTTGAAGATAGTCTGTGCCATGTGTGATACTTAAGTAATGGGAAAGTTATGATGATTTAATTGTAGAACTACTGGTCCCTTGAAACGTTCAATGTGATCTGCTCGTGAAGACACAGTCTATTGTTTATATTATTAAACTCTCTATTCAATGCAACATTGATAGGAAAAACATTAATTGATTGGTATTATAAGTTTTGATCATTCCATGTACTGATTATATTGTTTTGAAGTCTTAAAATCAAATAATTTCAGCCCTTTTATTGACTATTCCTGTATAGTGCTTGGCGTGCAAACAATCTTTTTCTTGAAGAACCAATGATTTCTTAGGCTCTATCAAATAGTTGGCAAGCAATGATGTATTCAATATTTCTAAAGTGCTTCAAAAGGCTTAAACTCACCAAGACTCTTCACCAATACACCCCCCATCCCACCATCCACACCCATCCACTCATGTCAAGATCTTGTCCAAAATCATGTTGAAATATCCATTGACCTAAATCAAGATCCTTCCCTCTCACTTCCTCCGTTACATAATCACTTTTGGAGTATATTCTAAAGTCCTTGAATCCAAGCAAATGTAAGTCAATAACACCAAATATATCACTTAAACTCACCAAGACTCTTCACAAGACTTCTAAGTGATATATTTGATAAGAAAGTGGCCACTATATCAAAACATTGAGAATTGATCTAGGTAGTGAATACATATCAAATGATTTTCCAAACTTTTACAAAGAAAATAGCATAAAGAAACAATTTACAACAGGTATACTCCTCAAAAAAATAGAGTATCTAAGAGAAACAATAGAACAAGTATAGAAATGACACAAATTAAGATAAAAGAAAAACATCTACCAAATGAGTATTGGGATGAAGCAGTTGCATGTTCACTATACATGTTAAATAGATGTCCAACAAAAGTAGTGATAAATAAAACTCCAGAAGAGCTTGGAGAAAAATGATGCATTATATAACACAATTGAGAGTCTTTGGATATGTGACATACTCATTAATACCACAGGAGTTGAGAAAGATAACTTTAGAAATGACTCACTATGTCTAGATTAAGAACAAAACAACAAAAAATAATTGGACGGATATTTGTTGAATAGGTGATCCTCCTTTGAGTTTGTGAGGTACAACTCCCTCTTATGATATAATATGGTTTTTTGAATGTTGTTTTGACCGAAAAATAGTAAAGGAAAAACTAACACCCAAGCATAGGCATGATGTTGATGTGAATAGTAGGTTTACAAATAAAGGGAGAACAAGAAAATGTTTCACAATTCATCTTTTTAAATGCAAAGAGAAAATAGGGCACAAGTTTAATAACTTATTTCCAGATATATAACACCTCATAACTCTTAGTCTATATAAATTTCTATAAACATAACTATACTAAACATTAAAATATCAGAAGAGAAACCACAATACTCAAAGTTAATTTGCAATTGGGAAGACCTAAATATCACCCTCTAAAATGACATCATTATTCCTCACTAATATTACCAGTATATGCAAAATGCCTACTGTCCTTCAATTCATTATCACCCATAGTAGTCAAGTTAGAGGAATCCACTTTCTTAGCACTCTTGACAAGACTAGAGATGTGAACATTAGGAACTTTTCCAGAATTTACATCTTGAACCGGCTCAGAGGATCCTTCATTCTCAAAATTATTTTTAGAAGAAGGCAAGTTATCTTCAGGATATCCATTGTTTCACCTAGGGTTTCCATAATTGACTTTCTCAGAAGCCCCAACACTATCCATATTCCTATTATCTAGAAGACCATTATCACCCCCAAGAAGGACATCATTATAATATTTAGGCTTCCAAAATTTTGTTTCCTTCTTCTTAGGTTTAGGGGTAGGAATAAAATCCTTAAGAGGACATCGCTTGGACAATTGTCTGGACTTATTAAAAATATAACATACAAAGGGAAATGACTTGAACTCAATAGGCTACACACACTTCCCAAGTATGGATACCTGATCAACAAAAGAGGAGAGATCCATAGACTGGGCCACTCCAACACATATTCTTGCATAAAATAGATGCTTACGATCTACAATCATGACATTAATACAAAGAAGATCCTTGAATCCAAGCAAATGTAAGTCAATAACACCAAATATATCACTTAAACTCACCAAGACTCTTCACAAGACTTATAAGTGATATATTTGGTGTTATTGACTTACATTTGCTTGAATTCACAAGATCTTGACATGAGTGGATGGGTGTGGATGGTGGGATGGGGGGTGTATTGGTCAATGTGATCTACTCATGAAGACACAGTCTGTTGTTTATATTATTAAACTCTCTATTCAATGCAACATTGATAGGAAAAGCATTCATTGATTAGTATTATAAGTTTTGATCATTCCATGTACTGATTATATTGTTTTGAAGTCTTAAAATCAAAGAATTTCAGTCCTTTTATTGATTGTTCTTGTACAGTGCTTGGCGTGCAAACAATCTTTGTCTTGAAGAACCAATGATTTCCTAGGCTCTGTCAAATAGTTGGCAAGCAATGATGTATTCAATATTTCTAAAGTGCTTCAAAAGGCTTAAACTCACCAAGACTCTTCACAAGACTTCTAAGTGATATATTTGGTGTTATTGACTTACATTTGCTTGGATTCAAGGACTTCATAATATTGACTTACATGGGGGGTGTATTGGTGCAAGGCGCCTAGGCCATTCAATTTTTCTTTGGGACTTGAGTTCTATATTTTGTTTTGCTTTGTAATAAAGGATGTCTTCTAAATTCCTAGACCATCCTATGGTTTGGTTTTAGTCCTTGTGTGGTGGTGTGTATGGTAGAAGAAGACAATGTAATGAACTACCAAGCAATAAACTTTTAATTCTTTACAAACAGTCACTTTTCTGCTCGTGAAGACACAATCTAGTGTTTATATTATTAAACTCTCTATTCAATGCAACATTGATAGGAAATGCATTCATTAATTGGTATTATAAGTTTTGATCATTCCATGTACTGATTATATTGTTTTGAAGTCTTAAAATCAAAGAATTTCAGTCCTTTTATTGTTTTGAAGTCTTAAAGATGTGAAACCCTGTGAATACTGATAGTACTCGCAGTCACAGGTCTAACACGTGGGGTTTTAGCTTTTATTTTCCGCACTTCCATGATATGCTGGGAAAAATTCTCTCTTACGTGGGGTTTTAGCTTTTATTTTCTGCACTTTCGTGATATTCAATCACTTATTCAACATTTTTTTACAATGAAACCAAAAGTAGCATCAATTTTACCTTGAAATCAGTTGATGAGGAAACAAAGAACCCACCCTTAGTTGACTGGTTGCTCTGTATCTTTGGAAATTGAACACCATTAGAAGTGGAAATTCACGGGCCACTTCTAATGGTGTTCATGTGACTTCTAATAGTGGCGTGAACACCATTAGAAGTGTAGAGATTAGGGTTTCAAACCCGTGACAAATGAAAACAATTTGAAAAAAAAAACAATGTACCCTTCATTAAGCAAATGCCAAAAAAAATGAATCTCTTACCAAGGCTGCAATGAAATGGTTGAAATCGAATGCCTATTCCTCTTGATGCTTGCTTGGATTTGAGAATAGTAAGGAGATGCCAGAACTTACAGGCTAGGTGTCAACATACAACTTCCCTCCTTATACTGCCTCCTTCAGCACTCCTTTGCTCACGAACTATGCCGAAATGAAATAAAATGAAATGTGCCAGTAGGCGGGATGTATGTATAAAATTTAACTTTTTTTTTTACTTCTATTCCCGTGTTGGTCGAAATTACGACCACTATTTAGGGTCGTAATTCCGACCAACACGAGAATAGAAGTAAAAAAAAATCAAAATTTTCTTCTATAAACTGACCATGGAAAATCATTTTATAACTTGGTCGAAAATGTTGGTCTAAAAAGTGGGTCAAATGTACTAGTGCGCATTGTAGCTTCCATCAAGAACATAATTGCTTCAGATAAGAGAATCTCATACATAAATATTGATTTGACTTTACAGTTAGTAGTGATGAGACATTTTTGTATTCTTTCAATTTGTTTCCACTTTTGGTTTGAAAGGTTGCTCCCCCAAGCCTCACAACCATAGAGCACAACTGGTGTGACCAGAAAAGCCAATAAGAGTTTTCTTGTTTTTCCAATCCCATAACTCTGCTTTTCTACACCAATTTTGTAGCAGGCTCTCTAACCCCCTTGTATCCATTTATTTATACAAGTCCCCTGGTTGAGTCTTTTGTGAAAACCAATTCCCAAGTACTTGTATTATTCCACAATCTCTAACACACTTCCTTTAAAGATGGGGTTAATCTACTGCTTCTTTTTCTTTAGAATTTTCTCTTATAAAAAATTGTATAGTCAAATTATCTATTTTACAATAATAAAAACAAAATTGTCAACAATATATTCACACATCGACTAGCGGGGGTGACTAGTTGTGTCATGTGACGTTGTGGTAGTTTCTACAACTATCATGCGGTGGTTCAATAAGCATGGCATGCCCTACAATGAGTATAGGGTACTCTATGTAAATAGGGTATGAACTACGAATTAAAATCTTTCATTTTCTAAAGAACTTAATAAAATTAAATTAAAATATATTTGATCAATTGTGCAGGCATGTGATGATAGTGTAATTGTACAGTTGTGTGAACAAATGTACAATGGAGGCAGGTGAAAAATAAATAAATAAAGGGATCAAAATTAAGTGCTTTGATTTTAAGGATTGGACAATCGATCTTAAAGTTCTTGGACCTTTTGAATGCAATAATAGAGTCAAATTTGATCCAAAACACTCTAAAATTGCAACTATTTTTGGATATGACAAGCATCGCCCAACTTCAAATCCTTGTAGAAATGACCTAGCATGTCCAATCTGGACAAATCAAAAGACAAAACTAAACACCTTGATCTCAATGATAAGCTGATATTTGTACCAACAAGCTCCAAAATGAACATTCAATACAAAGTCACAAAAAGAAATCTCTCCAAAATCTGGTATTTCTGTCAAGTTTTATTATTTTTTTACAGGTTAACATATGATGTAAGAGAAGAACATAGCTTGCTTTTCGAGATCAACCAAGATTTGCAACCTAACAAAAACTTATGTCTGGATCACTCTCAAAGCTAAGAAGGTGATTTGCAAATGAAAATCCTTGATGCCATGTTAGAGTCAATCAAAGATTTAAACTCTCCAAATCACCTACTAAACCAAAATATCCTTTTACAAGAGAGAAAATCAAGAGCATTAATTTTTTAATAATTGGTGCAAAATAATATTAGATCAAATGAGATAATAAACATATCTACTATAAAATTTTGCAAAGATTTTTATCTCCCTAAATAAACTTATATGAACTTGTGATAGGACTTAACTAATAACTAGTTAGATAATTATCTTGTTCACATTACAAAAATGGAATTTGAGTAATAAATACTCCTATTCAAACCAACAAGCAATGTTTAGTACTTCTTTTGGCAGAAGGAAAAACTTTTTCATTGTTCTACATTGTTTCTTTGCAAGGTAAAAATAATGGTGAATTGTTTGTTGTCAATTAGATTCAATTTTTTCAAAGGAATTTTTATTCCCAAGTTATTGTGCATCTTTGCACAATTGGTTGCATTTACTTTATAAAGGTAAAAACATAAAAAAAACCAGTGAAACACAAGGACATGTCCCAATCCTGGGACCTGCGCATTCCCAAGACAAGGGGACAAGGATGACGCATCCCCCCACTGTCGCTCAACTGTCCTTCCAATGCCACCTAAGCCTACGGGAATGTAGGCACGACACAACCTCCTCAAGACATTGTGGGGATGCCTAGACGTCTCTTGACCGTCCGAAGGATGTCTGTGCATTCCCCATTGACAAATGTATAAAAACTACATTTTTTGTAAGAAATTATAATTTATTTACTTTTTTTAATTTTTAGGGTTAAATGTGGACCCTAATTTTTGGTGGGTCTCATCTTGGCCCTCCAAGCTTACAACAGCCCCTCCAAGCTTCATTTTTACTCACAACTTCATTTCTCATTGTTTGCTACAACAAATAGAGAAGAGTTAAAAGGAGAGAAAAGAGTGATGGAAGGAGTCAAAGAGGAGTGACAAGGAGCAAGAAGTAGAAGAGGAAGAAGATTCTACACCTTGAAGATATTTTTCAAGTACAAAGTAGGGTTTTTGTTTGTTTTATTTTTTTATTTTCATTTGTTTTTGTTATTTTTTCATTTTTGTTATTTCATTTTCTAAATCATTTTTTGAGATGTATGATAATTGAAAATCCAACTGTCAAATCAAAAGATATGGCTTTCAAAAGTTGTGTTACTCTACTTCGCCAAAAAAAAATTTGAAATACTCCAATAAGCGCCAAAACTCATTTTGGGCATATTCTCGTCATATTCCAATATGGGGAAAATAATATAAAAGTGGTCAGCCTAAAAAGGGGGGAGTTACATTTTTTAGAACATTCTAGAGTGGTTAAACTTCCTAATATAAGAAGGCGAATTGGGGTTGCAAGAGACAGTTCTGATCGTGCATACGGTGGCTCTGGCTTGCAGGATATTGTAATGAAAAAGTCCATGTGGTTGTAGCATGTTATTTTTTTAAATGTTGTAATGTCATTTCATTGAAGATAATAGAAAGCAAGTGTTTCTATTCTTTCAATTTCCTGTTTATTTCTCTCTTGTGTTGTGTGTGTTTGGGTGAGTAAGGGGAGTACCCTTCATCATATTGGGAAGTTCTTTTCCAATGACTCCCATTTCAAGTAGCTCAATCTCCTTATTATAAGGAAATGATGTCGATGGTGGTGAGGGGAGGACCATCATATGTGTCACCAAGTGAGAAAAGATTGAGGACCACGATCTTGGATAATAACTATTCCAAGATCACTATTTTGATGAAGAAGATGAAGGCATGTTGGGTGGAGTCTAGATATAGCATACTTATGGATGGGTGGACGAACATTAGCCATTGTCCACTCATCAACATCATGGTTACATGTGCAGAGGGTCCATACTTTCTTAGGGCGGTTGATTGTTTAAGGCATTGCAAAGATGTTGACCTTTTATTTGAGGTCCTTATGGAGGCTATTGAGGTTGAGCCACAAAATATGGTCCAAGTAGCAACAGATGCAACACATGTACAAAGCTGCAAGGAAGCTTATTGAGGCAGGCTACATACATATTTAGTGGACTCCATGTTGTGTGCATATCATGAACATTGCACTTAAGGACATGGAGAAGATTGAATGGATTAGAGTGGTTAACAATGCAAGAGATGTGCAAATATTAATTTGCAACCACCACACGTCATATGCATTCAAGAGCTTCACGAAGTTCTTGAAACTAATTGAAACCATATATGCATCCTATTTCATTCTCTTAGAGCGAATGACTAAGTTGGAAGAGGCACTACAACTCATAGTTATGACTTGGGTTGAGGACAAGATAGAGTAGGGAAAGAGGGTGAAGGAGATAGTGAAGAGATGTATTTTGGAGTGATGCAAAATAAATAGTCTCTATCATTGCTTCATTTTTCCAAGTCATCATATATGGGAATGGGGATGCACCTACCCTTGGAGAGGTGTATGAGTGCATCGATTCTATGCTTGATTAGATGATATTTGTTGTGCAAGAGGACCCCACTTTAGCATTCTACAATGAGCACATTTAGCTAATCATTTAGCGTAGATGTGACAAGTTGAACACTCCCTTGCATAGGGTTGATTATGCATTGAATCTGAAGTGATACATGTCTAGGCTTGATAGAGTTACATCAATTCAAAATGACGAGGTAAATGCAAGGTTCTTTAGGAGCACTAATTAGATGTATGATGCTAATACTAATGGCATGATTCACACTAAGTGGATGAAATTCATGACTCTTAGGGGTTATTGGGATGCAATAAAGATGGATATAGGAACTATGGCATAAGAGGACCCGATTTTGTGGTGGAATTGTCATGGACAGAAATCAAATACTACCACACTAGCCATTTGTCCGTTATCTTAGGTTTCTAGTTATTCAATTGTAGAGAGGAACTAATCTACTTATAGCTTTCTCCACTCTCTTAAGAAATATACTTACCTTTAGGAGAGTAGAGAAGCTAGTGGTTGTACATAGTGCCTTGTGTATAATTGACCACAAGACACGAGTGTCCAAGGAAAGTCCAACAACACAATTGGATTAGAGCCAGAGGAGCCATCATAGATTGATTAGGATCAAGATGTTATGGCTTCAAATGTAAGCTAGTTGGTGTTCATTTGGAAGAGATTGATCATGAGGAGTTTGTCTTGAGGGATGATTAGAGGCCTCCCTTCACTATATTTTGTCATTTTGTACTTGTCTTGATAGCATGCTACTCATTGTAATAATCTTTATGCTATAATATAAATCTCCATTTGTTGATTCAACAATTTCATTTGTCAAATTGAAATTTTATTTAGTATTCTATTATATTCAATGTTCAAGTATTTAGTATTAGTATATTTGCAATTTGCTATTTTACTTCTTATACATCTTTTCATAATTAACATTTCAAGTACTATAGTTATAGTATATAGTATATACAACACCTCCCCTTAGTCATCCCCAAACTTAAGCCCTTTGTCCCCTATCCCCAAAATGTGTCTTGGTGCACTAAAATACTAAAAATAACCCTTATTTTTCTCAATTTAGGTTAATTAAAATTTACATTCATTGATTGATTTGGATAATCTAGTCAATTTATTAAGAATAATATTTTAACATAGTTGCATCTTATTATTATTGGTTGATGTTATTAATTAGTCCACTTTATTAAAAAGGGAAAATGTGTTCCAAAAATTCATTTAAATTCATTTTATTGCATTTTATTTTTACAAGCAACCCAAATAAAGCAAGTAGGGTAAGATCTTAGAGTGGTAGATCAAGTTGAAGGGCAGCTCACTCTACTCCCACAAACTATAGACTATGCTTCCACTACCTCTCGTGCTACTTCCCACCCCTGATGGAGATTAAGGTTGGTGTGTCCCCCCACTCCACGCACATGAAGGAAGTTGATGTATCCTCCCACCCTATAGGGGGGTTATATGGCTATCCACCCACCACTATAATTGGACCCCTCCCTAGAATTGAGGTCCCCATGCCCCCCACCCAAACTCACACACGAAGGATATAGAAGTGATTAATGTATCCAACACAATCAATAAACAATAATCACAAACAAAACAATCAAACCAAAGAAACCATGTCAAAAATACAATCAACAAAACAACCAATCCAACCAACTCCTACCACATTAGAAATAGTGAGTTGCCACCTCATCCAATCAACAAGAACAATCATGTGTAACCCAAGTTTGGATCATATTGTAAAGTTCCAATCATATCAGTACACCATGCCAAGAGTGCAATATCTTATTGAATAATGTTCCTTTTACTTCCAATGTCAATCATTAGATGGAGTGGTTGTCCTTCAACCCAACATTTAGTGCTAAAAAAGGCACTCTGATTCTTCAACATCAACTAGTGCTAGATGTGAAATTTAGGTAGATAGGTCTTGTGCACATATAACTTTTACTTGTCAAGGTTTTCAAACTTGTGATTACTACATCTATTGTCCTTGCTTTACGACCAAGCTTTTCACCGAGTCCATTAAGACTACCAAAAGTTGTTTGTAATGAGATTGTGTTGTCCAGTAAGAGAGTTTTAGTTCCCTAAAGTCTTTAGTTTGTGAGATGGTCTAGGAAATGAGGTTACAAGTTTTGGTGTATTCACTTATTTCTTAATGTTGTCAACTTGTCAATAGGTAGGCTCCTCCCAAGGTCCATAAGGTAAAGACTCCTTTGCAACTTGAATTATAGGGCTAAAGCTCACTTATGTACTTCAAAATTTTGTGCATCTCTATTTCGCAAAGATTCACACTCAAAAGTTCATGTCACTCATTTTTGTAGTATGGAGTATACCTTTTTATATGCATCATGGTGGTGCTTGAGTGGATAGTACCACATACCCTCAAAGAATGCAGACCATGTGTTCACATGTACAAATTCATTTATTTCTTTGCACTATAACACTTCTACCAATAGGGAATTAAAAAAGACACATCCAAAGTGGCAAAACTAATTTGTTTGATATCTATGTAACTTATTGATGTAGTAGGCTTATTAATTTGAAAGCCATTCGCTTAATATCTAACATACTCTTGCCTCGGAAGACTAGGATATCAAGATTTACTTGTACATTGATCTATATTGTGCTAGAAAATTGAGCTAGGTATCTCAAATTGTGTTGTGAGACCTAGTTCAAGGATTAGGTCATTAAAATTGAGAAAAACAGTCATGCCCCTTCAAAGCTTCTTTGATGACCTTGATTTTTTTTAATAAGCTTATTTGCATCATCAACCATTGTTGGTCTAGATGACACTCATCGAGATACTATGAAATTGAACATAATTGAGTTCCTTTTCTACTAATGCTTGAAACAAGTTGTTGTGCAATGACAAGAAAAATAATGGCGTTAGGACAAAACATAGGTCAAGGAGATGGTGTGAGGGATCTAATTTAATACCCATGATATGTGCTACAGCCAACAGATGTAGGGGGATCAACCATCAAAGAGGCAAAGACATCAACCCAAACTAACTAGCGACTTATATTAAAATTGTAATGCAATGTAAACATAAGTGCAAAAACGACTATAAATTCAATAGCATAACAATATAGTAAACAATGGATGTTCTTATATTCATCATGTGCAGGATGAGTACACGAATAAAATGGGTACCCGAAGCTGCATGATTCCTTAGATTGACTCTTGAGAAAGAACTGTGATAGTGACAAAAATATGTTATAGAGGATTTAAGTATCCCACTCACTGTATCTCTAACAAACCGATTGATCAATTACATGAGAGCATTGAAAGGATATAGTTACAAGATTTGAACCAGTTAGCAGAAATTTCATACCAACCATTAGCATTCCCTTTTTAGTTGTAATGAAATGGGTAAGGTGGTGTTTCATGAATGGTGTCATGTTGCTCGCTGCCTGGACTTCATCAGAAGAGGTGCTTTGTTGCCTATTGTCATTGGTAGCACCCAATGAATTGTACGGTAAGTAGTGATGGATCAGGCTAAAATCAATAGCCAGCAACATAATTCTGTTTTGCAAGCAAGAGTAAAAAGTTGTACAATGATTTGTTTGCTTGAGACAGTGCTGTATCCACTTCTATCTCTGTAGAACTTTCTTCAGGCAATTTGTGTTCTTGCTTGGCACATACTTCACGAACAAGCTTCCGAAGTTCCTACATAAGCCAAACAAATAAAATAAACAAATACTTTCTTAAATCAGATACACAGATTTTGCAATCAGTACTGATTATCTGTTGATAACTATATTGGATAAAACATGAGAAACAGGTATGATGCTGAAAATAATTTCCCAGATATAGGAAGCAAGCATGAGATGAAAAATTTATAGATACAAACTTGTGCAAATTAGAAAATTATCAACAAATATTAAATAACCATGCATAGTTAAATTATGAAAAATCATAAATTACCTATACAAAATAAAATAATAAACTTTAAAACATATCAAACAGGACAAGCTCAAAAGGTAAATCATCGGAGATTTCAAAATGGAGGCCCAGGTTCAAAATCTCCAGGAAACATATTACATACTTATCATACAAATGTTGAATGTTGAATCAATAATACCACATCCAACACTGCATGTGGCTACCGTACGGACAAGGGCACATTAAATTCTGGATGTGGCTACTCCAATGGAGATGGCCAAGTACAAGTCCTGGTAAATTTAATGTAAGAGATACCCCAGTCTTGACATCTAAGCTGAAGGCCACCCTACAAGAAGATATATTTGACCTATCAAAAATAACACACATACATATTAGAAATTTTAATCTAACTTAAATAAATTAAATATTAATAAAGAGTTCATAGAATTATTATTTATTAATATAATAAAAGTTTTTAATTTCCAATTTCATAACATGATTTTTAGACATTTAACAATATCAAAACAGAGATATTTTTTCTCTTCTAGAAACAGTTCACAATATTTATTCATTTATTGAATTAATATCTGGTGAGTTGTCCTGTGTGAATGCCTTTAAAATTTGTCCTTTTCTTTTCAGACGCTCCTGACAAAGATTAACAAGAGCATCCAGATGAGAAGAGAGAGATGCTGCCACTGAAGAGCGACGTAGGAACATTGAAGAAGCAACATTTGACCAGTAAGTGCATGGGAGACAAATCACAGGATTGACAAAAATCAAATCTAATATGCTGTGCCATGAAAAAAAAAAGTTTCATTTTTTGCTTCTGGTAAATAGCAAGGGCTATGTGAGAGCATCCCAAGCCTTGCTTTCATTAATATTCATAAAGTTTTGCACACAACAGCATTGATTTCTGCTGGTGTTTTTATCACATGCTTTTCTTAATAGCTTAAAAAAAGAGGAGGATAAGCAATAGGGTTTTAGTGATGTAGATAGGAAGGTGATAACAACCCTCCCAGATGGAATTTCTGACATGTGATTATTAGAGGAAGAAGCTCAGCATGCTCAAAAAGAGATGCAAGTTGCAACAGGAGTAATTAGAAAGGAAACTTTGTACCCATATATAAAATGAGATAACTTGCTTAGAGGACATGGAAAGAAGCCCTGTTCTAAACCTGGATATAAGTATACTAGAAGGTTATAAGAAGTATCCCTAGATTCCTCACAAGAGAGTTAACATTCTTAGGTACTGAATTAATTATGGATAGTATCCATGGATACAAATAAGAAAAATTGGGATACCTGTTGATGCACAAACATCTAGGGTGTAAGAGCAATCTTGCATCACCCAAAAAATATTTTCAATAAGGGCTATCTTTGGGCAAGGTTACTAGTTTTGGCAAGTTTACTATTTTTGGCAAGTTTACCATTTGAGCACGGATTGTTCCAATTACTTTTCTGGAGGTTCATTTTAGATATATAAGCCTACCTGTAAAGTTTTGTGGCAAGATCAAATCCGGTTTTGAAAATATTGAAGTTTTTGTTTTGACGGGGTGGTAAAAAAAAAACTGAGCTCAGTTTTGAAGGCCTTAGAGGCTCTAGAAGGGGTCAAAACTTATCTGGGACAGAACTTAACATTTTTAGAATAGAGCACTTTGAGAGGTTTCCAAAAAGTGGTTATAATAGAAAATCGGGTACATGGTTCTTTCCCTATTGTGTTGTATGTATTTGGGTTAGTAAGAGTACCCTTCATCACCTATGGAAACTCATAATCCAGTTATACCCAAGGGGATCCTTTATTATCTAGGAAGTCTAGTTTGGCACCCTAGGACCCTAGTACCAAACCGGTTCGAATCGGGTTCGGGTCCAGAGTCGGTTCGTCCGTGGGTCCGATCTAGTCAGACCAAGTTCAAACCCAGGCAGGACCAAGCCGAATTTTGGTGGACCAAACACAAACCCGACCGGAAAAGTGTTGGCAGAATTTTCTTTTAGCAAATTTAATTAAAATTTGACATCCACAACCCTATAAAATGCTTTTAAAATTACTTATATTAGGTTTTATGTCTCAGTTTGTGTGCAAATAGATTGTTTACTCTTGAGATAGAGCAAATAGGCGATTAAATAAAAGTTTGGTTGAGCAAGAGGGAGTTGGAAGATTGATTTGTGAAGGTTGATCAAGTATTTGTGCTTCCTTCCTACTCCTTTACAAGTTTCTATTGGGTGAAAGAGGTAAGATTTTTTTCATTTTATTTTGTTTTTGTTTAGGTTTTTTTATTTTTTTCATTTGTCTTTAATTGTCCATAAGATCTACCTTATTTTTTTTTCAGTTCTCTTTTTTTATTTTGAATGTGTATAAAATTTCTAGCAATAGGAACTACTATGGCATCTACCTCTTCCTCCATAGGCAATAATGAACAACAACAAAGAATTGGTCCAAATCTTGATTCTCCTTTGTAGAAGTATGTTGATATTATAAGCCCCCTTCTAGGAGGTGGGGCATTTTGTTGGAAATGTTGGGGTTGTGATGTAGAAAGGAACAGTTCATATTATCGGGTTGTAGGCCATTTGTGTGGATTCTCTGGAAGGGGAGTCAAGAAATGCCATTGAAAAAAGGATTCTCCTATACCAAATGAAACTCTATTAAAACATATCGTGGAGAATTAAAATATATCATGGAACATAAAGAAGCAAAGGAGAGAGAAGCATGTAAACAAAATATGCCCACTAAAAAAAAGTCAAAGGAAATGCAGGACCCATTTTGAATATTGTGATAGAAGACCACCCCTTTTATACTATCACAGCTGAGACTGAAACTAAAACTCAAGCACCCATTCCACGCAAAAGAAAAGGACCTCTGGAAACTTCATTTCAAAATGAGTCGGGAAATTGTCAAACAAGATATAGCAAGATGCATATATGCAAAAGGGTTGTCTTTCAACATTGTTCACTCCTCATACTGGAAGATGTTAAAAAGTGTCAATGAAGCTCCAAGAGTGTATAAGGGCCCCGGTTATGAGAAGATACGCAACAACTTGTTAGAAAGAGAGGTCAAGGGGGTTGAGGATGCATTGAAGCCCATAAGGGATTCATGGATTGAGACAAGAGTATCCATTGTTTCAAATGGGTGGAAAGAATTAAGAAATCGTCCCTTGATCAATGTCATAGCAATGTTCTCTAAAGGGGCAATGTTTTTGAAATTCATGGATTGTGAGAGGCACATAAAAGATGGGCAATTTATTGTTGATATTCTCATCTCTGCTATTAAGACAGTGGGACCTAGAAACATTGCTCAAACCAAAAAAGACAACACAAAGAATTGTAGAGTTGTTGATTTGTTGGTTGAAGAGTAATATCAGCATATCTTTTGGACACCTTGTGTGGTTCACTCACTCAATCTTATGCTACAAGAAATTGGGAATAAAATTATGTGGATCAAAGAGGTGTATGCAGACGTTGAGGACATCCAGATTTTCATCACAAGCCACCACATGTCTCAAGGAATTTTTAGATTATTCTCAAATTTGGAGCTATTGAAGGTAAGTGAACTTGAACTAGTAATTTAACTAAAAAAATAAATTAGTATTTTACATTTTCTGATTTTCATAATTTGATTGTGCAATGTGTATTCTTTTTAAAAGTTTGTCTCAATTTAATTGTAGTTTTTTGCTTTAATATCTATTACAAGTTGTTGAGACTCGTTTTGTATCTAACTTAATCGTTTTGAGACAACTTGTGAAAGTAAAAGTGACAATTCGCAATATGGTGATCCTAATGTCCCTTTTTTAGAGATAGGATTTAATAATGATAAAGCTAAAAATACATAAATGAATAATCTGAAATAAGATTTAATAATAAATAATAAGAATAAATAATAAAATAATAATTAATAATAAAATGATAAGCAATAATAATAATAAAATTAGAATATAAAATAAAATAAATTAAAAATATAAAACAATGCTAAAAATGATTAATAAGATTGAGTGATTTTGATGAGAAGACATGACTGGTCAAATACCTGTAACTTTTGTATAAAAGAAGTCTTGAACACTTTGCAAAAGGGGCATCAAGAAGAAGATTCAACAACATCATGGTGATTCTATCAACTATAGATTCATATCAATATTCATATTGTAGATTGTTGTCCTCAATTTTGACATCACAAAATTGGGGTAACCCTACGCAATTTTCTCATGGATCCATAGGTGTATCCTCTATGTTTTCAATGAATTGATAAGGCGTCATGAAGGCAATTCGTCATCCTTGAATTGTTTTTTATTTAAGCATTATCAGTGCATTGTTTTGAAGGTTTCCGTCAAGTTAATCATCTTAATGCTTGTCAAAACAGGTTTTTCTTCTCTAACTGCAAACGCTTGATTTTGGACAATCTTCAAGTCTTTTCTTCGTTTTTCTTGTGTTTGTGTTTAGTTTTTAATCCTTTTTCCCTAGGATTATAGCCCTTGGAATTCCGCTCGTTTCGAGCTATCTTAGGTCTCAAACGGAGTTGTCTAGCTCAAATTATTAAGGTTTTAGCATGTCGCAAGTGGGATTTTTCGCCCTGACAACATGTCTTATTAAAAATCCTCCAAAAGTGGGTTTTTTATTGATAATTGCACGAAATAAAATTATTATTTATATGTAAAGTGGATTTTGACCCCATTTTTAAATTTTACATCATTCTGAGATGATTTGACTATAGCTTTTAATATTTTAATGCAAGGGTGTGTTTTTCCAGTCCAATTGCATATTATTTTATTAAAAACTATAGTTACATATAAATATAATTACATGAGACACTTTAAATGCAATTAAGTGGGATTTTTATTTTAGATTGCATATCAACATCATGCAAATCACTTTTAAAATCCCACTATCAATGAATTCTAAGTCACAAATGCACAAAAGTGGACTTTTTAAAAGCAAATGCATGTTTTAAATTAAAAACATGTAACTTAACATGTGTAAGTGGGGTTTTTTAATGCGTTTGCATATGAAAAGCCCGTTATTATAAACCTTTTTAACTTAAAGGCTTTATAGTGGGGAATTTTAACCCAATAACATAAGATAATCTC
Organism: Chamaecyparis obtusa; assembly: GCA_027943335.1. Taxonomy (NCBI): domain Eukaryota; kingdom Viridiplantae; phylum Streptophyta; class Pinopsida; order Cupressales; family Cupressaceae; genus Chamaecyparis; species Chamaecyparis obtusa. The sequence goes on along the minus strand of BSBK01000497.1, from coordinate 5,459,547 downwards.
TGTCGGCTAACAACTCCATATAATCCTGTCTCAGAATCCGGATAGCCTCCCATAAAGAGTGGATCTCTGTCAAGGAAAGATAACTGCCTCCCTGATCATCACTAGTAGGAGAACCCAATCCATAAACTGCTAACAACTGACGAGCAGCATCGAAATGCTCGCGAGCGGCAGAAATGTCTCGCTCACTAACTCTCAGCTGACTAGACACATGATGGCGCTGGCTAGACTGTCTCCTACAATCCTCCTCTGATGTACTCTCCAAAGGAGTAGACTCAAAATCACTGATCTCTGGAGTACTACCATCCATACCCTACAAGTCAACTCCAAAGCTCACATCATCATACGGAGTATCAAAAACTGTAGCATCACTGTCCAACTCCTCCGTATTGAAAGAAACTATCGAGGAAACTAAGTCCTCAAAACTGTCCACTGTATCCGCTTGGATGTCATCTGTAGCAACACGATCTTGGGACTCACCTGTAAACACTAACATCTCAGATGTGCCTGAATCATCACAAGCCCACTGCATCTTGAGTGGTCGACTGGAAATGCACACAACTCCAAACACCGGTGTATAAAGACAAATACCAACATCTGACAAGCAGCTGGTATGAATGAGAACAACACTGTGTAATCTGCTAATCAAATCCATGATAGCACTCAAACAATTACTGCTATCAATAGGTGATAAGGATCTCCAGTCAACATAATCCCAAACACCAATATAACAATCTCGAATCCGCATCCATAAACTAAAATCAGCTGGTAACTCAAGCAAACTCCTCACCTGAGTAATATGACTAATACCAACTAACTCCACATACATGTCTGATACTGTCCCCAACTCCTGGATATGAATGCAAGGTGTACTCTCACAACTATCATCCACCGCATGTGATCTAACTGTAAAAGAAAGCTGAGTCCCTGCCATATGTGCTAACTCCTGAACTGAACTCACCTCAAGACAAAGCTCGTCCACATGTCTCTCTGCTGCACCACTCTAATCAACTGTACTATCCTCAAATGTGACAGTATCCTCAACTACTGTAACATCATCAAGATCAACTGTACCACAATCACTATCAATGTCAATAACACAATCTGGTGTGCCTGTGATATCTCCCTGTATCAAATCAGCATGTCTCTCCGAGTCCTGTAATGCCAATGGAGTACTCAACAAAGAGGCTCGAGTGTCCTCGAACTCTCGAGAAAGCCTGCCAACTTCCTCCTCCTTCCTCCTCAAGGCATCTAAATGGTCTCTGGCAAGGCTAAGAAGATGGTTACGATCTGAAAGAAGATGTAAATAACTCATCTTCATCGCTCCCATTCCTTCCCTGATCGCCTGTAAGTCAACACAAGAAGACTCTGCCTGAACTCCCTTATGTCTATCCTGTAACTGAATCATCCGGATGTGATCCTCTATCATATCCCTCATCCTGTCATAATGAGATAATGTAGACACAACATTGTCTTCATTTATCTTCAGTTGGCTTGACAAATCATGTGAAGTGCAACCACCCTTAACCTCATGTGACAAAGCATCCAACTGTGCCTGATACTCTCTATCAGCAAAGTCATGAATACTCAATGTCTGCTCATCGCTGATATGTATCTCATCATCATGCACAACAACCTCCTCACAATCATCATCTGAATCCATTGTGCTGTAGTTACTATTCTGAGCACCTGTGACATCATCCTCAGGCAACCTGTATACAACTGTTTCAACTTGAGTACCAAGTTGACAGTTACTATCAATCCGCATAGTGTCCTTCACCACTTCCTCCTGTGGCTGAGTAGAAACTGAATCTTCTACCTGGCTACTAATCTGTTTTTCAAACTCCTCATGCAAGTTCTTGGTAACTGTATCAACCAATCTCTTGTCATTTGTCCTGCGAGAAGATCTGCCAAATAAAAAACTTGACAACTTATTCACCTTGGCTGGGTCGGACAGTATATCATTCATCACACGGTGGTGCTTATTCCACTGTTCAGACAAGTTCTGGTCTATTCTCTTAAGTTCATCTCGAATGTCTGAATAATCATCATTTCTACTGTGTCTATCTGTTGCCCATGATCGTGTCCTCTAAAACTCTGCACTATTCCTGTCCATACTGAAATCAATCAAGTGCTGGTCACTCATGCAAAGATGGTTCTTACCCAACAGGATGGCAAGAAAACCGCTCTGATACCACTGTAATGACCCTTACTATAAAGGCCACTAAAAATCACTAATACTGAACTGAGAAAATTCGTCAAATAGTTGGCATGCACTGAATACACTGCTGAAAGAAAAATACTGAATATAGGAAATCATTTTGCAATATATGAATTCGCTGTCCCAAAATTTCAGAATAATAGATAGCAACCAAATACCATCTAAAACACTATCAATGATGTAGGAAATTGCGCAAAACCATATGCCATTCATATATCAACAATTTGCAACAATGCCATAAATTTTTCAGTCAATGATATTATCATCAAACCCTAGGTTTGCAATATAGATAGACTGAAAATTACAATGCCCTTTCACTTGCAAAATCCTAGCCTTCCTTTGTTACCAATAATACCAAATGGCAAACAAAGACAAGTACAATGTAAAATAGTAAAGTGCTAAAGCTATATTTTGTACTCAGCTGAAAACATACATTTCTCAGAAAATATGCCAAATACCAAATGAGAAATGAGGAACCTGATTGTAGATGGCTGCAATAATTTTTCGGACTGTTTTTTCGGATCTGCTTTTTCAGACAGCTTTTTCAGATCTGCTTTTTCGAATTGCTTTTTTGGATCTGCTTAAAATGGCCTCCTATAATTTCGGCCCTACTAAAAATGCCTCCTGAAATGCTGTTTCAATCACAAACAAACCCTTACATCAAATTCTCAATGAAGTACCAATGAGATGGCTGAGTACCAACTCCAAATTTGCAACCCTTCAGTAGATATTTCACTACCTCAGTTATGCCAATCCAAGGGAGTGATTCGTTCCCAAAGATCGAATAGAATTTGCAGACCAAAGACTACAAATTGCTTCACAATGAAGAAGTAGAAAAAATTCCAAATCCAAGCATGTAGAAATGATAGCCCAAGCCCTCTATTTATTCTTTTCCTTGAGAAGTTGCTAGAACTTCTAGAAACATCCAATTATAATGTACTTTATAATAAAATAACATTATAATAATAAAGTACATTTCTCAACTCAAAATTATAACAACGTAGGCCCAAATGTCACATAATTGAATGTAGGCCCAACTACGACTGAACGTAGGCTCTACTACAACTGGATGTAGGCTCACTCTGGATGTAGGCTCCACTACAACTGCATGTAGGCCCAAACTGGATGTAGGCTCTACCGAATGTAGGCTCTGTCAGCAATATGCAATCAAATGATCAACATAATGACCCTCTCTCCAAACCATTTGCCTACGAGAGTCGATGATAGGCAAATCCGTCATGCCAAACGATGTCAGCCAAAATGGGGACATGACATAAAAGTTTGAGAACATTGTCTCGATATTCCAAGTAAATTGGATAAGGGACATTACACCTTATTACTAATACAATAATAATAAATGATGGAAATGATCTTTGGATTGAAATGATTATTCGTATATCCAAATGTCTTGAACAGTAAGATCATATATAATACTAAATAACCTTATACAATTTTTTTTTGATCTAGATGGCTTCAATATGGATGGCTAAAGTAATGTATTATATCTATATCAATCAAGTATGAGTTGCTATGTTTGGTATCTTCTTAGTGATTCTAATCTCAAGTAGATGATGCCTGTAGATGTTATGATTCTTATCTTGTCTAAATATCAAACAATAGAGGAATGAGTGTTATTGATTAAGTGTAAGGAATAGTGTTGTTTCTGATATTATTTTTGGAATGTGCAATGAGATTACTACTATGCTGAGAGCATTTGCCATCCCTAATATATTTTGAAAAATATATGCAAGTTTTCTGCTGCTGATCAATCTGAAGTAATCACTTGTCTAATATTAAACTTGTAATGGCAATATAACACAAAAAAAATTAAAAACAATAAAAAAATATTGATTTTTCATTTTTTGCATTGGCTGGCCTCGACAGAGTCCTACTGACAGGACTCACCGAGTTAGCAGAGTCCTTGGACTCTGCGAGTCATGGAAGGACTCACCAAGACTCGGCCAAGTCAGCTGGCAGAGCCCAAAAGAATCTGCAAGCCTGACTCAGCTCGGTTGCACAATCCCGTAACTATGCCGCCAATCACTTGCCAATACATGAGCCTTGGAGCAGCTAAAAACCATGATTAGATGAACTCAGAGAAAGTTGAGACTCGGACTTTGGAGGTGTTGTTCTTGACGGGGGATTATTGACGTAGTTCGATAATCTGAGACTTCACGGCATCATTCTTTCGACTCTTTGTTTCTCCTTCTATGATTCAATGAACAACTTTGTCATGTTGATGGTTCCTCTAGAACCCAAACGTTTAATACACATATTTCTTCCTCCATGCACTCCAATATTCCCTTGCATCAACGCTCCAATCGATAGCACTACAGTGCAGGTCTGATTGCGCTCTGATGTTGTTCAGAGATAAGATGTCAGATTGGAAAGATGCATGATTCTTTCGAGTGAAAGAAGTTCATGTAGTTTGATAACAAAATGTGTATCTGCCAATCAAGCACAATGACGGCCACACAAAGAATAGAAAACTGGCTTCATCACACTTCTATTGCGCAACTCTGATTAGAGATGAAAAGCTCATAACAACCGATTATAGATACCAAAAAAAAAAACTCATACCATCGTGAAAAATGAAGTTGTATTGGGCTTTACCAAATGCGTCTGATACAAGGGCTAGGGTAATGGACTTGGATTTCCTTCCAAAGCCTTTGCCTTTCAAAGCAAAAAAAGAACAGATCAGACTAGAGAGCTCCCGATGCAGCCAATAAATTGAGACCCCGCTTTCCAAGAGCCGTCTTGACCAAGGCACTCACAGGTGTAGAAACTCAATGTCTCTACATCAAAAAATAATAGGCACAAAATCGTTATTGCTTTGATACCATATTGAGAATTTGGAACAGATGAAGGAAAATAATTTTATACAAAATAATGTTGTGCTTCTCTCATTATGATTTTCATTTAATACATATTTATAGGATTCTTCAATGCTTTTTTTAGGAAACAATATTCCCAAATAGGTTGAGTTGTTTTAACAACTCAACATACGACCTCTAATTAAAATAACCTATTAAACAAACCTACCAGACTATAAATAATATTAAGTTGTTTATTAACAACTTAATATTATAACTCCAAATTATTTATGCACTCAATATTCCTAAAACCTACATGTGAACACTAATTCCCAACAAAGAGACTTGAGGCTTGCATGGACATCATCAATAAGAGTTGGGTTAGTGAACCAAGAAAGCATCATTTCAAGTTACCCAAGAAGCTTGTGACGACTTCAAGGATGAGTAAAATGATATGATTTTCATGTTGAATAGGATCATGGGAACACCCCAAAGAGCTATGTTCGAAACTCGGATGTTTTACTTCTTCATAAAAGAGGTGGCAGCGGGAACTGTGATGATGAACTGGGCCAGGATGATTAGTGACAATCTGGACACTCAATTAAGTAACTCAGAAAAAAATAAGGACATTCTATAGGAGTACTTATGTGATCTATCTGCTAGCAAGAAACATTATGTATCCAGGTCTTATATGTAGGGGCATGATATGAAATGAAAAGGGACAATTTAACGTGTGTGATTATCATCCTTAGTTAAAATTGCATGAAAGCGAAAGCTATAGGAGAGTTAATGATATTTTCACCATGAACATCACACGCATGCTTCAGGGTGGACTACATAGGAGGTTATCTAAGGAGGCCATGACATTGATTGAGAAGTATGGATATTGGTACATCCAGTTCCCCACTTTTACTTAAATAAGGATCCAAGGATTCTCTTCAGAACCTTACAAACTTCCTAAGTATCCTACGGATAAGATGGTCTTATTGGAGGTGGTAAGACAATTGTCAAAGTTTGATTGCATGTAGAAGGAGAAACATAAATAGAGAATGCCTTCCTCTATCACATTGGGGAAGATGCTTGAGACATGTCCTTCACTACAGGCAACAAAGATAATAAATATGGAGTTACAGTTCTATCAGCTTGGAGGCTATAAGGCAAGGAAATAATTTGATCCATTCCAGAAAATCCATACTTATAAGGGAAAGAAATACAGACACAAGATAAACATTGAGGACTATTGGAAAAATCTAGTGGACGAGTATGCTATAAGGAGAAAGATGTGGTCCAGAATGTCAGTTGATCTCATGAGGAAGTGTAGCCTTTTCCCTATTCCTAATCAAGTCAAGGATGATGGAAATCATATTCATCCCTATTATAAGCATGAAAAAGGCAAGTCAGCCCAACCACCTAATTAATCATAGGTCGGTGAGCTTATAGAATTGGGCATCTTGATGAGGGAGGTGGTAGATAGATCAAGAGCATGGGTTGACAAACATATAAATAGGTTGAGGAAACAAGGTGTTACTTTCACATATGACAAAATGGAAAATGAGGAGTCTTCCTCAAAAGGAGATGAAAGAACCATCAACACTTTCAGATTGCATAAAGAGGATGAGAGACAAACCTCAAAGAAAAGGGACAATGTGGTTGAGGTATCGCAAGAAGCAAGTGAGAGAACTACTAGTAAGGAATGTAGAAGTCAAAGGTATAGGTCCACCACATCTGCTTCCACTACTAGTTCTTCATCAATTAGGGAAGTAGAGATGCAAGCTAAGGAATAGAGTTCATAACAAGGTGGACATATAGAAATTCTACCTCAAGATGATCAAGGAGCAACTTCATCCATGCAGTAAGTACAATAGGGGACAAATGTATTGCTAGCATCTCCTACTATGTAGTTGGTAGTTAATTTGGAAGATGATATGAGACAGCCTAGTCTCAACACATGACTGAGTGAGATATTCCGAATCATCTCTGTAATATCCCCAACTAGGATATTGTTTCAAGTCTGATTTTGGTCGTTAATTTTGAATGTTTGACATTTTGTCAAACACTTTCCAAGCAAGCTCATATACCACTGTAATGAGCCTTGTTGGCTCCTAGGAATTTATATTTTTTGTCTTTTGGAGATTTTTGCAATTTTTTTAAAGTTTCTGACATAAAGATTTGCAACTGAAATTCTAAAACTTAATAAACACAATTCCAAATTCCCAAATCCAATTGAAAACAAATTTAATTTTTCAAACACACAATTATAAGCTGTTTATTTAATGATATGTTTCAAATCAACATGCACCTTAATGAGTATGCCAATGGCTGCCACCAAGAAAATAACTAACACAGCATTCCTGGAGAAAACATGACCTCTTTGGTGTTAACGCAGCTTCTAGCAATGTTGACACAGCTTTTATCAATGTTGACGCAGCCTCCTTAAGGGTTGACGCAGCCCCCTAAAAGATTATCACAGCCCTAATATAAGTATCATGGCTCAATGTAGACTCGCGCTGCCACCCAAGAAATTATCGCAGCCTCTAATTTCAGTCTTGCAGCCTTCTGAATCCACCGTATGAGCATCCAAGAAAAATCATACCAGCATAAGAGTCACAACTGAATTGTGAATGCTCAGTAATAATCAAATTTGGTTTACAACAGCACCAAATTTGTAGCCCATGAAAATCAGAATTACTTCTCAAAATCCAGAGCACAATTCACCACCAATCTAGTGATTCAAAGTGCAAATATGGGGAGGAGTCAGTCCTCAAACCCTAGTTGAGAGAGCATTCAACAATATTCACCAAAAAATAAAGCCAAGTCATGGAATGAATTCGATTTCTCCCAAAAAGCTCTTTTAAAACATTAAAGTGTAGCTTCTCCAATACACTTCTCACTTAAGAGGCTTCTCACACACACCATTAAGTTATAACAAAAAGATCAAGTTATTTATCAAGATAGACTTAATAAACAACTTAAAATATGAAACTCCATAAAAAGGTTTTATTAAATGGTCCTGTCACTCAACTTCATGTGCCTCCATTGCACTGCCAAAAATAGCAACCGCCCAAAATAGACTTACTAAAAATAGTAAGTCCCTCAAACGGGGAACTCTGCAAATGAATCCACAACTCCATTGATACCAATGCACAGGCACCCTGCTAGAAATAGTAATCATAATGATCACCTGTAATAAGCACTTACTATAAATAGTTAGTCTATCAATCTGACTCAAACAAAGAGCAATCCTGACATCATAGACCTCCCGAGTGGAAATTGACCACTGGCTCTGCCAAATGACCCCCTCCAACATTCTTATTAGCCTACGAAGGTCACAGAAATAAGCTAATCCCATGTGCCTAAAAACAAGGACACTACAGTCCTCCCTTCCTAAAATTGCTTGTCTCCAAGCAATCTCAAAAACAAAACACACAAACCCACTCAAATCCCAACGATAGAATGGAGTAATGGCCCTGCAATCACCTGCAAACTCCTGCAAAGAAATCATCATCCACTGGGCTAACCAAAACACACTGACATCATGCCAACCATAGTGATCTACAAAATGTGCAGTGCTAAACCAAACACTACCTGGATCCCAGTAGAGATGAAACTCACATCCATCCATAACAAGGAACAATGGATATCCTAAACCATCTAACACACCAGAGGTCTTTGCACACCCTGCCAATCTTCTCTATGTACTCTTGTAATCCAAATATCCATCCACTATAAAACCATCTTGGATGTACTAACCCTGCAAGTCACCTCTTGCTAACTTGCAGTAACCATCCCCATCAACTGCAAATGGAGTAAACCCATCCCATAATAGATGATATAAACTTGGAGCCAACCCACACCGTCATACAACCAAATCCTCAACCGGTAGGTCAAAAGAGAAATGATGAGCGTTCCTCACTATGTAATCATGGTGAAATGCTCCAATCTCTGTTAGAGGCTCATCAAAATCCAATTGCGAATCAAGAGATGGCTCCAATCTCTGATTCTAAACAATTGATTGGGTAGGATCCTGGGAAACCCTCTCAGCAAACCCAACCACAAAATCCCTGTGGGGAAGCATTGTATTCAAGGTATCTACAATCTTTCCCACTAACAACTGAATATCACGAGAACCTTGGATGAGAGTACTCTCAAAAGTCCCGAAGGGCCCTTCCCGCAAAATCAGACTCCCAAGCAATTACTCCATGAAAGACTTTGTGCAGTAGAAATTATAAGAATCAACATCAACCCGCTCCCCTGCAATCCACAACTGATCCCTCAAAAATTGTGGCACTGCCAATTGCCTACCGCTATCAGTTGTATGAGAAGAAGAAATAGATTTACTTCCAAGGGAAGGAAACAAATCACCCTGAAAGCTCGTCCCCAAACCAAATGATACCCTATCCATGTCCTGTGAATCAAAGGGAGTAGTGTTTGAAACTGACACACAGCTCTCCAACGAATCCACCATTGCTACCTCAGGCCTCTCAACAACCTGGTCCATATCATCTGTCATCATGCTAACAACTAGAGAACCTGATACCACAAAACTCTCTCTACAATCCTCCACTATGTCTATTGCATCTGTCTCAAGGATGGATGTAACTGTGCCTCCAACACATCCATCACTACCAACTGTGGAAGCTAACTCACCACCAACCACCACTATATGCAACTAAATTGGATCTATGGATGGCAAAGACTGCATTGGCTCCAACTCCACAGTAACTTCTCTCAATTGCAACTGCGACTCCTAAAGAGACCACTGAGTGCCCTCTAAAGCCTCAGAAGTCGTTGTGAGCTCCTGAGTAAGCTCACTCACCTCCTCTTCTCTAAGCACCAATGCCTCATATGTGGTACTCCCCCACTCAACTAGGTGATCTCAGTCGGCTACCAATTGTAAATAGTTTTGTCTCAAAATCCTAACAGCCTCCCGCAAGGAAAGAATTTTTGTTAAGGAAAGGTAACCACGGCCATGCTCAACTGCCATAGGAGCACCCCATATGTTTATGGCCAACAGCTAACGAGCGGCATCGAAATGCTTGAGAGTAGAAGTAATGTCTCCCTCACCGACTCTCAATTGGCTAGTCACATGATGACTTTGCACAATGGGCCTCCTATGTACAATCTCAACTGCATTGTCCACGCTATAGAAGGAAGCTGTATCCAACAAACTTCCCTCAAGATCACTGTATCTTTGTGTACTGTCATCCAAGCACACATCTACCAGCTGAGTACTGGCATCGGGCTCATTGTAATGTCCCCATTTTGAGCAAGCATTGGAGTTAGTGGATTCAACCTATCATTGGGTCCTTGTAGGCTAATTTTGATGATTAGAGGACCTTGATGTAGGTTTTGGCCTGTTTTGAGGGACTTACTATTTATAGTAAGTCAACAATTGGTTCCAATGAGCTTAGATGAATTAGAGGAATTAAATGATGCTCTCAATTTTTATTTTCGGCTTCCGGTTTGGGCTCCAAGATTCTTGGAGGGAGCATCTATTTTTAGAAAGTCATTCCGTCAGGTTCATTCATCATCTTTCATCATCAGGATCACTCTTGTGCTGTCAAATTTTGATTCTGATGCTTCCTCAATCATTTTCGCAAGATGGGTGAATTATGATTATTATTTAATTAAATCGGCTAAGGTCGCCATTTTTATTGGGAATCTATTTTGAGCATCTTAGTGTTATAGCTCGTTGGAACCGGCTTGAGAAGTTTTAAATCTTTAGCTCATAAAACAGGGACCCTATGTGTTAGAATAGCATTATTTTAATGAAAGGGTCATTTTCAGCATTAAAGTGAAGGGGAATATAATAGTTTATTATATTTCAAATGTGCAACCATAAAGCAAGTGGCTTTTAAGTGAAAAGTGTCATTGAGAAGCTATGGAAAAATAGTATATATATAGCCTTGTGAGAATTCGAACCTCATTCATGACGAGCATTTTTTATGAAGTTTTGGAAGTGGAGAAGTTTGGCTAGGGTTTGAGGATTGATTCCTCTCTTCTGCAATTTGAATCATCAGTTGTTGGTGGTGAATTTTGCTATTGAATTCTGGAAATTCAATTCTGATTCTGTGGATGCAAATTTGATGTTGTTGTCTATCAAATTTGTTGAGCATTGAGCATCTATAATTTATACCGTGTTATCCATCTGCTGGTTTGATTTTATTCTTGTGACTATCAGTTAAACGGAAGGCTGTTGTATCTTTCTTGCTACAAAATATATCTGGAGGCCACCAACTTTCACCTGGAGGCTGCGAATTTATTTAGAGAAACTGCGTTTTTTCTTTGGCAGCCTGTGACTTCTTCCTGGAAGGCTGCGTTTCAAATTGAGAGACTGTTGGGGCTGCATTTGGAGGACTTTGTTGATTGTTATTTGCTGGTGCCAAATCCCATAGGTTGCGTTTCCTTCTACAACAGTCCTATTTAGAATATAAGGTGTTGTTTCCTTATTTTCATGCAATAATTTAAAATGCTAGTTAAGCATGTAATGGATTTGATTCATGAATAATTGAACCACAAGTATTTTCTGTTGTTGTTTAATTGAAAAAAATCTGAAAAGAATCATTGAATTTCATATTTGTTGTTCATAAACTTCTATATATTCTGAAAGCAATTTAAAAGTGCAATTTAATTTGAGAAAAGAGCTAGTTTGTAAATGAGAGCCAACTGGGCTCATCACACTCATCCTCATCTACCCCCGAGGAAGCTGTTGCTGAATCTGACTCATCACAATCCTCAGCTACCTCGTGCTCTATAACCACATGACAATCCAGATCCTGGAATCCATCCTCACTAACAACTCAAAGTCCTCCTCTAGGGTCTGATAATTCAAGCATGACTCGCTGCAAGTAGAGTCATCCTCATGAGTCACCGAGGAAGTCACCTCATCTGAATAAGTGGAAGCCCTGGCTGTAACAAACTCTTGCCACTCATATGCTTCCGCATCCTCATCCATGTAAAAAAGTATCATGAGACCCACAACCATCAGATGATAGTGTTGAGTCAACTCTCAATGTCTGCTATAAAAGTCCAGACTCACTGTAGCACACATCATCCTCACACTCAACATCAGAGGTATCCACAATGCTAGTGTCCACATCGTCTAACTGAGACCCTTCTGCTAACTCTGGCTGCATACATGACTCTATGTCATCATGTGAATCATCTACATTGTGACATGAATCTATGTCACCTGACTCATCTGTAACACTCCCATCATGAGTGTCATCACTGGATAGCACCATGCCCACATCCTCAATACAGGAAAAGACCATTGCCTCCTGTACTGACTCAACACTATGACTGTTGTCATAAACATCAGAGCTGTCAGAGCTCATATACTCCTCGCAGTCCTCAAAAATAACACCATCTAAGGTGTCAGAATCCATAATGGTATCTACAACATCCTCCACTCTCACACTATCCACGACATCAACAATAGGCTCACATAATGGACTATTTTCCTGATGATAGGCTCAGAATGCTGAAACTCAGTACCACTATCTGCCAACAAGACAAGCACATGCACGTCTCTGTAAAAAGTCTTCACCCGCCAATGTGCAAATAGGACTAGTGGCTGATCCACTAAGTACAAGAACATCTTCACCATGATCAGGAGCTGCTGAATGTTCATCAAGAAGATTTCTAGATGTCTCACCTGTGAAAACCTCTCGTTTCTCTTCCTGCATTCTTCGTGAGGAAGGCTTTTTGAAGGAAACCATAAACCTAGCTGGCTTGTCAACAGTCGCCAGATCTAAAAGTTGTGCTTTTAGCCTTTCTTGTGTTTGCCTCAATTTCTCCATTTCGTTTTCCAAGGCATTTGTTTGTTTCTTGAACCGTGACACACTGCTCAACTGGTTTCCATATTTACTCGGTTTTCTGTATTTATCCATGACTGAAATAAAGCTAGAGTGTTGATCCCTCACAAATCAAACATGGGAACTCAAGATTTCCAAACCCCACAGGATGGCAGGAAACCACTCTAATACCACTGTAATATCCCTGTTGGTGTAATTAAATATTCCTAATTACACTTAACTTAATCTTACTTAGGATAATGCATTGCATAGTAATTTGTCATTGAGACAGCTAGGAGTTTGCACCTCAATTAAGCACATGGTGTAGGAGAAATTTCAGTTTAGGTGTGAGATCCACTTTTAGTGCTCTTATCACATTATCATCCTAATCCTATTGCACATACTTCAATGCATAATTGAGGACAATCCACATTTGGTGGACATGTGATTACACCTAGCATAGCTGATACCTTATCAACTCTTTATCATTCTCTCTTATCGCCTTTCCTATATAAGGAGGCCTATTATGTACATTGAATAATCATGTAAGGTGAATTCATTGGATCAATTCAATATCAATCATTGCATTCATATCATCTTTCTTGTGCTTTTCTTTAACCTCTAGATCCTTGGTTCACTCTTTGCTATTTGCAAATTCTCACACGGTATCAGAGCCATTGGAGCGTTTTGATTAGCCTATTTGGAGAGATCTTGGTGCAAGCATTGAAGGTCCAAATCTCAAATTTGAAGACCAGTGTGTTGTGGAAGTGACTTGGGGCAGATCTGACCTCACTATTGCATCCAAGAGGTTGTTTTGGTTAAAATCGACTATAAACTCACCCATATTCGGCAAAAGTCCAAATCGAGGCAAAAAACAAATTGCAAATTGAGCTGTACGACCCGATATGCACCTCTATGGTACGATTTCAAAAAAAAAAAAAATTGTCTTCGGGATTTTTTTCTCTGTGAAATTTATTTTCAAGTTTGGTATGTGCCTTGCATTTATTAGCTAGAATCAAGAAATATTCCCTGGCGTCTACGCAACAAGGTGACATCATCAGATCTGAGACGTCATCGGGCAACAAGGAAATCACTTCCCTAGCCCGGCAGAACGACCTCAAGACCGATCCCGAGATCTCTACTTTGATACAAGGTCTGCAGAGTTGCATATTTAAATGTACGTGACATCTTCCACACCATAGATATGGGACTAAAATCCCAATTTAGACAAGGCAAAAGACACCTGTAGCTCGCCTTAGCGACCTCCAAATCACAGTCGAACCCGAGCCCGACCAAGGATCAGATCGCACTGCCCGAGCACGAGCACGTATTACCGAGCCACAGATTGCACTGGCCGAGCACGGGCACGTATTACTGAACCACAGATCGCGGCTGCGCCCGAGCCCGTCCACGGCCTGCTAGTTTATTTTCCCCTTGCCGCCTTGCATTGATAAAGGGCAGGAAGACACATCCCATAGGCAATGTGGGATAAATCCCCACACTACCACCCATCGTCCACCACTGCGCGGCAGATCCCGCCACCGCCACTGCGCGGCAGGTTGGGCCTCCGCCACATGGTCGCCTTAGCACGCGCCACGTGGCGCTTCCAGGCCGCCACCTCAGTAGGTGCGTAGACAAATCAGACTGCGCCACATGGCGCATCCAAAACTGAGCTTGCCACCTCAGCGTCTGGTCAACACGGTGACGTCATCCATATGACCTGCATACGTCATCATCTATACATCACCTCAGCAGCCCACGTCAGCACGGGTGCATTTTTCTACCACGTCACCATTTCCACGAGGCTAAAATTGATGGCCATCCAGTCGTCAAAACAGGCCAAATTGGGTTTTTCGGTGACGTCCATACGGTCGTCAAATTTAATACAGTGAAATGCTGATGTCAGCAAGGGTTTGATTTTCTCAGCCTTTACCATTGGAGTTTTTGATTTTGCAATCCAACTTCAAAGGGCCATATCTTGCTTTTTTTTGCTCCTTTTTTCAAGCAATTTTTTATTTTATTTTCGGTAGAAAATCCTAAAGATTCCAGTGGTGGTATTATTTTTGCAATTTGGTGGCCAGATTAATAGGAAATTGCAGATTTTCTTGACTGTTCCTGCCTCTTCCTAACTTCTGCAACTTCCAAAGCTTCGTTTGGGCACATACAGTAACATTTTGAAGTGAATTTTGTTTTGAGAGTGCATAATTTTTCGTCTACTTTCCAGATCTACAATCAGATTTTAGTGATTTCGGGTGGATATATCACTTTCAGAAATAGGTCATTTTGGGGCTATATTTGCACTTGGTTAATCCTCGGATTTCAGTTTTCTGATTTGCATCAGTTTGTTGAAATAGTTATCAATAGTTATCAGTCATTATTTTGTTGTATTATGGACAATTCAAAGGTCAATATCCTCACTCCATATAACTACCATGAATGGAAAGTATCTTTAAGTGATCATTTGTTGAGTATTGGATTGCTTAGAATGACTCTTGGGCAGGATCAAGAACCACTTGCAGGTGTTGCAGAATGGCGAAAATGGTTTGATCGAAGGGATAAAGCACTTGGCTCTCTTAGATCATCCATCTCTCGCGACTTGCACTTTCATATTGCATCTTGCACGCATCCTCATGATGCTTGAGTAATATTGGAAGGACTCTTTGGTAAACCTGATAGAATGAGGAAATTCAAATTAGACAATGAGCTCATAGGTTTAAATCCTAGTGATTTTGACAATATTCAAGACATTTTCTCTAAGTTCAATTCTATTAGAATGGAGCTTTCTACATGTGGCATTGTTAAAGGGGATGAACAATTGATCTTTTCTATTCTTTCCAAGCTAGGTCTTGAATATTCTATCTTTGTTTCTACATTCTATGCTACTATGGATGCTCTTGGTAGTGCATACAAATTGCCTTCTCTTGATGAATTTGCAGCTCAACTCACAAGGGAACAAGCAAAGTTGGCACACATGGGTCAATTGAAGCCTTCTACACATCATGCATTGATTGCAAATGAGTCCACATCAAAGGCTTATAATGGCAAAGGAAAGAAACAACATAAGGATCCTAAGCCTCATGACAAAGGTAATGAATCTCCTTCACACAATACTACTGAATCCAAGTCCTCTTCAAGAGAGGAATCATCTAGAAGAAAGAGGGATAAATGTGCATATTGTAAAAAGCTAGGACATGATGAGCATAAGTGTTTTCAAAAGAAGATTGATGAGCTAACTCACATTATTCAAAAGCACAATATTAAGTTGCCCTCATCAGTGTCCACTGCTACACGTTTGGCAGCTTCTACATCTCCATCATCATCCAAAAATAAAAGTAAAGGACAAGCACTTTTGGCTTCCACACATCCTGAGCAAGGTAAATGGCTTCTTGATTCAGGTGCATCACATCATATGGCATCTTCTATGGATATGTTTTTTTCTATTGAGCCTTGTAATTCTCCTAATATTTTGATGGGTAACAACACATTCATGAGAGTTTGTGGGAAAGGTTCTATTCCTATGGGAGAGGGGACATTTAATAATGTTCTTTGTGTACCATCCTTGACCACTAATCTCCTTTCTATTTGCCAAATTACACATGGGGTACAAGGTAAAATTGTTGAGTTCACTCTTGATTTTGTCTACATTAGGGACATGGAGACTAGAGATGTCATAGCTATGGGAGTTGTTGATCATACATCACGCTTGTATTCTTTTTCACATTTTGTTGTTGATGATGATGATGATACTCATGATGTACACATCCCTTTGCCAAGGGATAATTATGTATATGAGGAGAACTTAGGACACTTGAATCACTTTTTTATTGAGACAAGTGTTGAGCTTCCTACTCCTCCACCTCCTGCTTCTTCAGACATGGGCTCTACTATTCTGCAGGATGATCATAGTGTTTCAGATCTTGCAGAGTGTGATGACTACTTGGATGCATCTTCAGCATTTGTTGATTCTCATGATGCACATTTGGGAGACATACATGAGGGGGTTTCTCTTTCCTTTGATGATAGCATCATAGTTGGGGATACTTCTTCACCTTCTTTGGAGATTGGCACTCTTGATTCTTCTCCTTCTTCATTTGATTTGTCACGAGTTATTTCTAATACAATCGACACATGGTTTCATATATATATAAAAGGGGCAAGTCGTTCTTGCTGGGCAGACCAAGGGAGTTGTGCGTATCATGAAGAATGGTATCGAGTCTGGTAACTGAAGCAGCATTAATCTTTATTGCCTTGACTGGGCAGAATTATGACTGAGGCAAGCATGTTGGTGAGATGATATCCCACTACATATTTGAATGAAGTAAATTGTTGATATTGCTGAAGAAGTTAAGGAAGTTATGCGGCTAAGTTATTGATAACCGTGTGAAGGATCTGTGTGTTTTCATTGATGCTGTGCGTATTAGTAGATATCGAGTGGAGCCCTTTTGTTGAAAGTCATTGTGCGTTGATGTTTTTAATTGCTGGGTGGTGTCATGGTGTCGAGTTTCTCTCAAGCTGCATATACTGAGTATTGTTTTTGTGCTAGCCTGTAGTTGAAGCCATTTGTAAGAGATTGGTGGGGAGTCAAACAAGCATGAGAAGAGGCGATGATTTTAGCTGTTACAAAGTCATGAATTGGATATATATTTAAAAAGGGAAGGAGATGTTGAGTAGAATGATGGAGTACAAAGAAAAATTGAGGATAAGTTAATAGTGCTTGCAAAGCACTTCAGTGGTGTGTATTAATATATGTATCATGTTGGTTACAGAGTTCAAGAATTGTTTTCTGTATTTCAGTGTATTTTTTAGTTGGTGCTCAAATTGAGATTGATGCATCAGCTGATTGGAGTTGGTGCATCAGCTGATCGGAGTTGGTGCTCACTTATGTAATCTTGATGTTTGCTCTCTTTATGTTTTATGTAGTTTCATGAATACTGATTCGCACCCCCCCTCCACTCTCTCAGTATTTTCTGTGTGCTCTTCACCTACAACCGAAGAGGCATAGATGAACTAAGAGATGATACAGATTTGAAATCAAAATACGGCAGAGAATTTTGCTAAATAAATACATGAGCTGCATAATCAAGTGAAGAACTTGGTAAAAGATTATAGTGACATACAAACAACATGCTTCTGTTAGGAGATGAGAGTAGGAATTTCAGGATGGAGATTTAGTTTTTACAATTTGCAGGAGGAGAGGTTTCCTGAAGGAACCCACAATAAACTAAAATGGAAAAAGGTTGGCCCATGCAAACTTTTAAGGAAATTTCCAGCAAATGCTTATGAGATTGAACTTCCAAAAGGGGTGATATCTCTATTTTTTAACGTTGTTGATTTATTATTTTATAGCCTTGCCATGAAGAACAAACAAATGGAGAAGAGGATACAATTTCAAAATTACCAGAGAGAGTGGATAAAGAAGTTAAGTGATAAGGAGCAGGATGAAATTGATGCACTAGTAGACTCCTGAATGATCAAGAAGACTAGAGGAAAAGAGTACAAAGAGAACTGAGTGAAATGAAAAAACAAACAGAAAATGAAACAACTCGGATGAGTGCATCTGAGGTGCTCCACATGGAACATCATTCCAAATTTGAAATTTCACAAAATGTCTATGAGCCTCAAGCTCATGGCACATTTTCTCTTACCCACCATGCCTGATGTACAATCATCTAAGTTCACAGGCAATCTTGTGTCGCCAAAAAAGTGTGGTTTATATTTTCATTTTTTTGCATTTTGTTGTGTGTTTATTATTTCTTTGTTCATGTCAACTTGCTTGCTTTGAGAAGTGCCACGGAAATATTTCAGGCTCTCATGTGTTTCAAGACCATTGATAGCAGTGTTTAAAATCATTTAAGACCATGGATAGTAGTTTAATAATCATTAAAAAGTTGCTTCAGACCCAAACCGAGCTATTAGAGATCAATATTTTGTCAAATAAAACTGCTATAGAAAGTGTGACAGGAGCTATGTGTTTACAGTTTAAAGAATATTGCTAGGCATAATTCTACTGGAGTTGTAACCATACTTTACACCAAATGTCTATGTTTTAAAATGCATTGCTTTGAGCTGCAATAAGAATGTGGAGACTTGTGGGTTGCTTGTGTTATAAGACTGAGTTGAATATCACTTGTGAGATGATGTGGATTAATACCTAGGTAGATACAAATCAAATCTAAGGAAATGTACAGAGTTGTAAAACTGCCAGCTGTGGCCTTCTGTATGATATGAGGTTTTTATTGTCTTTTACAATGTTGGCATCATAAGTCGAGCTATCACAAGAAATTAATATTGCCTTTGGCAATGTGAATGAGATCCATAAATTATAACCCATGATGTGTTGATAATTCCTAATAAAAGCCACTGTATTGCTGAAGTTCTATTTGGTTACATTAATGGTTTGGGTAAAGTCTATGATCTTATTTGGCTTGTGCTTTCAGTTGAGATCCTTTGGGTTTTGTGGAAGTCTACGAATGAGGAATGGTATCAAGACAGGATGGGGAAACTTACTGAGTCTTCCAGAAGACTCATTTTTAACAATGTTGCAATACAGGTTTCAGTTACATTGGAAATCTCCAGGACAGATTTGAGGAGCTAAGGAACCTTGGGCTCACTGTTGTCAATAGACCTAAGCTTAAGTTTGGAAGCTATTGGCCTGTGGCTAGGAAGGACAATAAAAACTTCTTGAAGTCTTATTTTGAATTCCAGAAGCAGTATAATAAGAAATCTCAGGAACCTTTTCCCAAGGATTCAGTCATCAATGTTCACACAGCCAGTGGACCTGATAAGGAAGATTGTATACCAGAAACAGTGGATCCGATAAGGGAGATTGTATACCAGAAACAGCGAGATTCAGTGGAAATACTTCTACATTAGTGCCACCTATAGGGTAGATAGATATGGACTCTTACTGAGATGGCTTTACTTGATTTATCCTTCTGTTTGTAGTTTCTGTAATAATAGCATGATGTTTCCAGCCACTTGTGCAGTTACAAGGTTCAGAATTTTTGGGGATATCTGCTGCTTTAATATTCAATTTTTAATCTGATCTGGTATATGTTATTAGTCTTATATTTGCTAGCTGTAGCAGGTCATTTTATGATATGTATGTTTGGGATTATATGCTCAGTTCTTATAGGATTGGTGCTGAGTGTATCTTTTGTTTAAACATGTAATCTTGATATGTAACAGCAGATATGGCAAGTGCCAGATGAAAAGTTAAAACAGCATACTCAGTATTGCCTTTGTAGTAATATATTATCAATTCAAAAAAATCATTTATGGACTCACTGTATACATCTTATCATTGAATTTTCCAAAAAAATGCGTTTCTAAAGAAATTTAACCACTTTTTTAGGTTGCCAAGTTTTTGGCGAGACAAGGTCTGCCAACTATGGTTGAGAGAGGCAACAATAGTAGCAACACTTGAAGATGACATTTTTGAGGATTCATTCACTCTTGAGGATTTAGATTTGCCTTCTACTTTGGAGCTGAATACTGCTAGCAAAGGGCAAAAGAATTTGTAGACTATAGTTTTACAATAATATAATATTTCAAATTTGAATTGTCAGCCTTTAAGAAATATGACATATGAAATCATTTATTCAATACAAATCAATAATCAAAATAGGCATATGTGTTCTCCACATTCATTGTTGATGCTTCTTGTGCATTACTTAGGTTTTTTTTGTGTATTTATGTAATTTTTATTTTATTTGTTGAGTTTCTCACTGAGTCCAATTCCAAATCAAATTTTTAGGCAGCTGAGTTCAAGTCAAATCACAATTTTTGAACTACAGTATATAGCATATTCTATTGTTCCTTTATTCCAATTTAATTGTGGCATGCTTAAATTTTATATTTTCTTTTACTTTTAAAGGGAAACCTAAATAAACAGTAAGACAATATACTTGAAAAATACCTTGCGATCAAAATCGATGTTATATATTGAATATACTTCTTTTGTAATGGAAGCATCTCCCAAAATCAAACCTTCAAACCACCGTTTTGCAATCTTCTCAGATTCCACTAAAACCTATAAGCATTTCCAGTAATAGAATAATCAATATTTGGTAACAAAGCATTCTATTGTGAGTGAATGAAAGCATTGTGTTTTTTGGTTAGCACTCCAAGAAGATATGAGATAGAATAAGAATAAATTATATGCTTTTCAAATGCCTTTTTGAAATAAACAAACCTCTTCATCCAGTTCTTCTTCCTCTTCACATTCATTTCCATCAAGTTGCACCCTTTCATCCATGGTTTCTTTGTCACTTTCAGGCAGGGTATTAAACTTATCGATCTCCCCATCTTTTGTAGCTTGAAGTATAGCCTCCATCAAGTCAGGTTGTACCTTCCGCAAAAGGCCACCTGAAAAGTACTTAAGCATTGCAGACATTAAAATAAATTTTGCCAGCGTCGTAGGATAAAAATTACAATCAATTGAATTTGAATGACTTTTTTAAAAGGTTATTTTGACAAAGATGGCAAAACAATCTTAAGTTCATAAAGTTGGTACGCATTTGAATTTTATTCTGTATATCAAGCTTGTATTTGTATATTTTGGTCACGGCAATTAGTGAAATTGGAGAAAAATAAAACAAAATCAAACATTTTGTTTTTCTTATTTAAGCTATGAATTTTCTTTAAACATATTGTACTATTAGAAAATGAGATTAAATATTCATGTGTCTGAATAGTGAAACAATGCACAATGCACACTGGAACATGAATGTTTACTATAACAAGAAATATGCTTACATGAGCCACATACCAAGCAGTCAAAATCAAACTCAAGTGGAAGAACCTGCTACATATGAAGTACTTGTTTTTCCTGCTATAGATGGAGGCCCTAAAGTACTAAAGATATATATCTTGTACATAAAAAATTATGTTTAAGGGAGGATTTATTTAATCTTAGCCTAGGCTATGCCCTGAGTGGTATTTCTAGCATAAAATAATTGACCACAGTTAAGGGACATAACGGAACATTTGACTGTCAAAAATTTTAGTTTATTAAGGCAGCCTGACTCAAGAAGAATGCATACAACAGATTTTTAACACCTAGAGGAATATACCAGTGGTGGATTGCTAGGACATCAAATCTAACAATTATTTCTTGAACATATGTAGTACTGTAAAAAAACACAATGTATATCCTATATAAATTGTCCTTCCACGTTTAAAAACCATGCCAATGAAAAATACCAATTATCAGCCATGATATAAAAATAAAATTGATACTAAAAGTAAAAAAAGTAATACAATTCAATCTTATGTAAACCTAGGCATATGCAACCCATAAAATGGAATGCTTAATAAACCATTCAAGTTAAGAAAACTTTATGATCAGCACAAACTTTCCAAGAAAATTTCATTCTCCTAAAGTTGACAGAACCTAAGATTATCATCATCTTGTCACAAGCAGTGACTTGAAGATGGCTTCACCCCTGTGATATAACTTTTTGGGTGCACAAGTTTTTCCTTAGTTCCTCCAAGTCCCTCTTCATTATCCATAGGCAAATAATAAATATCACAAATTTCTACAGCTATGACATCAAAGAGTTCAGTATGTATAAACACTGGAACTCATCTTCAACCTCTAACAAGAGTTTTGATATCCATGCTTTAAGAACTTCTATTCTACATTACCAGATTCGGACCCTAGACCCTTGAACCGGGTCTGGGTCCGGATCGGTGGACCGGTCCGCAATGGATCTGGGTAGGGTCCGGATCTGGACCTGTGGGTCTGTCAGGATCTCCGCAAACCCACAGATCCCAACAGATCCACAGGTCTAGATCCAGACCCTGCCCGGATCCAACGCGGACCTGGGGGGATCCAACATGGACCCTTGAGGATCCTGCGTAGATCCACACGGTTCCCCAGGGACCCGCTACTAGGCAACTTAAAAGGTGGGTCCAAACCACTTAAAAAATGTTTTTTTTAAATTTTTTTTGATAATCCATTTGATGATTGATGAAATGAAAACTTTAGTCTTTCATGATTAATGAACATTGAATCATGTTTCAAACTTTAATGAACTACATTTTGAATTTTCATTTTATAATTCAGTAATTCAATGTGCTGATTTTCTTTAGAGTCGTGAACATAGATCAATGATCAAGTATACTATTTAAATTTTTAATGTTTAGCTTTGACATTTGGCATTGATCAATGATCAAGCATCATAGATTCATACTATGAAATGATTTAGTTTTAGAATTATGTATATTTCTCTTGTTTTTGGTGTATATAATGCACACATATATATATATACACACACGAACCCATACGAATCATAATGGGAAAAAAAATATTCACGAATCCACGAACTGGATTCTCGTACCCGAATCCGTCCCCGAACCCGAACCGGCAACTTAGCTTCTATTGCATATAAAACCCATTTAGAAAACACAAGATATTCATTTGTGAAAATGTTGACAAACTCTACTACAGTCTACAATAACATCTACACCCACCCGACCGATTGGTTTACTAAAGCTATATGCAACTATCATCACACAAAAAGACAATAAATAAACAGCCATACACGCATGCTACAAGAATGGTCCAGGGCAAGTTCAATCCCGGTCTATGTCTAGCCTGGATTCAACTAGCGTCCAGCCCAACATGGCCATTTGGTTGAAGTATGTCTCAGTCATACCTAGGCCAAATGGCCAAGAACAAGCCACACCCCAGTGAAACCATGGAGGTCACAAAGAGTTCCAAAAAAATTGCAATTTGGCACAACTAATTAAAAAAATTAAAATATTATAAAAATATTTTTAACAAGCCCTAAAACAAAATTTTTTAAGGATTTGGAGCTTGGTTAAAAACAATGAAGTTATGAAAAATAAAATGCATTGTGAAGGTCCCAATGGCCTTGAGGGCCCTAATTGGGCTTGGTGGAAAGGGCTCCACCCGTCGGAACATTCCTAGGGCATTGCCACCCAAACCTCACAAGCGATGTTGCCCCTTGATCTTGCTTTGGACAGCAGCCACCAAACCCTCACTCTAGCTTTAAAAAACAAAAAATGCAAGTTGTTTTGGTCTGTATGGGATACAAAAGCAGCAGTTTTTGCCTAGTAATTGAAATCCATTTATAATCTTAGTTTACCAAACAAATCCCAATTCTAAGTAATGCTACTATGATAAAACCGCATTGATTTATCTTTAACATTTATGATTTGACATTTGACATGGCATTATCAATTACCACTGTTTTCCCTCTTTTTTATTTAATTTTGTACATTTTGTGCAAATTATATTTTCTATATATGTGTGTATACATATATACATATACGTATACATATATGTATATGTATATATATGCATATATGCAATTGATGGTAGTCCCAAGTCACCAAAAACATTTGTTGCTAACTCTGACTATGTTGCTAGTTAAGCTTTTGGTTCCGTGGTTCACCAATATTTTCCCTGGGTTTGCTATGGTTGTGTCGAACCATACTATATACATATACGTACATGTATAGTATATGTATATGTATATACATATACATATACTATACATATATGTACATATATGTATACACATACATAGTTGAAAAACTCGCCAAGGCCAGAAAAAAACTTGGCAACTTAAACAATTGTTTAAATTTAATTAAAAATGCATTTTTCTTTTTGCAAAATTCAATGAGGAGAGCATCCAATGAGTCAATAAATGAGTACATAAAAGAAACAAGCTGAGTCTAGATATATTCGATTGATTTAAATGCAAATTGGGTGCAAAATGGCATCCTCATGTGGAATGCTAATGGCTAGTAGCTTGATAATCTAAAGCAAAATTAAAATAGCAAATTGTTTTTGTAAAACTAAAATTAATACATCAAAACATTTTACATCTTCCTCTTCCCAACTCTAGTAAAAACTAAGGGAGAGGTAAAACTAGAAGTTCTAGTCCTAGGAGTCCGTTGTGGTTGCACCTACTCGCTTGGCACGATTGGTTGTGGCTCAACCTCCATCCTAGATGCAGATAATGTTGGCACTAACAATGACTCCTCATCATCCTTGACCTCCTCAATGTCATCCAATGTAAATCAAAATTTGTAAGAGCATGCATATGCATTAGGCACATATGCATATGTTGCATAAATTAACTAAGTTAATCTAGTTCGCCCCTAGACCCCTCCAGACCAACCTGGGTACGAACTGGTACCTGGTCCTAGTCTGGTCCGCCTGCTGGTCCGAGCAAGGTTCAATTTTTTGGACCCAGTTTGAACTTCTGCCACAAACGATTGGACCCAGCGGACCACCATGCAAAAAAATGAACCCGCAACGAGCTTCGACGAACTAGGACCCGCGAACGTCACTTAAGTGACTTTGTTTTGCAAATTTTATAAAATTTTGATATCCGTAACCCTAAAAAGTGGATATGAAAGGCTTATGTTTGCTTCTCATTCTCATTTGTGGTGTGCAAGTAGGTTATTTTGACTTGAGCAAGAGCAAATAGGTGGTTGAGAAAGTTCTTGGTTGTGCAAAGAGGAGTTGGAAGATTGGTTTGTGAGCTATCTTCAAGTGTTTGTGCCTCATTCGTACACCTTTGCAAGCTTACAATGAGTAGAGCTAAGTTCTTGTTCCATTTGTTTTTTGTTTTTGTCTAAGTTTTTTTTTTTTTTCATTTCTCTTTCATTCTCCATAAGATCTTAGCCATTTTTTCTATAATTTTTCATTCTCTTGCTTTTAAGTTTTATATTGAATATGTATACAATTTGAAATTTCTTGCCATAGGAAAAGGAACTACAATGACATCTACCTCTTTCTCAATAGGCAATACAAAATAAAGAATAGAACCCCACTCTGATTCTCCTTTGTGGAAGTATGTTGATATTAAAAGACCCCTTCCAAGAGGTGGTGCATTCCGTTGGAAATGTCAGGGTTGTGATGTAGAAAGAAATAGTTCATATTTTCGTGTGGTAGCCCATTTGTGTGGATACCCTGGTAGAGGAGTCAAGAAATGCCCTGGAAAAAAAGGTGCACCTATACCATATGCAATTGTACTAAAATATATTGAAGAGCATGAGGCAGCAAAAGAGAGAATGTAGGCAAAATTCAACCGATGGCATTGGCAATAAAACTAAAAGTAGAAAAAAGCAAAGGTAACGCAACCCCCCACGAATGTTGTGATAGAAGACCACCCCTTTTTTACTACCTCAGCTAGCCGTGAGCCTGAAAAAGAACCCCTTGGCCATACACACAAAAGAAAGGGACCACTAGAAATTGCATTTCAAAATCAAAGTCGGGAAATTGCTGGCATTTATGTGGCAAGATGTTTGTATGCAAATGGGTTGTCTTTTAATGTTGTTCACTCTCCATATTGGAGACAGATGTTGAAAAGTGCCAATGAAGCTCCTAGAGGGAATAAGGGCCCCGGTTTTGAGAGAATACAAACCACCTTGTTGTATCAAGAGGTCAAGTCGATTGATGATCAATTGAAGCCCATAAAGGATTCATGGATTGAGACAGGGGTATCAATTGTTTCAGATTGGTGGAAAGATGCTAGAAATCGTCCCTTGATCAATGTCCTAGCGGTGTCCCCTAAAGGGACAATGTTTTGGAAACCGGTGGATTGTAAGGGGCAAGTAAAAGATGGGACATTTATTGCTAATATTCTCATCTCTGTCATTGAACAAGTGGGTGCTACTAATGTTGTCCAAGTCATAATGGACAACGAAAAGAATTGTAGAGTTGATGGTTTGTTGGTTGAAGAGCAATATCAACATATCTTTTGGACACCTTGTGCAGTCCATTCACTCAATCTTATGCTACAAAAGATTGGGAACACAATTGAGTGGATCAAGGAGGTGTATGCAGAGGCAGAGGACATCTAGATGTTCATCACAAACCATCACATGACTCAAGGAATATTCAGAATGTTTTCATTGGAGTTATTAAAGGTAAGTGAACTTGAACTAAAGTTAGTAATTTATTTTTATTTTTTTAAATCAGTATCTTACAATTTCTGATTTTCATTTTTTTTATTGTGTAATGTGTATTCTTTCATAAAATGTGTATCTAATAGTTGTATTTTTTTGCTCTAATTTATGTTACAGGTCGCTGAAACTTGTTTTGCATCAAATTTAATCATCTTGAGACGACTTGTGCAAGTGAAAGAGGCACTTTGCAATATGGTAATCAGCAACAATTGGGCTATATGGAAGCAAAGCAACAATGAGAGGGCAGCCAAAATAAAGCAAAGGATATTGGATGACTTATGGTGGGAATGTGTGGAATATCTCATTAAGTTCACGGAGCCCATTATGAGCATGCTTAGGTATGCTGACATGGATAGGTCTTACCTTGGAGAGATCTATGATGGCATAGACTCAACGCTTGAGAAGATCAAGCAAATTGTAAATGAAAAAGAGCAAGATCCCAAAGAGACCCTCTTCTAACAATTGCAAGCAATTATTGTAGAACGATGGAACAAAATGACCACTATACATTTGCTTGCCTATGCATTGATGCCCAAATATTATAGCAACCAACTTCTTGACCTACCAGGAAGGCCACCACCCTATAGAGATTTAGAAGTGTCTGATGGATACAAGGCAACATTTGAAAGACTCTTTCCTAATGATGATATGAGAGATTTGATCACGGATGAGTTCATAGAGTTTGTGAATGCAAGAGGTCTAAGTAATGATGCTCTTCGTCATCGGTTTAGGAAGGATGCTCATAGTTGGTGGTACCTCCATGGCCAAAGATTCCAAACATTGCAGCCCCTTGCAATAAAAATTATATTACAAGTAAGCTTTTTTTTTTTTTTAAAAGCTTACTTTATCTTCATGACTAGCAAGTAATTTTTATAATTTTATTTTGTAAGATTAATAATTTTATTTTAATTGTTTACCTTGTCTTGTCTTCATAGGTTGCTAGTTCATTTGCATCAGAAAGAAATTGCAGCACATATTCTTTCATCCACTCAGTGAAGCGCAATAGATTGCAATCAAAAAGAGCGGAGAACTTGGTATTTGTGCATTACAACTTGCGTCTTCTCTCACACAAGACTAAAGAATACAAAGAAGGGGAGATGAAGAGGTGGGATGTAAATGCAGAGCCTGTGGACTTGGATGCTTCCACTTCTCGGCTTGCACTTGATGAATTTGAAGATTTTGAAGCCAATACTATTGTTGCTGCTGTTGATCCCATTGGCCTTAGCCCTATTGCTGAGTCAACTAATGCTAAAGAAGAAGATGAATATTAATACATTTTTAATTCATTAGTTGAACTTGAAACAATGATACTTGAACTTGATGTTATGATTTAGTTTTAACTTTTAATGTTTTGAATATTTGATGTTGAACTTGAAGTATATTATGGTATGATCACGATTCGTGATGCTATGATTACAAGTTTATGGTGTTTTTGTGCTTAAATGTTTTTATGATACTATGTGACATTCTAATTTTAACTCATGCTTCTAGGCTTCATAAATATGTATATATATATATATATATATATATAATTTTTACACGTTTCTTCGAACCTGAACCCAAACCCCTTTTCAAAATTTTGTTGAGCTTGCGAACCGATTCTTCGTACCTGAACTTAGAACCGAACTCGAACCGGTAACGTAGTAAATTAATTGTGCACATGCTCAAGAATATTCTCATGCATATTCTTATGCATAATTGAGCACATGTTTGCACAAGCATGCTTAGCTTAAGTTCACTTAGTTGAGCCTAATTTAGTTTAGTTCAATCTAATTTGGCTCTAGTTTGCATATCTAGCTCTAGTTTGATTTTTTGCCATTATTAGTTCTAGTGCTTTCTATTACAAGAGGTAATTGGTAAAATAAATGAATGATTATTAACGAAGAACAAAATGTTCTAATAGAGTTTACAATCGAGATGTTTCTAAAAAGAAACATACAAATAATAGAAAGAACCTATTATACAGGATATTTACAATATCTAGAAGTGACCATTAAAATAGAAATAGAATAACTTAGGAGGTATTATTTCAAAACCCTCTCTTAATGGTCATCTTATCAACGACACCAAGCTGCCCCCTAAATTTGACAAACTTCTCTTGAAGTAGGGACTTGGTGAGAATATCAGCAGTTTGGTTAGTTGTATGAACAAACTGCAAATCCACAAATCCATCTTCAACTAGTTGACCGATAAAATGACAATGAATGTTAATATGCTTAGTGCGCTCATGGAAGACTGGATTTTTGGCATGTTTGAGGACCCCTTGATTGTCACAAAAGAGGGGTGAACGGCTTGCCTGAGGCATATGGATGTCGAAAAGTATCCTACGATGCCAAACTACCTCACAACCTGCTTTGACTATTCCCCTATATTCAAGCTTCTATTGAGGAAAGAGATACGGCCTACTGCTTCTTATTGGTCCAAGTAATAGCACCTGTGCCCAACCTAAAGACATACCCGAACGTAGACTTTTTGTCATCAACTAAACCTCCCCAATCTGAGTCTGTGTAACCGATAAGTCAAGCATCTTTGGTTAGTCCATAGAGGAGACCAAAATCAGGAGTGCCCTTGACATAGCGCAGGATGCGTTGTTGCAGCCCAATGATCTGAAGTGGGAGTTGTCATGAAGCGAGAAATGTAACTCACTGCAAAGCTGAGATCAGGTCTAGTAGTGGTGAGATATATCAAACTGCCCACTAGTTGTCTGAATGCAGATTCATTCTCAATAGGAGAACCAAATTTGCCTGATAACTTGAGACCAAACTCCATATGTGTAGATGCGGGTTTACAATCCTGCATTCTCAATTTGTCCAGCAAAGCCCGTGCATACTTAGACTGAGAGATGAAGATGCCATGTCATTGTTGCCAAACCTCAACACCTAGGCAGTAATGAAGAAGTCCAAGGTCGGTCGTGTCAAAAGACTGATAGAGATTCTGTTTCATTCCCTGAATCAACGATTTGGAATTGCCAGTCATAATCAAATCATCAACATATATAACTAGAATGATGATATTACTACCAGTAATCTTGACATACAAATTTGAGTCAGAAGGACTCCTCTTGAAACCCTGATCAGTGATGTACTTATCAATTTTCATGTACCATGCCCGAGGAGCCTGTTTGAGGCCATAGAGTGCTTTCACCAGTTTGAGTACTTGGTGTTCTTTATCCAAGAGGTTGTGTCATCTACACTTCTTCCTATAACTGACCACTCAGATATGTACTCTTGACATCCATTTGGACCTTCTTGTCACACTGAGCTGCCATGGCAAGGACTAATCTGATGGTGCTCAGCAGTGGGAGCAAAGGTCTCTTCATAGTCAATTCCTTCCCACTAAGAGAAGCCTTTGGCAACAAGACGAGCCTTGTACTTATCTAAAGTACCATTAGCTTTGTATTTGACTTTGTAGACGAATTTGCAACCGATGGGTTTCTTTCCTAAAGCAAAATCTGACAGAACCCAAGTATAAATTTTTTAAATGGCTATGATGCTCAATCTGCATAGCTTCTTCCCACTCAGGTGTTCCTTTTGCCTCTGTATATGTTTGATGTTCATACACATTGTGAATGTTGGCCATGAGAGAAAAATTTACCAAGTCAGAAGGTTTTCTCATCATCATGAAGATCGTCAATGGTCTAAGCCCACCACTTAGGCCGAAGAGTAGAAGTGCTAACATCTGAAGTAGGAGGTGCAGGGAGATCATCATCATCAAACAGAAGGTCGAATGAATCCTGAGCAAAATGAGGTGGTGTAGTTGCATGTCTAAGTGAGCCTGCTGGAGAAGGAACTGGAGGAGAGGAAAGAACAGGAACAACTAGAGCCTTCTCAGCTGAAGCCCTCCCATCAAGTGGACCTAACGGGAGATGGATATCCAAGTCTTGAGCTTAGAGCGACTGATCCTCTAAATTCATAATTGGAGGAGAGAGCTGAAATGCCCCTCGTTCCTCATCCAAAACCACATTACTGTTGAAGATAAGACAATTAGTCTCGATGTCAACTAGGCGGTAGGCTTTGTGATTATCATTGTAGCCAGTTAGCATGAGTTTCTGGCTCTTGGCATCTAACTTGGTGCATTTAGCATCAGGTATCCAAACAAAAGCAGTGGAGCCAAAAACTTTGAGATGACTGATTCTGGGCTTACGGCCTAACCAAGCCTCTTCGGAGTCAACTTCTTGATAACCACTATAGGAGAGCGGTTGAGAAGATAGACGACAATGTGGACAGCTTTAGCTCAAAATTTCTTTGGAACCTGCTTGTATTCAAGCATAAGACCGGGCCATTTCAGTGATCGTGCGGTTTCAAAACTCAACATCACCGTTTTGCTGAGTAGGGTGTTGTTAATTGGCATTTTATGCCATGTTGATCACAGAAATGGGAGAAGGTAGAGGAACAAAACTCACCCCCATTGTCAGTTCTAAGAGTAATAATATGTTGACCAGACTCTTTTTCTACAAATGACTTGAACTTTTGAAATACAACAAACACCTCTATTTTTTTATGAATGAAATACACCCACATTTTACGACTGAAATCATCAACAAAAAGTAAAAAATACATGGACCTAGTAACAAAGGGAGTATCCATAGGTCCACAAACATCAACATGAACCAATTCTAATACCTTAGAAGCTCTCCAAGAGTTGCCATCTGAAGAAGGTGTGCGATGTTGCTTCTTAGCCTGACATGCTTCTCAAAACTCCAAGATTGTGGGTTTGAATTGCTGGCAGTCCAATGACAAGATCTTCCCGAACAAGATGAGAAAGATAGTACGCATTCAAGTGCCCATATCGTTGATGCTAAAGTGTACTAATAAAGGAGCGATGGGCTGCCACAGCAAGTTCCTGAGAATCCCCAGAGTCAACAAGTCTAAAAGGACCATGATCTTCGACACCATCGGCAACTATGGACTAAGTTTCCCGATCAATGATACTGCACTGATGTGAATTGAAGATCACATCAAGCCGAGGAGAATGTCCCAAAATTTGACTAACAGAGAGAAGATTGAGTTCCATGCCTAAAACATAGTACAAATCATGGAAAATCAGTTTCCTTCCCCTAGACTGAATCTGGATATTCCCTCTGCTGAGAAGATTGAGAGAACTAATAGTGGCCTACAGATTTAGCTGAGAAGGATTGATTGTTAGAAGATGAACTAGTACCACTGCCAAATTGTTGTTTCCAACGATCTTGTTGTAGAAGCATTATATAGAGATCGGAAAACGAAATATTAGAATGAGTGGAAGCAATGTTGACAGTTTCAACAAAGTGTTCATAAGAAGATGGGAGACTCTTCAGAGTGATTACCACCATGTCTTCTTCCATTTTGCATCCAATGGCTTCCAACTAATCACGGATATCCTTGATTTTATTTAGATGCTCCTGTGGGATACCTAATCATCCATCATGATTGAGAAGAGCGTGTTCTTCAGAAAGAATGCACGACTTTTGTCCTAGGTTTCATGCAAACCTTTCAGATGGCTCCAAATTTCTACAGCTATTTGATCGGAAGGAACCTGCGGGAGTTGTCATCGTGATGGAAAGTTTGATGAGCATGACAGCTTCTCAAGTCTACTCATCAAATTTATCTTGCACATTGCCTTCTTCCTCGGGACATTTAGTTGTGCCCAACACAATTTTCTCAGGACACGTACTTTTTTATTGTCACCATACGCTGCTACAGGAAAAGAAACTTCAGTCCTTGGCTGCAGCAAGGCAGAATGTTCAAGATGAAAGGTCCACGTCTAAAAGAAAGATGGAATCCAGGGATTCTAAGGAGCAGATTGATAGTAGAAGAGATTTTATTGAACCAATGATAACAAAAAACCAGTATCAAAGGAACAACTATAATGGAAACACACAAAGGACTGATTCGAATATTCAACCTCAAGCCATAACAGGGCCATCCAGGGGATGTTTTAAGTGTGGTGGCAATCATTTGGCAATGGATTGTTCAAAGGGACAAGGATTAGATCATAATCTGTCTCCTCAACAACGTCAGAATTATGCCGCAGTAAGGAATCGACAAACTGGACATCAAAATGTTCCTATGAGAGTGATAGGTGAAAGAACCAAGAACAATACTGCATCATAGAGATGCAAGTACCTTATCCACACTTAGTTTAAACATTCGATCTAGCTATAAACTCTGTTAATTTCAATAGATGTTATTTTGAAAAAAAAACTCTGAGTGATTGAACCTTGTTAGTATAAGTATGATATTGTTAATTTTGATAGATGTTATTTGATAAACTCTTCCAGTGATTAAATTTTGTTAGTATGGAATTTAAGATTGTTAATTTTGATAAATGCTATTTTGATGAACTTTATGATAAATTGAATCATGTTAGAATAAAATTTGATTTTTGCAGATACGATGTAACTGCTTGCTTCTAAGGTCATGAAATCTCATGTATTTGACCTTGAATTCGTTAAGTTCAATTTTGATTTCAAATGCAATTTTGTAACTCTCATGCATCGGGACAATGCAATTTTTAAGGGAGGGAGGATGTCACGACCCTCTAGATGCTAACCTTTACAATTATGTGACAAATGAATTGAAGTGTGGCATTTTACTATTATATGTCAATTATTTTATTTCTTGACAATATTTAATTGTTCCGAGATGAATTATATTGCCCTCTTTTGATTTTCAATTAAGGTTCATTTTTAATATTTATTGTACATTATTGTAATTTAATGGTGTTTATGTGTTCGTCTAATTGTTTATCCCCTTAGACGATAATTATTAAAATTAAATCAAGATAAAAATTATTATTAGACTTCCGATCTTATTTAAAAATTCTAGCATTCGCCAAACAACTTGATAAATAAATAATTATAATAAAATAACAATAAAAATAAAATAATAACAACAAAAGATATTGGAAGTTTGAGTATTATCAATATTAGTACAAATAATAAAATATAATTACATATGATAATAATAATAATTAAACCCCGTAATTAACAAAGTTTATAAGGTGACCATATAAATAATAAAATATTGCCTCCGCATTGGGCTTATAAAGTAGCGATTATAATGATCAAATTAAAATAAAAAAACAATCCACCCTATAATGCTCGAACTAAGATATATTGAAAATAAAGCCACAAAAAAGAAAAAAAAAACATTCATTCATGCAGGTCTGGACAAGAAGAAGTGGTGAATGGGCCTGGATACACGTCTACTTCTGGATGGAGAAGTGGCGTCAATCGAAAACGTGGCCAACAAAGGGCTGAGCCTTGACATCTACAGCCAATGTGGGAAGCAGCAAGTTAAAAAAAATCTGATTTGGGATTATCCAAAACATCCTAGAAGCCCTAAAATCGCCTGGTAACACTGACTTGAAGAGGATTAAATAGGAATCAAACCAATTGTTTTGGGAAATTCGTGTTTACCCTCGTGGGGTAACAGATAGTAATTGCATAAGATACTTAAATACTTAGCATGTAATATCAAAGACTATTGTATTCATATAATCACAAGAGTTTCTGTACATCATAATCGTGTCTTCATCAAAGGAACAAGTTCATACATATAACATTCGAAGGGGTGCAAGGCGAACCGTCGCACCCGTGTAATGCCTCCGGACTCCAACCGTCTAACTACCCCAAAATACCCGACAACATCGTCCCCCCAAAAGAAAAGTCGTCTCTGGCGACTTAACAATAAAATGGAGATAATGTCTAGTACATAAACAAAGAAATCAGCTAAGCAGAAGTGGAAGGGGGCATCCCTGGAACTGATGATTGGGACGCCGAAGAGTTGACCCGTCACCTCAACTGGTAGACCTGCTACGTACGGATATCCAAATCTGTCTAGATCTGCGAATTGACCTCAACTACTTCCTTGAGCATCAGGATAGCTTCCTGGAGCTCCGTATCCTTTTGAGCTAACTGGCCCTCTGCAAGACTCCTGCCGGTATTGACTGCCTCCAGCTGTGCCAACAATGTTGCACGTTCTGCCTACCAAGCACTCAGCTCCTCCAGCTGTGCCAACAGTGTTACACGTTCTACCTGCTAGGCACTCTGCTCTGTTGCTAACTCGGTGGCTATCTCCTCCCGAGATCTCTCTGCTGCCTCCCGAGCCCCCTCTGTTTCCCGTGTCATGAGCACTATCTGCACCAACCGCCAACCCTTATCAATCACCAATTCTAGAGTGTGCATATACTCGCCCAGATCCTCAGCCATCATCACCTCGACCAATTTCCCTTTCTTTGTCGGCACCTCGGCTGCCTCTGGCTCTACACTCTATCCGCCACCTCTAGCATCACCCACTACGCCTTCTCCCAAATGGAAGTCCTCTCGCTGAGGGGACAGAATAGCAGATCCCCGTGCCATCGGTGTGAGGGATCTCTATGCCAAGAAAGCACTCGCACGTCCTAACACGGGTGGTCCAATCTAACACATATGTGTCGAGCACTCCTCAACAAACACTCCTCCATCCATACTGTCATGGTCAGACTCAATCAACACGTAGTCTCCAAAGGTTACCACCGGCTCTGACCCCACCATCTCTAGCCGTACCTAACCAGATTCCGTCCCACCCTGCTCGGCAAACTGCTCCATCATCTCTGCCATATCTCTGCCAGGAGGGATACTCTCGCTATCCCCAGTCTCTAGCTCCAGAACCGTATCTACTATAGAAACCCCTGTTGATGTGGCCACAGGTGGAGTCAACTGAACTGGGGTCCATACTTGGCCAAATGCTGGAATGGTTGTAGGACCCGAGACCAAGGCAACTTGGGTCCCACTGGAGGGTACAGGACGTGGAAATAGCAGCGGAGTGGCTGAGATTACCCTTCGTCTTCATCATCATCCTCCGAACCGCTCCCCTCCTCTAATGTGGTCTCACGACCGCTATTTGTATCCCCGTGATCCCCACTGACTTCCAACTCCTACCTGGTTTGTTTCGAACCAGCTCCAACCTTCTGACCTCTAGGTGTATCCAGGTGACGCCATCTCATGATTGGGGGTTCGCCTTCCACCAAGGGCCCCACCTTAATCTCCTGTGATAGTATGTCTGCTGGGATCTACCACTCAACTACGTCCAAGAAAAGCCCAATGGCATAATGCGGCATGTAAAAGGTGCGGTGTTGAAGGGTCATGAAAGCATACATCCGCTCTGCCAACACCTTCGCCCAATCGTACTTTCTCCCACTGAGGAGGTGATTCATCAATGTGACCTATTGAAATGAAATGTCGGAGGCGCGACTAGATCCTATAAGCCAGCTCTTCACCACATCCATAAGACCTCGCCAGTGGCCTTCCCTGATGAATGTCTTCTAGATGTCGCGGTTATGTGATGCCTTTCGGAGAGACTCCTCTGCTGGGGTGAGATCATCTCTGCAAATCAATCGGATGTAGAAATCTTTATTTTCTGCAGTCATCTTCTGTGGCCTTAGGTCAACCCGTACCCCTCTATCTAGCAACCCAAATACTCGACGAAACGCAGATGTTGTGAAAGAAATTGTCATCGAGTGGTTCAGGTAGGGAATAGTGCTCGTCTTTGCAAATCTGTCGAAGGCCTCAATCATTGCCTACAATGGTCCTTCGAAATCTTTGATACAAAAGATGGGCATTTGAATAACCCATTGTAACTGAGCCCTTGACAAGTTGTCCTTAACCAGTAGGGTGTCCGAAGAATTATCACTCTCATTCCACCATCTTCGGCATTCTAGGCCATTCAAACCCTCGAATGCAATGTTCTGTGCTGTGACCTCCTCTCTCTGAGATCCCGCAGCCGCCATTTGGGGCCTGTGAATTTTAAGCTTCTTCCCTGTACTTGTGCCTGCAACTCGTGGTGTATTCCTGCTCATACTTCCAGGGTCCTCTTCCAATCTCTTCCTTCGACTACGTTTGCCTGCTGATTGCATATTTATTGCTTCCCGTTCCCAATGAAATATAACTATTTGCCAATTACCATACAACTGTTCTCCTGTCTTTGTCCTCTTCTTTAGTCTTCGCTTAATGAAAATAATCTTCTCAAATCCTCGTACGGAAGCCCCCAATCTTTTAACTAAAAATAAATTGCCTTTACCATATTTTTGCCTTGTCCCTTCTTGTTGTCATACCATCGTACAGATGTCCTTCTTACTTGCTATACGACATGTGCATGGTGTTCATGCTCTGTTCCGTACGTTTCCACTCTTCTTCTCCTGACGGGTACTGGTCGTACGATAGCTGGGTTATTTCCTCTGTCTTGCGCTAAAACCTATACAAAACTTCCTCTCGTCTCCTACTGTGGCTATACGGTCCATACTGTGCCATACTATCTGTTGGTTTGCTACAAAATAATCCCTTGCTGCCGTGGCCGTACAGATGAACTTGTGCTCGTCTTCTGCCACGAGAATTTATGTTCTGGCCGCACGGCATCTATTCTCCCTTCCTCGAAGTACGGTTGTCAGCTGTATGACACTTCCTCTACTATCGCCATACGGCTTGTACGACTGCTGTTGTTCTTGCACTTCTTTTGGCACTGCTACTATTGACCGTACGGCTGTGGTTTTACACGTGCACAAGCCTGCGTTAATAATCCTACCGTATGGTGGCACCTTCTTCCTCCCTGTTGCCGTACTGCCCTACGGTATGTTCTTTGTTTTCCTTATTTTATTTTATTTTTTCTCTCGCATTTATATACTAAAACTGTCGTACGGTACCCTGGTCGTACGGTTATATGCTTTTTGTTTTCGTTATCTATCCTTTATGCCGTGCGTGGTCGTACGGTGATATGTCATGCAATGGTTTTTCCGTACGCCGTACGGTGAGGTCCGCTTTTTTATTTTTATTTTTTAATCAGCCGACTGCCATCAGTGCGCCTCCGACCTCTTTTGATACACTTTTAGTTTCGAACTGTTGACGGCATTCGGAATTTCCTGTCCATCGAGGGTCGACAACTTGATCAATCTGTTCGCTGCAACCTCCCGAACCTTGCAGGGGCCTAGCCACTTAACTTAAAATTTTCCGGGCTTTATCTCATTTTGGTCGTATTTTAGAATGAGTTGTCCAGGAGTGAACCATGCCCAACGGATGTGCTTATCATGCCAGTGCTTCCTGCGTTGTTGGACAACATCAGTTGCCCATTGTGCCATCATCCTCCTTTCATCCAGTCTATTTAGAGCGTAGAAGCGTTCCCAAAGGCTCTCCATATCACCCAGTTTGTTATCAATAGCTATTTGGAGGCTTGGCACCATAAATTCCATTGGGACTACAGCTTCCTGGCCGTACATCAATTGAAAGGGTGTCTGGCTTGTCGTTACCTTATAGGTGGTGCGGTATGCCCATAAGACCGACGATAGCTTCTCCTCCTAGTCTTCCTTTTCCACACCACATGACTTGTAGATCACAGAGACCAAAATCTTATTTGTCGCCTCCGCCTGACCATTGGCTCTTGGGTAGTAAGGACTAGATAGGGAGTGAAAAATCTTAAATTCCGTTGTGAGGAGTTTTACTACATGGTTCACGAAATGTCCTCCCCTGTCGCTTGTTAGGTGGATCGGGATGCCGTACCGAGTGATGATTTGTTCATAGATGAACCTTGCTGTGCTCACAGTCGTGTTGTCCGGTAGGGTCCGTGCTTCTACCCACTTCGTTAGGTACTCTGTAGCCACTACAATGTACATGCATTGCCTTGGTGTGTTGGTTTTCAATGGTCCCACAAAATCAAGTCCCCATCTCTCAAATAACTCTTGAGCAGCCAAGGGGTTTAACAGCATGAAATCCCTCTTCAGTGGTTTTCCGGCCCTTTGACATGTATCATAGCTCACAACCCACACCCTGGCATTGTTGTGTAGCATCGGCCACCAAAGTCCTGCGAACAGTACCTTCCTGGCTGTTGTATCCGGCCCCATATGTCCTCTCGCTGGGCCTTCGTGTGCTTCCCTCAGAATACTAGGGACTTCTTCCTCCATCACGCATCATCAGAGTACTTGGTCCGACCCCATCTTGTAGAGAAGCCCGTTGATAAGTTGGAATGTTCGGCTTCTCAGGACCAGTTTGCGTCGTTTCCCTGGTGGTATTTCTCAGGGGAACTGTGATGTCAAGAGGTATTCACCGATGCTGGTATACCAAGTTGGTAAAAACCGCGATGCGGAATAGGTGTGCGTCCGGAAAATCGTCATTCACCCTATCGGCTCGCTCTCCCGATTTGATTCTAGACAGTTGGTCTGCAATCACATGGCTTTTGCCTGGCCACACTATGATAGTAAATGTGAATTCTTGTAGCAGCAGCAACCATCAGCTCAACCGTCCTTGGATTATTGGTTTATTCACCAAGTACATTAGCGCTTGGTGGTCTACATAAAATGTGAAGGGTGTCGCCAACAAATAGTGTCTAAATTTTTGTACGGCATAGACCATGCCGAGTGCTTCCCTTTCCGTTTTACTATAGTTCTTTTCCGCCTTCGAGAGTAGTCTGCTGGCGAAGTAGACCGGGTGATCCAACCCATGGTTCCCAACTTGTGCCAGTGTCGCACCTATGGCATAATTGGAAGCGTCGACGTGCACGTGGAATTCTTTGTCCCAATCCGGATAGGCCAATATGGGTGCCTCCAACAATCGAGACTTTAATTCCTCAAAAGATTCCTTTTGAGCCATTCCCCATACATAGGGTTCTCCTTTTCTTGTAAGGTTATCCAAAGGGTAAGATATCCCAGAATTTTTTTTTATGAACCTTCGGTAGTAGCCAATATGTCCCAAAAAAGATTTGACCCCCGTGACATCTTGTGGTGGTTCCATCTCCACGATCACCCGAACTTTATCAGGGTCTGTTTTGAGTCCTGCCTTGCACACTATATGCCCCAACAGTCTACCCCGAGGTACCATGAATTGACATTTCTTGGGGTTCAGTGCGAGCCGTGCCCTTCAGCACCTGTCCATGCACTCCCCGAGTGCCTTCAGATGTGTCTCCTCCCCGCTGTAGATGGACCAGTCATCCAGGAAGGCCTTGAAATTACCCACAAACATCTTATCGAAGATATGGAGAATTATCCTTTGGAACGTTGCTGGGGCGTTGCAGAGACTGAACGGCATCCGGTTGTAGGCATATACTCCGTCTTCCACCACAAAGGTTGTTTTCAATGTATCCTCTTCTACGATTGATATCTGGTTGTAGCCGGAGAATCCGTCCATGAATGAATAGATTTCATGGCCGGCCACTTCCTCGAGGATAGAGTCTGTAAACGGAATGGGAAATGGATCCTTGATTGTAATTGCATTCAGACGCCGGAAGTCAACACAAAGCCAGATCTGGTTTCCATCCTTCTTGAGGGAAATCACGATGGGAGATACCCATTCACTAGTTTGAACCTTGAAGATAATTCTAGCCTACAGCATCCGTTCGATTTCCTCCTTTACTTTCGCAGCATAATTCTTGTTCATTTGGTATGGCCGCTGCCGTACTGGTACTGCGCTGGGTATCAACGGGATGCGGTGAACACATAGTTCAAGTGGGACCCCCTTCAAGTCCTTGTACATCCATGCAAACACATCTTTGTATTCGGTAAAAATTTTAAACGCGGCGGTTTTCAGGACTAGATTCCAGTCATCCCCTACGAGAATGACTTTTTCTTCCGCCTCCGTGCCGAGATTCAGGGGTTTCACGGATGGTTCCTCATACTTCATGGCATTCTTGTCTCTAAACTGGTGTGTCGGTGCGGTATCAACTATAGCCTCCCCTTCGTTATATTCCCCGTACTTTGGGGGAAATTTGTCTGATTCTTCCTCAATGCTTAACACATTGCATTAGGGTGAGAACATCTCGTAGTCCTCCATCTGCCAATGGAACAACCCGTTGAGTGAATTGGTATCATCCTTCGAGCATCCTCCCAAGTTTAGCACACCTTCTTCATTGGGTTCCATTCCATGCCTTCCTTCGTCCCGTAGGTCGTTTTCCCCTTCGGATTCTGACTCTGAGGAAGAGGCGAGTTCCTCACTCACCAACTGGGTCCAGAGATCAATGGTAAATTTCCTGCCTCCACTCTCCATCGAAAGTGTATTCCGTTTCCAGTTATGATTTGCCTTTGCCGCCACTAGCCATCCCCTTTCCAGGATGGCATCATACCCCTTCTGCTTAAGTGGGATGACCATGAAGTCAAGTACAAATGGCTGTGCACCCACCGTGACTGGTTGTGCCATCAATGTCTCGAGGGGTTTAATCCCGTGTTGATCGGTACCTAACAGATTGAATGTTGGTGGCCACAAGGTAGGCTTCCCTAATTTTTTCCATGTGTCCTCGGGTAGAACATTTACTCTGGACCCGCCATCTATTATGGTGTCCGTTAGGATAGTGCCGAGAATACCCATCTCCACCACAACTGGGTGTCTGCCATTATTGATGGCTAGTAGCATTGGATCCATTGCAGAGCCTTCGGGTATGAAAGTGTCCGTGTGCTTTGTGTTGGTTTGGCTGACCTGTGTGCCCAGTAGGACTGTCCCCAAACGTGGCATGGTGTGTAGGAGGTCCTGGAGTTTCACAGGTACCTCCAATTGGAGCATCTACCGTACAATGTTCCGTTCCGCGTCTGTGCTGTAGAGTCCTGCTGGTTCTTGTGTCTCTCGTTGGGCTTCCGTAGCCTTTTCTATTTCTTCCCGTGCTTCCAGCATCCTCTGTTTCTCCGTATGGGGATGGGGGTACCTGGCTTCCTTCGCTTGCCCTCGGGTAAGAGCCAATACAGCTTCTTTTATCTTTGCATTTCCTTCAATATCCAGCAGGTTGGTCCCTACGCCAGACTTAGGGCAATTGGCATCTTCATGGTCACCAGGGCCGCACCACCGACACAGCTGCTGAGGGGTGTCATTATTATTACAATCTCTTGCATAATGACCCCATTGGTTGCATGCCCTGCATTGGATCATTGGTACTAGACCCTGTTACGGGTGGAATTATTATTGTTCCCTCGTCTGCCTCGTTGGTTGCCTCGGTAACCCCCCGAAGATGCATTATTGTTTGGTTCTGTCATTCCTGATGTGGATGGCTGCTCTTGTGTAAAGAGCACTTGCTGGTTTCGTGTCTTCATGTTATATGGGCATTCCTTTGTGAAATGTCCCATAATCTGGCAGATGTCACAGAATGCCTTTTTGGGACAGGCACCCTTCGTGTGGCCACTCTCTCTACACTCCCTGCACCAGAGTTCGTCATCCTTACTCGTATTCCCCTCCATTGACTTAAATTCCTTTAGCATTCTCTCCATGTCTTTCTGGAGTGTCGTGACTTTCTTTTTCGGCCGGTCGTCATTGTTGCTATCTTCTTCGGAAGTGTTGTTGTCTGATGATGAGGATTTGTTTTTCTTCTTTTTTGATGTTTAGTTCTCACTTTTCAGGTCCATGGCCCGGTTATATGCATTGTCATAGGATGTCGGAGGTACTATTTTCATCTTTCGCCGTAACTTGGAGTTCAAACCCTCAACAAACCATCTCTTCTTTAAGCCATCTCTTGGTTGGCTGTCCATCTTCCTGACTAGCTCCTTTAGTCGGTGGCCATATGCTCGTACAGTTTCCTTCTTACCTTGTTTCGTTCTGTAGATTTCCGTGACTATCTCGTTGTCATCCCTGAGCCGGAACTCCTTCTCGAATCCTTTCTTTAGTTCGTCCCACGTGGTTATCTTGGTTTTATCCAAGTCTGAGTACCAGTCAATGGCAACTCCTCTCAATGTGGCAGGAAATTGCTTCATCCATTCGTCCTGGTCAGTAACTCCATTGGCTGACCAAATGGTTTTGCACGTATGGCAATGCCGTGTTGGATCGTCCTTTCTGTCATCATGAAATTTGGGCAACTTCTCCTTGTGTCGCCATGGGTGGTTGTGCCGGTTTTGGTCGTTGTGTATGCTGTGGATTTTGTGCTCCGATACTGCCTGTGCTAGCACTCGCACCCACCCCTGCTTGGTTGGTTTGTATAGTATTCACCAATGGCACTTGTCCTTGTGCCTGTGTAACTGGTGGACCGTATTGTGTGGAGTCGTTGGCTCCAATGGAGGGTTCACCTGCGTGTCACTACTGCCTTCGGCCGTACTGTCACTGGCACCTCCGGCAGTACCATCCCCTTCGATCGTACGGTTCCCTTCGTGGTCTCGGTGCTCCGCACCTGGTGTACGGGTCAAATCTTCAAACTGGTCTCGCTCTTCCTAAAGTAAGACCTTTCTCAATCGTGTTTCTTCGAGTAGTTCTTCTCTACTCCGCACTCTCCGATGCTCCGGCGAAGTGAACTGTTCCCCGTCGGCCTGTGCACCCTCTGTACCAATTCCGAGGTTCCCTTCGGGCAACCCTTCGGCAAGCTGGTCTTTGGCAAGTTGCCTTGGCCTATACCAACGTTCACGTTGCTGTGCAAAGATCAAAGTCGTCTGTGCGGCTTCCCCTTCGTCATCTAGTGCTTTCTTATTTCTATCCTTATTTAAAGTATTGGGCATCAAGACTGAACACAAAACATTGCTTTTCAACCAAAAGAACACTTATTTTTATTTATTCATGTTGATTTACAACATTTCCAATTGCATTACAATTGTTTGTGTTCCCTCCCCTCTTTC
Source organism: Chamaecyparis obtusa (assembly GCA_027943335.1). NCBI lineage: Eukaryota > Viridiplantae > Streptophyta > Pinopsida > Cupressales > Cupressaceae > Chamaecyparis > Chamaecyparis obtusa. The sequence continues at coordinate 5,416,252 of BSBK01000497.1, read as the reverse complement.
ATTCATATTTTAAAGACCCCGACGGTTGCCATCGCCTTCTTTCTTACGGTGGCAGAGGTGCTCCCGAGCGTGGTATGCGCAGAGGATTTCCTAGCGGTGTTCCTCTCGGGCAATCTCCTCCTAGCGAGCACGTTGTGCCAATGATGCTTGTGCTAGCAACCGAGGGAGGTGATTTATCAGTCTGTTGGCTGCAGGGTTAGCCTTGATTGCGGCCCACACGACACTGGCTGGAACCTCTTCGCCTGTGGCTTCTCATTGACTGTAGGTTTCGATCGCTACTTGGAATAAGATTCTAAATTCTTGTGTCTGGATATCTTCCCCTTCGTACAGCTCTGTACGGGCATCGTTTGCTTCCGGATTTATTTCACCGACTGGTAAGCCCATTATGTCCGCACGTCATCTAAGTGCATCTAGGCAACGGCGCCAGATGTTTACCCTCGTGGGGTAACAGATAGTAATTGCATAAGATACTTAAATACTCAGCATGTAATATCAAAGACTATTGTATTCATATAATCACAATAGTTTTCGTACATCATAATCGTGTCTTCATCAAAGGAACAAGTTCATACATATAACATCCGAAGGGGTGCGAGGCGAACCGTCGCACCCGTGTAATGCCTCCGGACTCCAACCGTCTAACTACCCCAAAATACCCGACAACAATTCAAGCCTGGTAAGACTAGCCGCAACATCCTACTCCTTTGTTGGAATTCTTGTTCTGGGAATAAGGAATTAACGAGCTGCAGGTATGTGCATTTTATTTTTAAGTTTTATGTTGATTCTTCTCCATTTCTCTTCCTGAAAAAAAAACTTGTTCTCAAGACTTTGTTCTGCTTGTTTTTACAAACAGAGTTTAACAAAATCTCTTGCAAGAAATAGAAGTGGATTCAAAAGATCTTACTTCATTTATTTTATCAAACTTTGTTTTGGAATAATAGAAATTATGAATATTGTATAAAGACTTTGTTGCAGCACTTAAATTTTAAAATGATAAGGTTATATTACTTTATGCCAGTATTTAGAAATGAGACTTGTGAATTCTGGAAATGAAATCTGAGAATACTCGTGAATTATGGAAACGAGAATCTGAGAATACTCATGAATTCTGGAAATGAAATCTGAAAATAGTCATGAAGTCTAGAAATGATATGATTGTTTTATTTCATTTCAGCATCTATAAAATCTGGAAATGATGTAGATATTTTATTTCAGTATTTACAAAATTTGGAAAGTATACGAGTTTAGAAGTTATAAATGTTGAAAGGAGGCCTTGTTACAGCACTTATGACTCTTGAAAGGATGTGATTATAGAGTTAATGAGTGTTGGAAGAAGGTCTTGCTGCAAAATTTATAAATTCTGAAAGATGTGATTTAGAAATTAGTTCTCAAAAAGGGGTTTGAAACTCTAGAATACCGTCATATAAGTGGCCTTTGGTAACAAAGTAACTACTGCATTCCTATCAAGAAACTACAACAGATATATTTGTAGGGTGTGTACAACCAATCTGTTATTACTAAAGCAACATTTCCTTACAAAAACAAAAAAACAAAACAAAACATATCTAATGTATATGAGATAACTTGGTCAATTTACAAGGTTGGTTTGTATTTCAGTATCATAAAACATAGAATTCCAGTAACCTTGTTGGGTATAGTAAGATCTGTCACTAAATTTATTTAATCTAAAGGAGCTAGATCTCTGAGTGGTTGAGAATAGGTTTATTAAGTATGATTCTTTTTCAGAATTCTTACTCGGGAAACTTGAAATCGGTATGGTTGTTTACTTTGTATCAAATGTTGTCTTCTTTCAATAATGTAAATAAGGAAAAGATTGAATGTTGTTTTATTTAATATAATAGTTTTGTCTTTTAGTCTGTCTGAATGTGAGTAGCAACGTTCTTAGGTGGCTCTTACAAAAGAAAATTGAATAACACCATAGGTTGAAGCTTACAATTTAAGAGAGGATTACCTTGACTTTTCTCATAGTCTCTTATCATTTTAGAACCAAGCAAAAGTTATCAGCTAATAAATTTTTGGTTGTCAAACATTGTATCTATGATGAACTCAGTAAGAACGTAGGAAAAGCTAAGTTATGTAAGGGTGAGGAAGTAGGATACATGCGCATAGGTAAAACTTACACATGGTTAAACTATAACCTTGAATCAAGTATTGTTGATATTTATAGTGAATAGCTCAGGTTTCCGCCTAGTTCACCCAAGTGGGTGTATGATGGCGAAGAACTGTTTGGGACGAGTATTGCCCAAAAGAGTTTGTCCCTGCAATAGTTACACCAAAACTAAGTAGAAACCAGAACTACATACTACGTTAGTGTGAGCGGATTCAAGGGCCTTGATCCTGTGGATATGGGTATGTAGGTAGCCTGGTAGGTGAAGGATACCTCTAGTGCACAAGTGCCTTGAACATAATTAAAGTGGTTTCATGTTAACAGTCATGTCAAGATGCAAGCTTCTAAATTTATTAAACTAAGAAAAGAATGATTCTCAGGAAGGTATCTATACCCGACCGGATGCCCGAAAGCCGAGAGGGGGTATAGAACTTAAAATTAATCTCGGTGGTCTGCACCTGGCCGTAAGCCTGAAATCCAAGGAAAGGTGCAGATCTTATTTTATAACCTTGCTAAGAACCTTGGCACACTCTTGGGCAGATTATGAAATTTCTTGCAAGCTACTCTGGACCTGGATGGTTCCGAAGAGTGTAAGTCTCTGATCAGAGCATTAAATATTTCCTGTCCTTGTGAGAACCCATCCCGGATGGATGGAAAAATGGCTTCTACATTGCTTACATCATCCTCTATTCCACACGGATAGAGATGGGTCCGGATGACACCTTTACTTGCCCAGGACAGAAGAGCCCAAATGGCTAAGAGGAAGTTTTGTCTCGGATGGACTCTTTTAAAATTTATCTCCTGAGCAATCAATGGCTAACTTTGTTAAGTAGACAAAGAAAAAATTTATAGCCTTGTATTCTAAGTTGATATTTTATTGATGACTTTCTAGTAATCCGTTATTTTAATTCTTAGGACAAGTGGGTCCTTACATTGACACTCACCAAGAATGTCCTTGATCAAGCTCAGACACTCACCAAGAATGTCCTTGATCAAGCTCTAGCACTCACCAAGAATGTCCTCTACTAAGCATTGCTTTGGTCAATCTCAACATTCACCAAGAACGCCCTCTACCAAGCATGGCCGACATTCACTAAGAATGCCCTCTACCAAGCTTGGCGACATTCACCAAGAACGCCCTCTACCAAGCATGGCGACATTCACTAAGAACACCCTCTACCAAGCATGGCAACATTCACTAAGGACACCCTCTATGGCCGACATTGACCAAGAATGCCCTCTATGGCCGACATTCACCAAGCATGCCCTCTATGGCTGACATCCACCAAGAATGCCCTCTATGGCCGTCATTCACCAAGAATGTCCTCTTATGGCCAACTTTCACTAAGAGTGCTCTCTATGGCCGACATTCACCAAGAAAGCCACTCTACCAAGCAGAGCTTGGATCATTCTCCTTTGGAACCTTTGTTTTTTCCATGTTTTGAACAATCTTTTCAATAGCTGTTCTTGAAGAGACATCTCCCTTATAAATTGCTTGCTATGTTGATTGTTAACAATTCATAATTATCCCTGATCATACTCTTGTATGAGTGATTTTATATTAATCTTGCCTTTATGAAGTTGTTTCTTTCGCTGTATAGATCGGTTTATTTTCACTATTGATGCCTCTTATAGAAATCGCATTTTCTTCATTGTTGATTGTTTCGACTACTTTGATTATTGTTGTTTACTCTTTCTGTGTTGGGATGGAGGCTCCCTTTTTGTATATTTCTCCACACTCTTCTCCATTTGTACCTCATAAATCTCTTGATTCTGAAGAGTGAGTGATCTGCATTTTATTTCCTATTCCATGCCCTTATTCTATCTTTTACCCTACAGGATGGCAAGATCAAGCTCTGATACCACTGTAATGTTCCTTACCAAAGTGCCTCAAAATATCAAGCCAATACCTTCAACTTCTCCTTCTTACTCTACATATATCTTGCACTCAGACTAGGTAATGGAGATTAGGCTCAATATCAGTCACTATCTTAGATTCAATCGACGATATCTATGCAATATGATATGGATCTCAATATGTTCAATTAGTATGGCAATAGGAATTATCTTAGTTGTCAATTCGGGTTTGGGGACGGATTCGGGTTCGAGAATCCGGTTCGTGGATTCGTGAATTTTTTTTTCCCTGTTTTGGATTCGTAAGGATTCGTGAGTGTATATATATATATATATATATATATGCATTATATATCCAAAAATATAAGAGAAATATACATAATTCTAAAACTAAATCATTTCATACTATGAATCTATGATGCTTGATCATTGATCAATGCCAAATGTCAAAGTCTTCATAACTAGGTCTTAGGTAGTCTTTGTTGGTGGTTGTTTTCAAGTCCCTAGGTCCGGCAAATGAGGTTTGAGTGATTTTGGCCTATTGGAAAGTCATGTCTGACTGGGATTTGGGCGAGAGCTAAGCTAAGTCTGTCATAGAGATGGGGTCGAAACCAAGTGATTTGTGATAAAACGAGTTAAAACCCTTTGAGAATCCTTTTGCCAGCTTCAGTTTGACCTTAGAAAGCCATGATGGATTGTGGGAGGTAACCCTGCTGAAGGCTTGCTGAATCCTGAAATTTGGCTGAGTCTGGAATTTTTCGAATCTAGAATTTGCATCTTAACTCCTATGAAGCTGAAACCTATCTCAAACATCCTGGAATGTATTTAACTTGTATTTATACATATATAAATTAAAGTATAAGAAATTAAATAAATCAAACTTATACTTAAATATTATATTTGTATAAATCCTCCTGTCAATTTAGGGTTAGATGAAGGAAAAAAAAAAAATAGACATATTAAGTGCTTTATGCCTTCATAGGCCGCGGGTCCCTAGGGATTCGCATGGATCCACACGGGATCCTCAAGGATTTGTTCTGGATCGCCCCGGGTCCGTGACGGATCCGGGTAGGGTCCTTGCAAAAGCCTGTGGATCCCTCCGGATCCGCGAGCCGGCGGATCCAGACGGATCCACAGGGTTTTGCAAGGACCCTGCCCGGATCCGACGCGAATCCGGACCCGGACCCGGATTCGGGCCTGTACAGGCAAATCCAGCAACTAAGGGAATTATGCTATAAAATATAATCTTTTTATCACTTACAGTGATAGAGATTCGGTGCTTTTGATATATAATCATGTACGGGTGCTATTTCTAATATAGATAATATAGATATGCAGTAGATAGGTATTACTTGCAGCAATTGGTTCTCCTATGTCTGCTATAACAATATAAATATTTGGGTGCAAAAACATCACTTGCTGATTCAGGTTATACTTGAATACTTGCATGTGCATTTCTAGATTTGATTGTGTGTGATTTTTGGTATCAATGTTTCGGAGCACACTCTGTGATCCATCATCAACTTCTTTTTTACAATTCTTGCACTCTCTCTTCCTGATGATGGATCATGGAGTGTGATCCGAAACTTTGATACCAAAAATCACACACAATCAAATCCAGAAACGCACATGCAGTTAAAATGGATTGTGGAAATCTGATATTATTACTTGAATACTTGTTTCAGATTAGCCTTCCATTCATATGATCATGGTGCTATTTTCTGATCTTTTAGAATTATATATAATTCCCTTGTAAATCTAAATACACCTCTTTTCAACTCTCAATGTATATACCTTATATCTGCTGTCATATACTCAGATCTGAATCTGATAAAGAGATTTTGTATGTTTTGTGGTTCTTATATGGACTGAATGAATTACAATTCTGATCTGCAATGGATGCCAGTACCGCTGTTTTTTATCTTTCTCCATCTTGTGTATGCGCTGTTACACTTTCTAATTCTTCTCCATTTTCTCCCCAAGTCCATCATGGAAACAATCCTTCCGCCAATTATGAGGGCTGCAATGAAGACAAGAACCTTCACAAGAAGAATAAGTGTAGAGCCTTCGGTTTCCACTGGAGATAATGAAGCTGTTACAAGAATTATTATTTCAATCTCCTAAGTCCACTTACGTTCAACTAAGTCCAACAACAAACACAGATAAGACTATCACGCGAATTACGAATCACTGTAGGCTTTGAGATGATTCATGTTTTTTTCTGCTTCCATGCATTTCACTGGTCTTCTACATTGATGCCTCTTCTTAGTCCATCTATGTTCAATGATATTCAGATTCAACCACTTGTCTCTTTGTATGCCTTTTATCTTTCATTTCAGTCGATTCCAGGATATCAATATCAATGATGAGATATATATATATATATTCTTCTCAGTGATCCCCAAGAGATAATTATGTGTGGTTTGGATAATATCAAAAGTCATTTTTATTCTAGAAGGCCCGATACTCCTCCCAATCTCCAAAAGGTTATTCCCTATATTATTTCAGCATTCAAATATATAATAACCATTCTATTCCCCGTCGAATGGTTGCAACCCTAAATAGAATATTATATTACTATATGAATAATACTTTATTACATTAATAATATATTACATCATTATATAAATTATATATTAGGTTATTATATTATACATTATTAATTTTCTTTCTTATTATATTTATAGTATATTTAATAATAATTAATTACATTATAATTTTATTTTATTTATTCTTTTATTAATTCATTTTGTTATTATTTATTAGTAAATCGTATCCGAGAAAAGGGGACATTACAAAGTGAAATACGGTTCTCACATAACCTAGTATATCATTAATTACCTCCAAAATAGCATCATTTATAGCCAAGCAATCGGATTCTATCTATTTAAGTACATCACCCTTGTCAGAGATCGCTCGATGCCATGCTAGGAAATCAACATTTTGTCCTCTTTCCAATACTTGATTCTTTATTAGTGTGTGTAGTGGTACTTTCATGAGAGTTTGTAAGTGAGAAAGAGTTTCCTCTTGACTACATGAGAAATCCTCGCATTGTTTCAATACCTCTTGGCTTCATTCCTAAAGGAAGAGCATGGAATCATAAGTCTTAATGAACTTTATAATGAACCTATTTGCCTCTTCTAATACTGATGCCACCCATCTCTTTGCTTCTTGGCCTATAAGTCCCACTCTTTCTAGTCCTTCAATAGATGCACTAGAACTAGGCATGGGAGGAATGAAAGTTGGGTCTGCTTGTTGAATTGGATTCATTATTTCCCTAAGATGTTCCTTCAAGATCATGGCCTTTGTCTTGTACTTTCTTTTCTTTGCTACTTCTTTCTATATCCTTTCATCTAGAGCCTAAATGGAACCATGTGCTTCCTCAACTTCCTATTTTTTGGTAGCCAAACCCAACTCATATTCCTCAATGTCATAATCTATTGGCAAAACCTCTCCCATCACCTTGTGTACGTTTGGGATTGCAACTTGAGCAATACGTGTAATGAACTTTATAATGAACCTATTTGCCTCTTCTAATACCGATGCCACCCATCTCTTTGCTTCTTGCCCTATAAGTCCCACTCCTTCTAGTCCTTCCACAGATGCACTAGAAATAGGCATGGGAGGAAGGAAAGTTGTGTCTGCCTATTGAATTGGATTCATTATTTCCCTAAGACGTTCCTTAAAGCACATGGCCTCTACCTTGTACTTTCTTTTCTTTGCTACTTCTTTCTGTGTCCTTTCATCTAGAGCCTGAATGGAACCATGTGCTTCCTCAACTTCTTATTTTTTGGTAGCCAAACCCAACTCATATTCCTCAATGTCATAATCTCCTGGCAAAACATCTCCCATCACCTTGTCTACCTTTGGGATTGCAACTTGAGCAATGCGCATACCTGAAGCATTTTTTGTAACTTGATAGAATCTCTTGGTTGGCGCTTTGCCTTTCTCAACTTCATTTTTCTTCATTATCTCTTCCACTCTATCAATTTTTTGCTCAATTGCTACTTGTTTGTCCTTCATTCGATACAGTAGCCATGCTAGTGTTGTGATCTCTCCTAGTGTTGGCAAGTGAGAAGTGCATGAAGGTGTATATGTTGTCATTGCTGGCAACACATACCTCTGTTATGGTCGCCTAAAGTGGAAATAAGTTTTTGGTAATCAGTTAAGTGAAAAATGCTTAAGTACAGAGGCAGTTTCTAGAATACAGTCATACTATTTTGGTCAGCGAACATGCAATACTTATCTTTATAGCCTGCGAGCCTAGAACTATGTTCTATGGGATATAATAAAGCTTTTGTTGTGATCGCTTTAGTTTTGGCTTCGTCTGGACAGAGTTACATGCTTCTGAAGTTGTGCGAGCACAGTATGCAGTGAAAACATGACACCTGAGTAGACGCGACGATTGGGATTATAACATAAGTTGTTTTTGTGATGTGATTTATGATTTATGATATGTCCTCAGCTATCTTAGGGTGTGTATGGGCACATGAAATCCTTTTGCTATGAATGAAGTGTAAAGACACGTTTTGTAAAGAACTAGTGAGCCAACAAGGAAATTAAGTTGATCGAGTATCTATCTATCTATATATATATATATATATGAAGGTTTTGAGTTGCGAATTAAACAAGGAGATGTATGGCAAATTTGTGATGACAGAGTAAAGTAGAGATTGTGTAATTATTGTTGCGAGTTTCAATTGGAACTACTTTGGCATAGCAGATGTTGTTTTAGTTCATTTTTGTTGTTGCAAGATATTTTTGTAATACTGGACAGTGAGTCCTCTGTATGAGCAGTGAGCTCCATTTTGTATTCACCCCTAACAGGGTAGTAGACTCCTAACAAGGTCTGTCCTCTGATAAGGACATGTACTAATGTAATATTTTGCTCCTAATAGGGCAAGGTCTCCTAACAGGGACACAATACTTTTAGTGCATCATTTGTGGGTACCATCCCCACCGGGGTTTTCCCTTGGCCAAGGTTTCCTCGAGAACAAATCATGGTGTTATGAGTTATTTACTTTATGTGTAAGTTCTTATTTCAATTATTGCATGGTTAAGTTTGAATTGGTTTAAAAGGAATAAAAGTGCTGCAATATTGATTCACCCTCCCTCTCAGTATTGCTTGATCCTAATAGCTAGTTCATCTTCTCTTTTCTCTTCCTGGTTCTGTTTTTTTAACTTCCTTATTGATTTCTTCATTTTCTTCCACCTCTTGTGGTTGAATCTCGCCATCTTCTGATAGTGCCTCCAAGTCTCTAATCTTATTCTCTTCATCTTGATGCTCTTCATTTTGCTGGAGGGGAGAATCTACCTCTTGTTCGTTGTGATCCAAAGGGGCATAGCAAGAGCTCTTACTAGCTCCCGATTCATTGTAATTGGAACTGGCATTTCTTTCTCCAATGTCTACCTTGATGACATACCTCTTGCTTGATGTTTTTGTTGCTTTTGTTATGGCTCCTAATTAATTGTTTCCTTCATTTTCTTGTCTTGCATCTTGGAAGGTTGGTTGCCCCCTCTCTCACTATGTTGACTTTCGAGTGCAATGCTCATCTCCTACAGTTTCTCAGATGATTCCTCCTCATGTTAAATAACATCCTTCATTAGTTCATAAGTCAATAGAAGTCTCTTTGCTTGTAGTTGAGCTATATGTTTTCTCAACCAAACTTCAGTGAATGTTCTAACTATTACCATTTTTGCATCCAAACTTTCTTAGCTTTCGTTTGTCCAATCAATGTGAGGAACATCTTTCTTGGCTATCTCATAATTAGGGTGAAGGTATTGTTTATCATCTTCCACTTGATCAAGAATCTGGATCCACTTGCTTGATATGATCAACTCAACTGACATCCTAAAAAATGATCTTCTCTTTATGTCCATGTCATCACTTGCATTAGCCCAATGATCCTCTGTGTCTGTACTAAACTCTATATGCTCTCTTAATCTGATGGTGGGGATCAAAGTGTGCTCTCTCATGATATAATCTAAAAGACTAGAATTCGAGTTCCCCCTCTGTTGCCTCTACTGCTTAAGGAGATGGGCAAACTTCGCTCCCAAGATTAATTGCAAACAAAACTCCTAGTCTATATTTGTGTTTTTGAATCCTGTAATATGCCATCAATTGCCTTGCCATCTCCATTAGTACTAACCAGTTAGGTGGGAACCTAGGAAGTTTCTTTGGACACTATGCTCCCTAAAATCCAAATGTAAGTGAATTTGGGAAATTGGATATACCATGAACCATGCTTCTTCACTAGATCCTCTCCTTTTCAACGCCTTCTTAGTGGGTTCCCTTGCAATTGCCTTACATTGCGCATGGAAAATACATCATTAGCAATTTTGAAATCACCATTGTTGTAGAGGTGCAGTTGAGGGTAGCAGTCATAAACCATGAACTCCCCTTTCTTATTTCCCAGAGGGCCTAGGTATTTCAATCTGGGGTATCTACGCATCTAATCCATCATGTAGACCAAGTACGAGGTCATGAAGAATGCCTTTGTGTGTGTTATAGTCCTCAATTGAACATCAATGTTGTTGCTGATCATGACTTCCCAATCAAACATCTCATTCCCACTAAGTATCATCTCTATGTAGTAACACATGCATGACTTGAAAAATGCTGCATGTGGACTACCAATTACCCTGTTTAGCATCAAAATGAGATCTCCCGCGTCATCTCTAAGATTTTTATCTGTTAACTTGGGGAAGACTAATTAAGTCCATTGATGTGTAGGTGGGAAGACTGCTGCCTGTATAATACCATTCTTAATCATCTTGATTTCTTTGGATTGGCCTTACTAGATTCATGTCAAATGGCCTAAGATTGGTATCACCAATGTTCTCCCATGTGGAGGTAAAGCTGGATTCATGAGTCATACCTTGTGTATCAAATTTCAGTTGTGCCAACCTTTGTGCCTTGGCATTTTCAGCATTTTTGGCTCCTTTACCCTTTGCTGTTTGCTCATTTCCTTCCTTCTCCCTCAATGGTGGGTCTTTCTTTTCCCTGGCTTTGACTTTGGATTTTGGTTTTTCACCACCTTTTTCCATGATTAACCTTGCAACATCAACTTTAATCAGATTTCTCTTTATTTTTATCAGACTTAAATTAAACTTTAAAGTTAATAGTTGTTGGAGTACTAAGATCAAACATTAAACTTTTACATCAGATTTAAAATTAGCAAACCTAGGACTTTAATGGCATAAAATACTTTGGAAATTTAATCACTCTTCAATCCTAGACCCATACCACTTCTCTCAATTCAATTTTACTTCACTGCCAACAAAGAATTTGACTGAGATATGAGGAACAGAGCTTGGTACAGAACAATATAGTTTTGAAAATGGTTGTAGATCTCTGTCCACGATAGCAACACGATTGTGAGAAGACCAAAATTTCAAGTCTGGGACTGATTTTATTTGATTTCAGGCCTTGAATATGTTTGAGATGACTGAAATCAAATACTTTGCTTGCTGCTAGATGGTTGTAATCTGAGTCTTTTTTGCTGGTAAACACTGATAGGACTTGAAATCAGAGTTTAATTTGTTCATAAATGCTGGTAATCAGACCCTAACTCTCTGGTAAATGCTTGAGATTAGTCCAACTTTAGCATGAAATCTTGGAGAAGAAACGGTGTAGGTTGGATTGCATCATCTCCTTTATGCAGCCCTGCAATAAAATAATCAACAAACACTTCAAAATCTCTGCCTGCTGGTTCGAGCTTCTCAGACATGCCTGCAATCAGTTTGAAAAAACTTCTTTTGAAGTGTATAAATGGCATTGCTTATTTAGAGGATGCCTTGGATTTGTTTCTCCCATGCAATGTAATCAATTTTAAATTGCTACAATCAATCATTAAATGCCATTTTGAAAATTGATCTTCCTTTGCATTAAATCCATGGCCTTCTATTAAATTAAATCCCTTTGCCATTTCGAACTTTGAATTTAGGCCCTTTTAATTGGGTCAAATTCTCCTTTATGCCTATATAAATGCAATCTTTTATTAATTTTGGGCCTCTCTTAATTAAATTCGATGCATGTTGGATCTGATCCATGGCTTTTCCTTTGACTCTATGAGGCCCCGTATTAAATGTGTGAGGTCTTGCATCAATTTCATGTAGCCTTGCATTGAATTCATGTAGCCTTGTATGGAATTCGGACCCCTGCGTTAGGCTTTCTAATAAATTTTAATCCACACGCCACTAATTGGGTCTCATTTAGGACCTTGCAGCAAGATTGAGGCCACATGTTCGGCATTATAAGCCTGATTTAGGCCTTATTCATCAAATTTAGGCTCGTGTGTTTTTGAGTTTAGAGCCACAGTTCTTGACTTTTAGGCCCCACATTTCATTAGAAGCCAGATTTAGGTCTGCTCATGATGCCTTGCACCCAGATTTAGGTCCCATGTTTAAAGTTCAAAGCCATTATTGGCATCATCATTGAACTCCAGGCCATATATTTAGCAATTAAAGGGCTGCATTGCACCCACATGTTTCGATTCTAGGCCCTATACAGTCCACGGGCTTTCTTATAAGTCTGATTTAAGCTACACCATACTTAGATTTAGGCCTGATCCATTAAACTAAGCCCACACGTTTGCTTAAGAGGCTAAAAGGGGCCTCTGCCATTGGCTTTTAGGTCTGATTTAAAATTTCAAGGCCATACATTCGATTTAGGGCCTATGTTCACCCAGATTTACGGCCTCATCAGGCCTACACATTAGTCACTGTGGCCCAATCATTGGACAGTGGACCACACATTTGACGTTACTTCAATTGGCTAGTTGTTTGAAGGCTAGATTTAGGGCCTCATCATCGGATTTTGTGCCCAGATTTGGATCTTATTCCATGGCACCCAGGTTCAGAAGTTTGAATTTGAATTTAGGTCTGGATCTTCATCGAATTTAATCCCATTAGACCCATATGTTTTATGAAGGGCCTGGTTTATGCTTTTGGGTACACACGTTTTACATTTGAATCTTATCCTTGGGTATTGGGTGTACACATTTCATTTAAGGTCTAGCCCAGGCCTCATTTCATTCGAATTTAGGCCTGAATGTGAATTCAAGGCCATACGCTACATCTTTTAGGCCTCATCTTTGAGATTTAGGCCCACATGTCACATGTTTAAGGCAGCCAATTCAAATTTATGCCCAGATTATGAAGTCTTAGGGCCCATGTTTCATAATAAAGCCTTGACCATTCGGGCTTAGGCCTGATTAGGCCTGCATGTTAGTTGGAGGGGCCCATACATTTGATTTATTGCACTGCTTGAGGTCATTCCTCATCGAATTAAGGCCTGGTCTAATTAGACCAGGCTCACACATTACACATTGGGGCTGTTTGCATCGATTTTTGGCAAATTTTGGGCTACACGTTTGGTGATTGGGCCTGCAAGTTGATTTTAGGCCTATACGTTAGCTTATTTAGGCCTAATTTAGGCCTTACCTTATCGAATTTGGGCTCAGATTTCGGACTCAAGCCCACACACCTGAGATATAGGGCTGTATGTTTAGAGTTTTGAGCTTATACATTTAAAGCTTGGGGCCTCATTGTGGTCTGATTGCATCGAGTTTGAGGGGGCAGATTTAGGGCCTACCTTGAAATTAACGCCCACATGTTAGGATAAAAGGGGCTTGCTGATTGGACCTAAGGCTGCACGTTGGAGATCAAGGCGCCGCAACTTTAGAGTTTTGAGCCTATGCTTCAGCTTGGCTATGATTTCGCATTTGAAGTGAAAGTTTAGCCTCTCCAAGGCCATCCAAACTTGGCAAAGGGGTTTTGTGATTGGTTGACATCTCTTACCTTTCCCCTCTTGTGTTGTTTCTCCCTTCAGTAAATTCCTCAAGTTGAGTTGCTTCCTTTGTCCAATAAAGCTTAATTTCTTCCCTTGCCACATGGAGAGTGTAAGAACCCTGCTGGTTCTAACTTCTGAAACCCAATTTCAAACTTTTTGACATTTTGTCAAACAGTTGGCATGCAATGTTTAAGTTCTGATTTTCTGAATGTGTATGCAAAAGTTTGTTTTGTAATTGAATAGTTTGCAATTTAAAATCATTTACCAATGCATAAGGTTTAATAACAATGCATAGAGGGCAATTTACAACAGCAACTAAATTTCTAACTCCAAAGGCTCACCAAACTAACTAATTCAATTACTTGCAAAGTTCATTAAGTGATACATAAAACTAATGCAAAGTAGCACCTCTTAATCAAACGCAGCTGGCTGGATATGAACGACAACTAGGAAATGGCTCGCTTCAATCTGCAAATAAATGTCTTCAAATTGATCCCCAAATTATCAGATAAGACCCTTGTAAATGCACAAACCTCTGAAAGGCTGATGTAGAACAATGGCTAGCACAACCAGCAATCTCAGTGCAATCTTTCAGCACCTCAAAGCTGAGTAATAACGGCTTCCAAACTTGCAATGGCTCCTTGAAACCCTTGCTGGAGAAACTCATAAAATTCACCAAGTATCAAAGCACAAAAATGATCAATTCCATATATGAGAATGAGCTCTTAAGTCCCCTTTTATTCTTTCTTGTGAGAGCTCAAGCACATTCCTTACCAATGTGGGATAAAAGATATCTTCTTCAAGACACCAAAAGCAAATAGCTTCTCTCACACACTTTTCACTTAAAAGCCTTCATCAATACACTTTTCAATTAGAAGCCTTCATTTAATAACTTAATAATTAATAACTCCAAAGCTAAAGCTTCAAGAAGACACTTTTCACTTAAAAGGCTTCTTCAACACACCTTCAAATTATAACACAAATGATAAAGTCATTTATTAAGATAAACTTAATAAACAACTTAAAATATGAAGCTCCATAAAAAGGCTTTATTAAATGCTCTTGTCCCTCAACTCCTGTGCCTCCACTGCACTGCTAAAAATAGCAACTGCCCAAAATAGACTTACTAAAAATAGTAAGTCCCTCAAACTGAGAACTTTGCAAATGAATCCAAAACTCCACTGATACCAATGCCCAGGCGCTCTGCTAAAAATAGCAATCATGATGATCACTCCAAAAAACCACTTACTATAAATAGTAAGTCTGTCAATCTGACTCAAACTAAGAGCAATCCTGACATCACAAACCTCCAGGGTGGAAACTGACCACTGGCTCTACCACACGACCCCCTCCAACATCCTGATTAGCCTACAAAGGTCATAGAAATAAGCTAATCCCATAAGCCTAAAAACAGGGACATTACAAAGAGGTGGAATCCACTCCTTGACGTGGCGACCTTGCCACATGAGAAGGTGGAATCCACTCCTTGATGTGTCAATTGCCAGATGAGGAGGTGGAATCCACTCCTGGAATTGGTAACCTTGCCACTTGAGAAGGCGAAATCCACTTCTCCATGTGTCAATGCCACTTGAAGAGGTGGAATCCACTCCTTGATGTGGCAACTTTGCCTCATGGGGAGGTGGAATCCACTCCTTGAAGTGACAATATAAAAAAAAGGGGGGGAATAGCCTTTTAACTTTAACAATAATTTTTATTTCCCCTTCATGGCAATTTTACTTAAGCAATTTTTTTTTAGGTTGAAAGATCATATTTTATGATATTGCTATCAGGATTAACTGTGTAGTTTTTTTGAGTCAAACTCATTGTGTCATGTCCCCTTTCTAGAGACATGTTCGTTCATGACAGGTTTGCCTATCATCGACTCTCGTAGGCAAATAGTTTGGAGAGAGAGTCATTGTGTGGATCATTTGATTGCTTATTGCTGACAGAGCCTACATCCAGTTTGAGGCCTACATGCAGTTGTAGTGGAGCCTACGTCCAGAAGCGAGCCTACATCCAGTTCAAGCCTACATCCAGTCTAGTTGGGCCTACATTCAGTTATGAGACATCTTGGCCTACATTGTTATATTTTTGAGTTGAGAAATGTACTTTATTATTATAATGTTATTTTATTATAAAGTACATTATAATTAGATGTTTCTAGAAGTTCTAGTAACTTCTCAAGAAAAAGAATAAATAGGGGGCTTGGTCTATCATTTCTACATGCTTGGATTTGGGATTTCTTCTACTTCTTCATTGTGAAGCAATTTGTAGCCTTGTGGTCTGCAAATACTATTCGATCTTTGGGAACGAATCACTCCCCTAGATTGGCATAACTGAGGTAGTGAAATATCTACTGAAGGGTTGCAAGTTTGGAAGTGGTATTCAGCCATTTCAAGTTGAGCTTATTTGGAATCCTCAGATTTACCTGAGGGTTTGAGTTTTGGTTGCAAGAGGAAAAAAGCAGATCCGAAAAAGCTGTCCGAAAAAGTAGATCCGAAAAAGCAGTCCAAAAAAGCAGATCTGAAAAAGCAGTCCGAAAAAAGCAGTTCAAAAAATTATTGCAGCCATCTACAATCAGGTTCCTCATTTCTCATTTGGCATTTGGCATATTTTCTGAGAAATGTATGTTTTCAGCTGAGTACAAAATATAGCTTCAGCACTTTACTATTTTACATTGTACTTGTCTTTGTTTGCCATTTGGCATTATTGGTAACAAAGGAAGGCTAGGATTTTGCAAGTGAAAGGGCATTGTAATTTTCAGTCTATCTATATTGCAAACCTAGGGTTTGATGATCATATCATTGACTGAAAAATGTATGGCATTGTTGCAAATTGTTGATATATGAATGGCATATGGTTTTGAGCAATTTCCTACATCATTGATAGTGTTTTAGATGGTATTTGGTTGCTATCTATTATTCTGAAATTTTGGGACAGCGAACTCATATATTGCAAAATAATTTCCTATATTCAGTATTTTTCTTTCAGCAGTGTATTTAGTGCATGCCAACTGTTTGACGAATTTTCTCAGTTCAGTATTAGTGATTTTTAGTGGCCTTTATAGTAAGAGTCATTACAGTGGTATCAGAGCGGTGTTCTTGCCATCCTGTTGGGTAAGAAACCTATACGCATCCTTCAGCATTTGGGCATCACAGGTACTACATACGAAGAAGAGCAGCACTAGAGGGTGAACAGGACTTCGGAGATACTCTTACCATGGGTGAGAGACAGTCACAGAGCCCACCTAGAATTCCTGATGATGAGAGGGAATTCTTTCGGATTATGACTATGGGACAGCAGGAGATGGTCCAGTCCTTGCGTAATTTGACCACTATGATGGAGAGAGTGGTTCAGCCCAGAGCACAGGAACAGGTTAGAGGTACACTTGATCATGATAATAGGAGCGTGGCAGGTTCACAGGGTGCTCCTAGGCACAGGTCTTGGACAGCGGATAGACCTACTCGTCCTACTTTCCTTAGAGAGGAGGCTCAAGAGGCAGGAGAGGGTGATGTACAGGATGATCTTAGAGTTGCTACTATAGAATGGCAGGCATTACCACCACATGTGCGTGAGTTACTTAACTTTGATCGCTACTTGAACCAGAGGAGAGAGCACATGAGGAATACTCGGCAGAACAGGAGACCTAGAGGAGGCCATGACAGTGAGTTGCAGCGAGCTGCTAGCAAGCTCACTTTACCTTCTTTTGATGGTAGTGGACAGATGACAGCACAGGCATGGATACATAAGTTGGATACTTTCTTAGCATTGAGACCCATGTCAGAGATAGATGCCATCAGATACGCCACCTTGCATTTGGAGGGCGCAGCTCATGACTGGTGGTCACATGGTATGGTTACCTTGCAGCACAACCAGGTGACATCGTACCAGGATTTTGTGAATAGGCTGGTGGAGCGTTTTGACAGGAAGGATCCAGAGATCTTCTTCCGTGATCTTGCACAGTTGAGATAGACAGGCAGCTTAGAGACTTATATCAGTGAATTTCAGAGGTTGTCAGTTATGGTCCAGGATGTATCGGAGAGGCGGTTGGTTATCCTATTCACTGAGGGATTGTCTAAACCCCTCAAGGGTTGGATCAAGGCATTTGATCCATCAACACTACAGGAGGCCATGAGGAAAGCTCGTAGTATGGAGCTTACAGCACCTTCTAGCAGATTCACCCCTAGGAGTTCTACTTCTTTCAGAGATAATAAGAAGTTTGATAAGAGGAAGGGGAAGAAGGTTGATACCAAGGGGAAATCCACTCCACCCTTGGATACTGAGGCACTTAATGACCTACGCAGGAAGAAGCTATGCTTCTATTGCAAAGGTCCATATGATTGGGATCATGACTGTCCTTTGAGGCCTAAGGGGAAGGCCAATAGAGTTATGTGGGCGTACTATGAGGACTCAGATTCAGATAGCACAGCACATGAGGATGAGCATAGTGACACAGAGCCTGAGGTAGAGGTAGAGGCTTCAGAGCCTAAGGTGGAGCCGGAGCTACATTTGCAGCAGGCACGCTTATCTAGTATTCAGCAGGAGGGGTCCTTTAGATTGCGTGGAGTTCTAGCAGGACAGAAGGTGATTACCCTAGTTGATACAGGTGCTACGCATAATTTCATTGATGCACGTTTGGTTGAGCGCCGTGGCATTGAGACAGAGGAATTTGAGGGTCTCCGAGTACAGGTTGCTGATGGTTACACTCTTAAGTGTAACAGGATGATCAGAGACATGCCCTTACGCTTGAGCAATTATGAGTTCAAAGCGGATTACCATGTAGTTAACATGGGCGACCTAGATATTGTATTGGGGATGACTTGGTTGCATTCATTGGGCGAGGTCACTTTCAGACTCAGGGACATGGAGATCAAGTTTGAGGCAAATGGTAGGCAGCATGTCTTGAGGGCTATCAAAAATAGTGATATTAGGACTATTTCTTTCAGGCGCATGGAGAGGATGGTTAGACACGATGGGATCGGATGGGCAGCCATGTGTACTCTCATGCCTACACAGGAGGAGCATCAGATGACAGAGTATCACCCTGATATTCAGAGATTGAGAGAGCAGTATGATAGGGTGTTCAGTGACATTCCACCTGGCGCACCACCTAATAGGGGGATTGAGCACATTGTTTACCCGCTAGGGTAAACTTAGTATTGCACAGACATCGTACGGGAAATATAATAAACGCAGAATATATCAGAGAATAATAAATACTTTCATTAATCATTCCAGACTGGCAAGTACATTTATATCATAATGATTATACAATAATATCTCCCATGTCCAACCTCCGAGAGAGTATATAAAGTACCCGAAGGGCCATGACCGAAACGTCGTGACGTAACTGTCTAACCTCTCGGTCACTAACGACCGAGAGTAACATAATACTTACTAACATAATAACCCGTACATATAATTATCCCGACAACATCATCCCCCCCAAAAAAACAAGTCGTCTCCGACGACTTACAACAATAGGGAGATGAAATACACTATATAGAATAAGAAAATCACTGAAGAGAAAGGGCGGAGGGCATCCCTGAAAAAGCTGAAGTGCTGCCCTCCCCAGCAATGCTGCGTCCAGTAGGTCTTTTCGGTCACATCCCATTCCTCTCGTGCCTGCACCAAACTTGTCTCCAAAACATACTGTTCAGCTATAGCCTCCGCTAACACCATACTGTCTCCCTAGCCAATCTGACCTTGATAGCCACTCGTGCCAACTTCTCTACTTCCAACTCCTGGGTACGCTGAGCCAAGTGTTGCTCTACTGCCTCTAACTGGGTGGTCAGCTCCTCCCGAGCTCTCGATGCATCCACCAAGACAGTCTCACGTCCAGCCAACACCTACTCCAAGTGCCTCAAAGCGTAGTACCCCTCTTGAAAGACTTGCTCCAGTGCTCTCTTCACCTCCGGCATGCAGACACTCCATGCCTGTAGCAGCTCCGATCTCATCAATAGGTCACACTCTCCAAGGGCTGATAACTGAACCGACTGGGGGTCTAGGGGGCAACGCCGCCAACGGGGTCGAGGGGCAGCGCCCCCGCCGCCAAGACCAATTTAGCACCTTCAAAGTCAATGAAACACACTATTTTTGTGATTTTCGTCTGCTCCCATGCTCTTTTCTGCAAACCGCTTATGTTTCCATTACTTCCTGCTCATGCCCTTCCCTTTGGTACCATTCGTTCTTCAATATGAGCTGCTTTGTTTTGTCGTCATTTTTTTTTTAATTTTTAGAATACCATATGAATTTCTTCCTTCATGCTTTCCCCTTCACACATCCCAATGCTGTACTGAACCCTTGTGCATCTTCTTGTCTGTGTCGTATGGATTCCCTCTCTCTGACTCCCTTTTGTATTGTACGGATACAACCAAATTATTATTGATCAATGCCGTAACTGTGTTTGTACGGCTTCTTTATCGTCTGCAATGACCGTACGAATATATCCTTGCGCTTTTTAATTTCTCCTGTAGCGTGTGGTCTGGCCGTACAACCGTACGGTATCCTACTTATGGCTTGGCTATTGTACGCCCATCTAACCCTTATGCGTCGCCTTGGTACCATACGGTCTTTTATTTTTCAGCTTGGCGTTTTCCATGTATGGTGCCGTACGGTGTCTTATGGAATAGTACGGTACCGTACAGTATCATTTTTATTTATTTATTTCCTTCCGTACGGTGACTACTGCATTAAAAATAACGTACGGGCATGGATGCTATTGCCGTACGGCACTTGACAGCCGTACGGCATCCTACAATGTTGTGGCACTTTTGAATGCCGTATGACCATACTGTCTGATCTTTTTCTTTTTCTTTTTTTTTTAAAAAAAAATTTTAAATTTTTGTTTTGTTTTTTTTTTAATTTTTTTTTTCATTTTTTTCAATTTTTTTTTTCCACCGTACGGTCATGCGTAGCCATACGGGTGTTTTTCAATTTTCTGTCTGGAGGCTTCTTTGGTCACCCGTACGGACGCCTGCCAAGTCCCTCTCGGTTGCTCTGTCCCTCCTTTCGGATCCATCCTCTTCGGGTAAAGTTTCAATTTGGTCCCGTTGCCACTGTCATGTATCCGTTCGTCGAGAGCCCACAGAGTGTGCAGTCGTTCCCTCTCCCTGCCACCGAGTCTGTTTTCAATGGCGATCCAAAAGCTTGGAACCATAAATTCTACAGGGACCACGGTCTCGTTCTCGTACATAAAAAGAAAAAGGAGAATCAAGATTTTGAAGACTGCGGTCCTCCACATAAGATTCCAGTTGTCTCCCATAACGATGGGTTTCAGATTTCTCTCATCCCCAAGATTTATTTTTTCCAACTTTGCTTCTTTGTGCCAAATGGGTTCCTCCTTCCGAAACTCCTGGGCAGGGCTTTCTTTCCTTTCGACTTCCCCTTCTCGGTATGCTGTATATTCCGGAGGGAACTCACTCTCGGCTTCTTCAATCTTCAATATGTTGCAGGACGGCGGAAATAATTCATAATCACCCATTTGCCAGTGGAATAGACCGTCCATCGAATCTGTATCATCCTCCACTTTCAGTATCCCTTCAACATTAGGTTCCATGTTTCCTTCCTCTCCGCCCATCCCGTCGTCTGACTCTGAATCGGGTGCCATTTCCTCCCCAACCATCTGCGTGTTGAGGTCCACTACAAATTTCCTTCCCCCCTTTTCAAATGCGAAGGTGTTTTTCTTCCAATTATGATCGACTCGGGCCGTCACCAACCACCCTCTACCCAGGATGGCATCATACCCCTTCTGCTTAAGAGGGATTACAACAAAATCTAAGGTGAAAGGCTGGGTTCCAATAGTCACCTGCTGCGCCATCAGTGTACCGAGAGGCTTAATACCGTGCTGGTAAGCCCCCAATAAATTGAAAGTCGGTGGCCACAGCGTCGGTTTCCCCAAGCTTTTCCAAGTTTCTTCCAGGAGGACATTGACGCCCGACCCACCGTCGACAATTGTGTTCGTGAGAATGGTACCCAAAATACCCATCTCCACCACTGCGGGATTCCGCCCATTATTTATCGATAGCGTCATGGGGTCGGCTGCAGAGCCACTCGTGATCTCCGTTCGTTCAACCGTGCTTGCTGGAATGTTTTGCCCAAGGAATAGAGCCGTTTTGAGATGCGGCATCGTTTCCAATAGGTCCTTGACCTTTACTAGTACCTCCAATTGCATTATCTGCCTTAAAATATTTTGTTCGGCCATTGCTCGAGTAGAAATGCCGACATCTGTGGAGTCCCTTCGGTCCTCCATACCCTTCGCGATCTCAGCCTTCGCCTCGAGCATCCTTTGTTTCTCTGTCGGAGGGTGAGGATATGTGGCCTTCTTCATTTGCCCGTGTGTGATTGCGAGGACCTTCTCCATGCCCCCTCGTTCCATGTCTAGGATGTTGCAGCCGGGCTTCAGACAATTAGCATCCTCATCGTTCCCCGGTCTGCACCACCGACACAGTTTTAGTGGAGCAGTAGCCTCATTCTGACAGTCACGGGCATAATGTCCCCATTGGTTACAACTTCTGCACTGTATCATGGGCCTCCCCTTCGCGTCATACTGGACCCGCGGCTTGTTCTCATCATTGCCTCGGTCTCCCCGTCGGTTGTTTCCATACCCGCCGGATGATGGAGCATTTTGTTGTCCGCCAGTACCAGACGTGGAAGGTTGCTCCTGTGCATAGAGCACTTGTTGATTTCTCGCCCTCAGGTTGTAGGGACATTCTTTAGTGGAATGTCCTGCGATTTGGCAGATATCACAAAAAGCCTTCTTCGGACAAGAACCTTTTGTGTGGCCTGCTTCCTTGCAGTCCGTGCACCACACCGTATCTTCTCCTGTCTTAGTGATACTTCCCTTGGCGGCCTTGAGTTCTTTCATCATTCTTTCAAGGTCTTTTTGCAACGCGGGCACTTTCTTGCTCGACCCATCCTCACTGCTTTCAGTCTCCGAGTCATCGTCAGAAGATGACCTCATCTTCTTGGAGGTCTTACACTCACTCTCTAAATCCATTGCTCGGTTGTATGCATTACTGTACGAAGTAGGTGGAACTATCTTCATTTTCTTTCGTAGGGAGGTTTTGAGTCCCTCTATGAACCACCTCTTCTTCAGTTCGTCCGCTGGGGCCGACTCCATCTTCCCGATGAGTTCTTTGAGTCGCCGTCCGTACGCACGGACGGACTCATTCTTCGCTTGCTTAGTGTTGTAGATTTCCGCTAATATCTCATTATCATCTCGTAACAATTGAAACTCTGTCTGGAAGGCCTTTTTGACCTGGTCCCATGTCGTCAGGCTCGTCTTGTCAACATCCGAGTACCAGTCAATGGCTCCCTCCCTCAATGTTGCAGGGAATTGGCGGATCCATTCGTCCTGGTCGGTAACTCCATTGGTAGCCCATATAGTCTCACAGGTCCGGCAATGCCGAACAAGATCCTCCTTTGCTTGGCCTATGAACTTGGGCAGTTTCTGCTTACTCGCAGCCATGGTAGGTTGTTGCCTCCGCGAGGGATTTGGTACTCCGACACCACCTCCTCCTTGAGTATTGTGTGTAGTGTTCACTGGTGGCACTTGCTCGTGCGGTAGTTGTGTGACTGGTGGGACCGTACTGTGTGGAGTCCTTGGTTCCAACGGAGGGTTCGCCTATGCATTCGCAGTGCCTTCGGCCGTACTGTCACTGGCACCTCCGGCAGTACCGTCACCTTTGACCGTACGATTCCCTTCATGGTCTCGGTCCTCCGCACGTGGTGTACAGGTCAAATCTTCAAACCGGTCTCGCTCTTCTTGAAGTAAGACCTGTCTCAATTGTGTTTCCTCGAGTAGTTCTTCCCTACTCCGCACTCTCCGATGCTCCGGCGAAGTGAACTGTTCTCCGTCGGCCTCTGCACCTTCCGTACCACTTCCGAGGTTCCCTTCGGGCAACCCTCCGGCAAGCTGGTCCTTGGCAAGTTGCCTCAACCTATACCGACGTTCACGTTGTTGCGCGGAGATCAAAGCCTTCTGTGCGGCTTCGCCTTCGTCATCTTGTGCCTTTTTATTTCTATCTTTATTTAAAACATTGGGCATAAATCCTTTCCTCACTTCTCTTCCCGAGTACGTCTAGGCAACGGCGCCAGATGTTTACCCGCTGGGGTAAACTTAGTATTGCACAGACATCGTACGGGAAATATAATAAACGCAAAATATATCAGAGAATAATAAATACTTTCATTAATCATTCCAGACTGGCAAGTACATTTATATCATAATGATTATACAATAATATCTCCCATGTCCAACCTCCGAGAGAGTATATAAAGTACCCGAAGGGCCATGACCGAAACGTCGTGACGTAACTGTCTAACCTCTCGGTCACTAACGACCGAGAGTAACATAATACTTACTAACATAATAACCCGTACATATAATTATCCCGACAACACACATCATTGAGTTAGAGGAGGGTGCTAAACCAGTGATGATCACACCATACAGGCATCCTAAGAGGCTCAAGGATGAGATAGAAAAAACCATCAAGGAGCTACTTGAGATGGGGCAGATTAGACCGAGCAAGTCTCCTTTTGCTTCTTCAGTAGTTTTGGTGAAGAAGAAGGATGGTTCAATGCGGATGTGCATTGATTATCGGATGCTGAATAAGAGGACTATTAAGAATAGGTATCCCATCCCTCGGATTGATGAGTTGATAGACGAGCTACGTGGAGCATGCTACTTCAGCAAGATTGATTTGAGATCCGGCTATCACCAGATCAGAGTTAGAGAGCAGGATGTGGAGAAGACTGCATTTAGATGCCATTGTGGGCACTTTGAGTTTGTGGTCATGCCATTTGGATTGACCAATGCACCAGCTACTTTCCAGTCCACGATGAATAAGGTCTTCCATCATCAGTTGAGGAAGTTTGTGTTGGTATTCTTCGATGATATCTTGGTATACAGTCGAACATGGCAGGAGCATGTAGCACATTTGGAGATTGTATCGAGTATATTGCAGACGGAGTCCTTGTATGCCAAGGAGTCCAAATGTGATCTGGGTATGATTGAGCTTTTGTATTTGGGACACATTATCAGTGCAAAGGGAGTACGGATGGATCCTGATAAGATCCGTGCTATAGTGGAGTGGCCTATTCCAGAGAACCTGACACAGTTGAGAGGGTTCCTAGGCCTATGTGGATTCTACCGCAAATTTGTGAGTGGGTATTCACGTCATGCAGCCCCTATGACAGATTTGCTGAAGAAGGGGGCCTTTGTTTGGACACCAGAGGCGCAGGTTTGCTTTGACAGGTTCAAGGAGATCATGACTTCATGTCCGGTGTTAGCTTTGCCTGATTTCTCAAAGCCATTTGAGCTTCAATGTGATGCATCCGGAGAGGGTATAGGTGCTGTGTTGATGCAGGACAAGCACCTTATTGCATATGAGAGCAGAAAACTCCGTGGACCTGAGAGATCTTTCAGCATTTACGATAAGGAGATGTTAGCCATCATGCATGCGTTGGCTAAGTTTAGACAGTATCTAGTGGGTGGTAAGTTTTGCATTAAAACCGACCACAACAGTTTGAGGCATTTCCTTAGTTAGAGAGATCTCAACGATAGGCAGCAGAAGTGGGTAAGTTACAAGCTTACGATTTTGATATATCATATGTGAGAGGGACTCAGAATGTGGTAGCAGATGCATTGTCACGTAGACCACATCTCAGTGCATTGATTGAGATATCAGAGGATTGGCAACATATGATAGTGGCAGAGTATGCTAGAGACCCATGGGCGTCAGGGATAGTTGATGGGTCAGTTGTTGATATCCGGTATACACTTGTAGATGATTTGATTATCTACAAGAGCAAGATCTTTCTAGCCCCAGGATCAAGGTGAAGCGATCTATATTGAGAGCTCTTCATGATTCACCTACAGCTGGTCACCCTGGGTACTTCAAGACATATAGACAGGTGCGGGAGCGGTTCACTTGGAAAGGACTGAAGACAGATGTATTGCAGTATGTTCATGAGTGCCCTGTTTGTCAGCAAAACAAACAAGAGCACACCTTTCCAGCCGGGCTCCTACAGCCACTTCCCATTCCTGATCATAAGTGGGAGTGCATATCCATGGATTTCATTATGGGCTTGCCCAAGGCCCAAGGGCGTGATTGTATCTACGTGGTGGTGGATAGACTGACGAAGTATGCACACTTCTTTCCCATCACTACTACTTACACAGCAGTACAGGTAGTTGAGGTCTTCTTCAGAGAGGTCTTCAGATTGCATGGGATACCCCGCAGCATAGTGAGTGATAGGGACAGCAGATTTTTGAGTCACTTTTGGCAGGAGGTATTCAGACTTTGTGGCACTGAGCTTACACCTAGCACCAGTTATCACTCGTAGACGGATGGACAGACAGAGATAGTCAATAAGTGGGTGGAGGGCTATTTGAGGAACTATGTGGCTGCTCAGCAAAGGGGATGGGTGAGATGGATACATTTGTGTGAGTATTGTTACAATACCACATTTCACATGTCGATTCAGATGTCACCTTTCAGGGCTCTATATGGGTATGATGCGCCTAGCTTCATTGATTTGCTTATGTCTAATATTAGAGTTCCACGTGCCGGGGATTTGCTTCAGGAGAGCAAGGACATTGTTGATGCTCTCAAGGATAATATAGCCAGGGCACAGAATCAGTACAAGCAGTATAGAGATCAGAAGCGGATTGAGAGGAGCTTTGAGGATGATGATATGGTTTACCTCATGCTTCAGCCATACAGACAGTCTACTCTCAAGAAGAGTGGGTCGGAGAAGCTTAAACTGAGATACTATGGGCCTTTCAGGATCATTAGGCGTGTTGGTGAGTTGGCTTATGAGCTTGAGCTTCCAGCTGATAGTAGAGTGCATAATGTGTTTCATGTGTCGCGCCTCAAGAAGGGTTAGGGCAGCATGTTGTGCCTTCTACAGTGTTACCACCCTTGGATGATGAGGGGAAGTTGGTTTTGGTGCCAGAGTCTATCTTGGATAGCAGGGAGAAACAGCTTCGCAGGAGAGTTATCAGGGAGTATTTGGTGAAGTGGAGAGATCTTCCTATTGAGGATGCTACTTGGGAGTCTGAGGAGATTTTGCAGCATCCAGCTTTGAGATTGCTTGAGGGCAAGCAATTTCAAGAGGGGCGGACTGTCATGTCCCCTTTCTAGAGACATGTTCGTTCATGACGGGTTTGCCTATCATCGACTCTCGTAGGCAAATAGTTTGGAGAGAGTCATTGTGTGGATCATTTGATTGCTTATTGCTGACAGAGCCTACATCCAGTTTGAGGCCTACATGCAATTGTAGTGGAGCCTACGTCCAGAAGCGAGCCTACATCCAATTCGAGCCTACATTCAGTCTAGTTGGGCCTACATTCGGTTATGAGACATCTTGGCCTACATTGTTATATTTTTGAGTTGAGAAATGTACTTTATTATTATAATGTTATTTTATTATAAAGTACATTATAATTAGATGTTTCTAGAAGTTCTAGTAACTTCTCAAGAAAAAGAATAAATAGGGGGCTTGAGCTATCATTTCTACATGCTTGGATTTGGGATTTCTTCTACTTCTTCATTGTGAAGCAATTTGTAGCCTTGTGGTCTGCAAATACTATTCGATCTTTGGGAACGAATCACTCCCCTAGATTGGCATAACTGAGGTAGTGAAATATCTACTGAAGGGTTGCAAGTTTGGAAGTGGTATTCAGCCATTTCAAGTTGAGCTTATTTGGAATCCTCAGATTTACCTGAGGGTTTGAGTTTTGGTTGCAAGAGGAAAAAAACAGATCCGAAAAAGCAATCCGAAAAAGCAGATCCGAAAAAGCTGTCCGAAAAAAGCAATTCAAAAAATTATTGCAGCCATCTACAATCAGGTTCCTCATTTCTCATTTGGCATTTGGCATATTTTCTGAGAAATGTATGTTTTCAGCCGAGTACAAAATATAGCTTCAGCACTTTACTATTTTACATTGTACTTGTCTTTGTTTGCCATTTGGCATTATTGGTAACAAAGGAAGGCTAGGATTTTGCAAGTGAAAGGGCATTGTAATATTCAGTCTATCTATATTGCAAACTTAGGGTTTGATGATCATATCATTGACTGAAAAATGTATGGTATTGTTGCAAATTGTTGATATATGAATGGCATATGGTTTTGAGCAATTTCCTACATCATTGATAGTGTTTTAGATGGTATTTGGTTGCTATCTATTATTCTGAAATTTTGGGACAGCGAACTCATATATTGCAAAATAATTTCCTATATTCAGTATTTTTCTTCAGCAGTGTATTCAGTGCATGCCAACTGTTTGACGAATTTTCTCAGTTCAATATTAGTGATTTTTAGTGGCCTTTATAGTAAGGGTCATTACACATTGACCCATGATTCATGAGAATATCACATTTTGACTTGCTGTGGAAAATATCTCCTACTTATCAGATCATATTTTAGCTCAACCTTGATAATCCCATACTTGCCAATTTTTGCCATTTTCAAATTTTTGGACATCTTGATCTTGGGGAAGGCCTGCAAAATTCTGAACTATTGCCAAATTTGCTCTACCACCTAAACCTATCAAAGCAAAAAAAAGGAGGTCCCCATTTGCAATGGGGCGATAGTGTGAAAACCTCACAACAACTGGCAATCATCAAAATGGCACCTAAAAAACAACAATATGACAAATCTTTATCCAAATCAAAGAAAACAATCATTTTCTGTTTGCTTGCAAACCTCCAAAGAATTATCAAAAACTTCAACCTACAAGAAGATATTCCTGTTGCCCGTAGAATTGTATCTTTTGGTAATAAGTTACATGTGTGTTAGGAAGTTGTTAAGTAACCGAAGGGCAATCTGTTATGTCACGACGGTTCAATTGCACCCCTTCGGGTAATTTATGTACCCTCTCAGAGGGCAGAGATGCGGGGGGGGTTGATTGCTGTTATGTTCACACTGGATGTACTTGATTATTATTAATGAAGCATGTGGCAGTTCTCTGAAATCTTATTGTGTAATGTCCCCGTTTTTAGGCACATGGGATTAGCTTATTTCTGTGACATTTGTAGGCTAATCAGGATGTTGGAGAGGGTCATGTGGCAGAGCCTGTGGCCAATTTCCATTTTGGAGGTCTGTGATGTCAGGATTGCTCTTCATTTGAGTTAGATTGACAGACTTACTGTTTATAGTAAGTGCTTATTTTAGGTGACATTATAATTGCTATTTTAGCAGGGTGCTTGTGCATTGGTATTAGCGGCATTGTGGATTCAGTTGCAGAGTTTCAAGTTTAAGGGACTTACTATTTATAGTAGGTCTATTTTGGGTGGTTGCTATTTTTAGTAGTGCAGTGGACACAGGGTGGTGGGCGTCATGAGCATATAATAGAGTCTATTTGATGGAGCTTCGTATTATAATTTATTTAGTAAGTTTGTCTTAATAAATAACTTTATCATTTTGTGTTATAATTTGAAAGTGTGTGCGAGAAGCCTCTTAAATGAAAAGTGTATTGGAGAAGCCACACTTCTTTTATTATTTAAAGAGACTCTATGGAGAAATCGAATTCTATTATGACATTCATTCTTGATATTGGTGAAGTTTGGAACCAAGGGTTTCAGCTGCTTTTCTGAAGAATTGTAAATTCTTTTAGATATCATTGCACTTTTAGTCAGCGATATTGAGCTAGTGAATTGTGCCTGAGAGTGGCTTAATTCAGAGCCACTATTTGCTTCAATTGTTGATCAATTCCTGATGTTTTATTCAGATTTGTTTGCAAAGTTCGAAAGTTCAGTAATTAATGCAGATCGCAGCCTATATTAGCAGAGTGTGTAATCACTGAGAGCAGCCGTAGGGCATTTAGCAGCTGCGTAAGGCAGACAGGAAGACGTGGGTTACTTATAGAGGCACGTTGGGGGTTTTTGATGCATAAGTAGGCACTATACATTGGCGCTAAGGTTCAGATTATTTCTAGAATCATTTTGAGGCTTAGAATGCAAGCTGCGATAATTCCCCAGGTTTTTAATATTGCAAATAAAGTTATATTTTATACATGTGTTTATCATGCTAAATATTTCAATTGCCTGAATTGAAATAGAGGAATGTTTTGTGAATAGTTGCAGCAGTTGGTTGTATGCAAATTGTATGACGAAATGTGTTTGATTAAATAGTGCATTTCATAATGATAATTTTGCCAAGTACTTGACAAAATGCCATGTTGAATGTTAAGCAATTTAAATGATATTAAATGGTTGTTTACAAGTCTTTATCATTGAAAAAAATCAAATTAATGGTGAAACCAGCTTATCAGTTTGCCTGCAAAGTGTTTGACAAAATGTCAAACATTCAAAATTGACAACCAAAATCAGATTTGAAACAATATCCTAGTGTGGGATATTACATATTGTATTTGTTATCTATTAGCATCTCCTTCAGTATCATGTATTAAACCCAATTTTCCGTAAGCAAAAAACATCTAGCCCCACTGCCCGTTACGGATCTGGGAAGAGACAAGTATTGATGGCGAAGACTGAAACATGGGTCAGCCAATAGACTAGAGAGAAGGTAGTAGCCAATATAGCGACAAAGAATACCCAGAACGTTTCGAAGGGGAACGTGCGCTTGCACAAGACTTCGTAGCGTTGCTACACATGTCCTTCGAAACCCACATCCAGAGGCAAGCCGTGCGGGAGAAAATACCCAAGAGCGTTGTACGGGACACCCTCAGAGTGAACCTTGCAGTAGATCGCTTGCTACGCCATCTCCCTCGTTTGTTGGCGCAAATGTTTCTCGCCCTGCAGAACCGTCGGGAGGAGGTTAACCGTGAAAACCGTAGACAACAAATCCTCCGTAACTACGAGGAGCAGAGCTATTGTGAGGAAGAGGAATGAGATGGCACTCGCCGAAGGCAGAACAATAACTAAACCTTCAAGAGAAAAATAAAAGAGAGCACTCTGTTTTTGTGGTGACTCTGTCACATGGCTGACATATTGTAACCCAATGAATGAATAAAAAGTGTTCAGTTAAATATGAGGTTTTCATTTGATGCCCAATCTATTAAATAAAGATAAAAATAAGAAAGCACAAACTGATGAGTGGGAGGCCGCGCAGAGAGATTTAATCCTTGAACAACAAGCAAAACGTTGACAGAGGCTAAGGCAACTTGTTGAAGGACAACCAACCAAAGGGTCACCAGAGAGGGACCACAGAGGTGTCACAGACGGTGCAAAAGCCGAAGGAGAATACTATGCATCGCCAGAACACCGTAGGGAAAGAAGTTCAAAGGATTTGATTGAAAAGCTCAACAGCGAATAGACCTCCTAGAGGAGACCCGACATCGATTAAAGGGCTTGTCGTTCACACCACGCATGGGGATCAGGGAGACCCAAAGGAGTGAGAGAGGAGGAACCTAGACGGAGGGTGAAGAGATTTGCAACAGAAGTGAACAGGATACCGGTGCGGCTGTAGGTGTTCAAGAAACACAAGTGCACAATAGTCAAAACATTTTGTTAGGACCCCCCACACCTAACACAAGGGTTCATTCCAGTACACAGACATACGCAGGACAAAATATCCAGTCGAGTACCAACATGCTCAACGCGCCCAACACAAGAGGGAGTTCTGGTACAACCAACGCGGGTGGACAAACTCAACCTCCACCGTCGGTAACCATACCAATGGCAACAAATAAACAAAAATTACCCAAATTCACAGGTGATGGAAGGGAAGATCCTGTGAGACACTGTCGCACATGCCAAACCATCTAGTCTACAAATGGAGTAGCAGACTAGGCAGAGTGGGTAAAACAGTTCCTTGCCACTCTGAGTGGGGTAGCCATCGATTGGTACTCTAATATTGATAAAACAAAAGCATCTACATGGGATGAGCTATGGAAAGCATTTCAAACAAAGTTTCGGCTATTAAGAGATGACTGAGCTTGTCTCAGAAATCTATGGGACAAAACAAGGGAAAACGGAGACCGTGCGTGCTTACGGCCGAAGACTCAAGGAGTTAGTCAGAAAGATGGACAGTCAACCAGTGGATGGCCTAAAAAAGAGATGGTTCGTCGAAGGCCTAAAATCCACCCTGAGGAAGAAGATGAAGATAGTGCCCCCTTCTTCATACGAAGATGCATATAATCGAGCAATGAACTTGGAGAGCGAACATAAGACCTCCAAAAAGAAGAAAAGTAAGTCATCCTCTGATGAAGATAACTCTTCGGAGGAGAGCAACAACGATGATGAGTCACACAAAAAAGTCTATGCTCTACATAAGGAAATGGAAAGGATGTTGAAAGAATTCAAGACAATGAAAGGAAGCACAAGCAAAGGCAAAGACGAGTTGTGGTGTACAGAATGCAAGCAAAATGGCCACACGAAGGGTTCCTTCCCAAAGAAGGCATTTTGTGACATTTGTCAGATTATGGGTCATTCCACCGAGGAATGTCCGTACAACATGAAGGTATGGAACAAACAAGTGCTCTTCACCCAAGAGCAGTCATCCACATCAGGGGCGACGAAAACAACCAATAATGCATCTTCAGGCGGGTACCGATGCAACCAACGAGGTAGAAGGGGAAACAATAACAACACTAGAAGCAGAATACACTATGACGCCAAAGGAAGGCCCATGATCCAATGTCGAGCGTGCAATCAGTGGGGCCACTTTGCCAGGGATTGCCCCAAGGGCGACACACCACAAAAGTTGTGTCGATGGTGCGAATCAGGAGACCATGATGATGCCAATTGTCCAAAACCCGGCGTTAATCTGTTGAACATAGAGGAAGCCATAGGAGACAAAGAAGTATTGGCCGTCACCTACGCACAAGCAAAACAAGCTACGTACCCAAACCCCTGCACGAAAAAGCAGAGGGTACAAAAAGAAAGAGAGGAAATTGAAAAGGAGATGTGAGCACGGAAGGAAACACATGAGACGGCAGGTACTTATGGCTGCTCGGAGGCCGAGGAGAACATAGTGAGACAAATGTTAAACATGGAGGTACCACTAAGAGTTCAAGACCTCCTTCACACAATGCCTCAGCTACGGATGACCTTGCTGGGCAATCTCTCTCAACCTAGCACCACCACCACCCAACAAACGGATGTTCCTAGCGGGTCCGCAATAGACCCTATGCTACTGGTCGTGAGTTTTGGCAAACACCCTGTCATCGTAGAGATGGGTATCCTCAGGACCATCCTCACGGATATCATCGTCGATGGCGGTTCGAGAGTGAATGTCCTTCCGAAAGAAACATGGAAGAAATTGGGCAAGCCAACATTGCGGCCCCCGACCTTCAATGTATTGGGCGCAAATTAGCAGGGGATCAAACCCCTCGGGACGCTAATGGCGCAGCAAGTTACCATCGGCACACAACCCTTTGTGCTAGACTTTGTGGTCATTCCACTAAAGAAAAAGGGGTTCGATGCTATCATTAGCCGAGGGTGGCTAGTAGCAGCGAAGGTCACTCATAACTGAAAAAAAACACCCCCGCAATGGAAACGAGAGGAGGTTCGTTATTGACCTCCGAACGCAATTGGTGAGAGGAACTTGCATCCTCCTTGGAATCTGAGTCTAACGAAGAGAATGGTGGTGTAGACAAAGGGAGTAGGATGGAACCTAATAATGAAGGGGTTCTAGAGCTCAAGGAATGCTCAGGGGATGAGACAGATTCCATGAACGAACTCTTCTACTGGCAGATGGAAGATTACAAGGTCTTCCATAGTTACATCTTGGAGGTGGAGGAAACGAACCAGGCGAAGGATGTGTTCTTGCCAGAGTTCGAAGAATATAAAGAGGGGGAGGCTCGTGTGGATGAAGTCCCAACACACAACATTAATGCAGAAAAGCCAATAAAGTATGAAGAACCATCCCTGCGGGTTATCAATCTTGGTGATGAGGCGAACCCATGGAACATGTTGATCGGGGATGACTGGAATCCCGTCTTGAAGATTGCGGCCTTCAAAATTTTTCTAGAGTATAAGGATGTGTTCACATGGACCTATAAAGATCTCAAGGGCGTACCACCTGAGTTGTGCGTACACCGTATTCCCTTGATACTTGGAGCCCTACTTGTGCGAAAGAGACCATATAGAATGAATAAAAATTATGCGGCGAAGGTAAATGAGGAGATTGAACGAATGCTAGAGGCGGAGATCATCTTTAAAGTACAAACAAGCAACTAGGTGTCCCCGATTGTGATATCTTTGAAGGAGGCCAATCATATTAGAATCTGTGTGGACTTTAGGTGTCTAAATGTGGTAACCATCAAGGATCTGTTCCCTATCCCCTTCATGGATACCATCTTGGAGGAGGTTGTTGGCCATGAGATGTATTCATTTATGGACGGATTTTCAAGGTATACCCAGATATCAATTGCAGAAGAAGACAAGTTGAAAACAACCTTCATGGTGGAGGACAGAGTACACGCTTACAACCACATGCCTTTTGGTCTATGCAACACACCCACCACCTTCCAACGCATAATTCTCCACACATTTGATAAGATGTCGATGGGCAACGTCAGGGCCTTCCTCGATGACTGGTCAATCTTAAGCAAGCAGGACATACATTTGGCGGCCCTAGGGGAGTGCATGAAGAGGTGTCGGAAGGCCAGATTGGCCCTTAAACCTAAAAAGTGTCGCTTCATGGTTCCGCAGGGAAAACTCTTGGGACACATTGTTTGTAAAATCGGGCTTAAGACAGATCCAGACAAGGTCCGAGTAATAGTAAAGATGGAGCCCCCTACAGACATTACGGGGATGAAGCCATTCTTGGGCCACATTGGGTACTACCAACGATTCATAAAGAACTTTGCCCAAGTATCCTACCCTCTCGACAGGTTGACACGGAAGGGAGAACCGTATGTGTGGGGGTCAGAACAAGACACTTCGTTCCAGGAGTTAAAGACAAGGTTGGTCAGAGCACCAATTCTGGCATTCCCGAATCGGGATAAAGAATTCCACATCCATGTGGACATTTCCAACTTTGCAATTGGTGCGACTTGGCACAACTAGGTGATCATGGCTTGGATCACCCCATTTATTTTGCCAACAAGTTGTTGTCCAGAGTTGAAAGGAACTATAGCACAACGAAGCAGGAGGTGCTTGGGATGGTGTATGTAGTGCAAAAGTTCCGACATTACCTTCTGGCGACACCCTTCACATTTTATGTGGACCACCAAGCATTAATGTACCTGGTGAATAAACCAATTATACAAGGGAGGGTGAGCCAATGGCTGTTGCTTTTGCAAGAGTTTACATTTACTATCATTGTACGACCCGGGAAGAGCCATGTAATCGCGGATCATCTCTTGTGAATCAAGTCGAGAGAGCTGCCAGAGGGTGTGAATGATGACTTTCCTGATGCACATTTATTATGTATCGCAATCCTACCAGCATGGTATAAGAACATCGGGGAGTACCTATCCACATCTTAGTTTCCACGAGACATGCCGTCTAGCGAGAGACGGAAGTTGGTGTTGAGAAGTAGCACATTTCAGTTGATAAATGGATTGCTCTACAAAATGGGAGGGGACCAGGTGCTAAGGAGATGCGTGATGGAGGAGGAAGTAGGAAGTGTTCTGAGGGAAGCACACGAAGGACCGGCAAGCAGACACATGGGCCCTGATACAACAGCACGGAAGGTGCTACTCGCAAGGCTGTGGTGGCCCACATTGTACAATGACGCCAAGGAATGCGTCATAAGCTGCAATACATGTCAGAGAGCCAGAAAACCATTGAAAAGGGATTTTGTGCCCTTAAACCCCTTGCATGCACAAGAACTCTCCGAGCGATGGGGATTGGATTTTATTGGGCCCCTGAGGGCAAGTAGAGCTCGACGGTGCCGATACATTATAGTCGCCACTGAATACCTGATGAAGTGGGCGGAAGCACAAGCCCTACCGGACAACTCGGCCCTCAGCACAACAAAGTTCATTTACAAACAAATTATCACCCGTTACGATATCCTGATCCAGCTGACAAGTGACAGAGGTCACTTTGTGAATCATGTCATCTGGTTGCTCACAACAAAATTTAAGATCTTCCATTCTCTGTCTAGCCCATACTACCCTCACGCCAATGGCCAAGCGCAGGCAACAAATAAGATTTTGTATGTCATTTACAAGTCCTACGGGGTGGAGCACGAGGACTGGGAAGAGAAATTGCCTTCGGTGTTGTAGGCTTACAGAACAACGTACAAGGTGACGACTAGGCAAACGCCCTTTCAATTGATGTATAGGCAGCAAGCCGTTGTGCTAGTGGAGTTTATGGTTCCAAACCTGCGAATTGCGATAGAAAATAGGCTCAGGGATATGGAGAGTTTGCGAGGGAGACTCTATAACTTGAACAAATTGGATGAGCGTTGGATGATGGCGCAGTTGGCCACAGAGGTCGCACAGACAAGACGAAAAGCATGGCATGATAAGCACCTCAAGTGAGTTCAGTTCACTCCTGGCCAACTGGTGCTCAAGTACAATGGAAAGAATGAAATCAAGCCTGGGAAATTTAAAGTGAAGTGGCTAGGTCCCTACAAAGTCGGGAAAGTGGGGGACCCCCTACAAAGTCTGGGAAGTGGGGGACCATGGTGCAATTAAGTTGTGGACACTCGACAAGAAGGATATTCCTAAAGCAGTGAACGGGTCGAAGTTGAAGCCGTACCATGAGAGGTGAAGGATGACGGAGGGCGACCTGAACGATCAACGTCGTGGGTAACTTCAACTTAGGCATATATATTCAAAATTCAAAAAAGGCCTCTAAAGGAAGGGGTGTGAAGAAATCCTTCATCAAAGAGGGACATTGGCGCTACCTCATGGATGTAGTAAAAAGAAGGCTTATAGGGTCGTGTCATGCTTCAAACATTGCTTTACCTCAGATTGCACTCATGAACGGGTTGATGAATGGTAAGGTTTTGGATTGGGCTGGGTTACTATCTGAGCAGATGTATGAATTCATGACATTACAGCATAAGACTTTTTATATGCCGCATTATGCTATTGGGTTATTTTTGGATGCTACACTCAACCAGATTCCAATAGATATGCTTGAGATTAAACCAGGACCCTTGGCGCCAAGACCTTGGCACCAAGAGAGCCCCCAATCATGCATTGGCGTCACTTGGATACACCCTCTGGACAGAAGGCTGTCGTAGGACAGAAGCGGTGTAGGCTAGGGTCAGATTGAGGATCTGAGCACGGAGAGACGAATAGTGGCCGACAACATACTTCAGCGAGTGACAGT
Organism: Chamaecyparis obtusa; assembly: GCA_027943335.1. Classification (NCBI taxonomy): domain Eukaryota; kingdom Viridiplantae; phylum Streptophyta; class Pinopsida; order Cupressales; family Cupressaceae; genus Chamaecyparis; species Chamaecyparis obtusa. The sequence goes on along the minus strand of BSBK01000497.1, from coordinate 5,379,270 downwards.
GACTCAGACGAGGGAGATAGCACTCAGCTGGTTGAGGAGGATGAGGTAGAGACACCTGTCTTGTTTGCACGACCTCTTCTTCCTTCCACGGCGCAATTAACTGTTACCACAACTCCTATCCCTGCTTTCAGACAGATTAGGACACTGATTGACATGTCTCCATCAGTGGTGATGGCACCATCGGCAGTTCCAAAGGCAGTGATTCCTAAGGCTGAGGCAGTGGTAGTGATTCCCAAGGGGGAAGGAGTGACAGAGATATCACCACACAGAGTCGTGTCTGAGGAGACAATGGAGCTACCGGAGATACAAGGCAGCAAGTTGGAGGAGCCTCAGGTTCAATTGGAGGTAGTGGGGTCTGATGCAGTGGTGATGGTAGATGTTGCGTTCTTAGCTGAGCCAGCTAGAGAGGCTTCTGTGGTACCCAGACCGACACGCACGGTGGAGGGTGAGTGCTTGGTTGAGCCAGCGGTTCAACCTCCCACCAGTCACACTTGGGTCTACGATACTTTCACCCATGAGAGACGCACCTCCTTCCGAGGTTGTGGAGTTAGATGGCGCAGGAGTACCCATTGTAATAGTTGATGCAGCGGACAGAGAGTTTCACACAGTTGAGATGGAGGAGGGATTACCGATAGGAGAGTCTTCTCAGGCTATGGTTCAAAATGACACCTAAAAAACAACAATATGACAAATCTTTATCCAAATCAAAGAAAACAATCATTTTCCGTTTGCTTGCAAACCTCCAAAGAATTATCAAAAACTTCAGCCTACAAAAAGATATTCCCGTTGCCCATGGAATTGTATCTTTCGTTAATAAGTTACATGTGTTAGGAAGTTGTTAAGTAATCGAAGGGCAATCTGTTATGTCGCGATGGTTCAATCGCACCCCTTCGGATAGTTTATGTAACCTCTCGAAGGACAGAGATGGGGGGGATTGATTGTTGTTATGTTCACACTGGATGTACTTGATTATTATTAATGAAGCATGTGGCAGTTCTCTGAAATCTTGTATTTGTTATCTATTAGCATCTCCTTCAGTATCATATATTAAACCTAGTTTGTCGTAGGCAGCAAACAATTCCTCACACCCAAACTTTGAAATCCAAAATCTACTGCAAAACCACAATGGTGAGCTAAAATGGGTTTTCATCCAATCAACCATGTAAGAACCCAAGGGTTTTCATCCTAGGGTTTGCTAAACCAAAAGCACAAGCTTGCAAAGAAACTCCCAAGAAAAAATAAGTCAAGAATGAATTATTTTTTGGCTCTCGACTCTTTTATATGCCATCTTTAAGAGAATTACTTAATATCCTTTTCTTTTATTTCATATTCATGCTCATAAAGTGACCCACTTTAAAAATATTCCATTGACATAAAATAAAATCACTTTATTAAAATAACCAAGGTTCAGATTTTAATAAATTAAATATAAATAATACCAAAAGGCTTAGGACTTTAAAATGTAAATAATTAATTAATTAATCCCTAATAATGCCAGAAACTTCCTACAAGAATTAAATATGCTCAAAGGGACAATTCCAGCTACTCAGTGGAAGGGATATTGTTGTCGGGATAATTGTATGTACAGGTTATTATATTAGTAAAGTATTATGTTACTCTCGGTCGTTAGTGACCGAGAGGTTAGACAGTTACGTCACGACGTTTCGGTCGTGACCCTTCGGGTACTTTATATACTCTCTCAGAGGTTGGACATGAGAGATATTATTGTATGATCATCACGATGTAAATGTACTTGCCAGTATGGAATGATTAATGAAAGTATTTATTATTCTATGATACATTCTGTGTTTATTATATTTCCTGTACTATGTCTGTGCAATACTAAGTTTACCCTAGCGGGCAAACAGTTATTACACTCTGCCAGCAAAAACTTTCTTAATTTTAAAGGAAATGGGAACATTAAAATCTGTACTAAGATAGCCTTTAGCACCATATGCCTCTAAAATGTGAAGTATAACTGAAAATACATAAATGCAATTATCATATTAAAATTCAGCCATCAGCAAAATCTGTTAATCTGCCTATGAGAAAGAATACTTCTGTGCACTCAAGGAGGTGTTCATAAGAAGCTTTGGTTTGTAATTGCTAACCTATGTAGTTGAATTGTCTACGTTTTCCCTCACGTACATCAGGACCAAATTTCTGCCATTGAAAAAAGTAATCATGAAGTAAGAAAGAAATATTATTTTACTTTTTCCAAAACCAAAGCATGCTACTACTGGAAAGGCATATGGTACCTTAGCTAGTATTACAGCATTGAAAACTTCATCTTCAAGGGAAAGCACCCTGTAAAACCATCAAACATATAAATGCATGCATTTGTATTGTGTAACCAACATCAAGAACTCAAAAATAATTTGAAAAGCTTATAGTTTTCATATTTATCCTAGTTCAGGAATCTTCTTTCTCTACTCACACAAGAAAATGGAAGGCTTGATATATTTTCACACATTGTATACGTTAAGATGATAAGGAGTGAGTTCCTTGTAACAAAGCCTGAGACTCTGACTCTGGTTCTCACTTGTTTGTACAGAAACGAACCATCCTGAGGAGTACTGTATATGCTATTATAAAGACAAATGCATATGAGTGGCTACCATCTTGTATATCTTCTTCCTTTCTAGGACATTCTAGACACTATGTGATAGCATATAGGAACAAAGAAAAACATATGGATTGCATTATCTAGACAACTCACAGGGATAACAACAATTGGAGAGAAGGCAACGACAACAAAGAGAAACTTCATAAAAACATTGTACAACAAAATCAAAGACATCTGAATGATGATTTCCAAGGTCCTAGAAACCAAATTGGTCTAAAGGACATTTGAAGTTGTCATTAATAAAGTATTTAATATTAATGGTTATTTAGATATTTTAGATATTTATTCTTTTAGGCAAGTTTTAGTTTTTTAGTTAGTTTCTAAATAATATAGAAACTTTCCTATTGTCAGCTTTTTAGAAAGTTTCCATTTCATTTTCAGTTATTCTCTATATACGGAGACTTCATCTCCATATTGTAATTAATCTTTTATGAATATACATTTTCATAACATGGTATCGGAGCTTAGGCAGTTTCTAATGAATTTTTTATAAATAAAATATTCATAGCTTTTGCTTGGAAATTTTTTTCCAGAAGTTTTTTTTTTATTTTTTATGAAAAATCGTGGTGTCTTTTAAAGAAATCGTTTACAAATTTTTGAAGGTTTTTCTGGTCTACAAATTCGAGGGTTTTCTTTGCCTGTTGTTTGTTGATGTTTTTCATTGAAAGCAACCCGTGCAGCTAGGTTTCGACCTCCTTTTTCTCTACGAAGGAGTTGCAAACTGGTTTTGAGCATCATTTTTGAGATTTTCGAGCATCGTTTCTGCTTTTTCCTACTGCTTATGTGTGCTTTTTTCTCAAACCTGCAAGGAGTTTTTTGGTTTTGTACGATTTCTCAATCAAAATTGTAAGGTTTTATGTGGGTATGTGCAACCTTGGCCTAGGGCTTGCAGATTTTTTGTGAAGACATTCTGAAAAATCGTGGATTTCTTGCTTTTCACATGCTACAGTTTTCTGGGTTTTTGTCATTAAGTCTTTTTTGCAAATGTGTTATGGTGCGGTAGGTTCTTGTTTTAGTTAGGGTTTTGAATAAATTTTTTGATGATTTTTGTATAAAAATCAAGGGTTTTTAACATTTTTTTCCAAAAAATGAAGTTTTGTACTTGGTGCGCATTTGTCTTGGGATTTGTGCCAGCTCTTTGTTGAAGGTTTTATAACTGATTTTTGACAAAAAAAAATCAGAATTATGTAAAGCTCAAGTTTGACTCGTTTTTTGTGCATACGAAAATGGGAGGGATGGCGTCGTTGACCAACATCATGTTGGAGGGAAATCAATAGTTAAATGGCAAGAATTATGTAGTACAAATAAAGTAATATTGTATTAGACTTAGTTATGTTTTGTCGGGAGGGTAGTTAGGAGCGAGGAGGTGCGTCCGTTGGTTTCCCCAACCAACCGACTATTATATAAGCACTTTGGTTTATTATGTTGAACTGTTGGTTTTTGGCTGGTATTAAATAAAAGAATAACATTTTCCTTGCCATCTTGGTATCCTAGTATAGTGGTATGGTATTCCATATTCCATGTTAGTATTGGTATTATTTGCATTGTTGGTATTGTTGGTTATATGTTGTACTTCTCTGTATATTATGCTTTGATAACCATTCTACATTTTGGCGACGTTGCTTAAGTTCGGACCCGGAGGTCATAGAGAAGAGGAGGGAATACCAAAGGAAGATCAACTGGCACAAGGTCTAGTGGTAGCCTGGGAAGTAAGTACGTGTGAAGGGAAGCCCAGAGAGAGTGGTTCCACGTAAGCACAGTACGGACAACTTCGGTACCACCAGCAGTGTAGGATCTACTTGGGGGAATTCCTCCACTCTGACAACTAGTCCATTAATTCATGCCCCTGCTTCCAAATAAGTATCCCAACCGTAGGGCCGAAGAAGAAAGTGAAGAGGAAGCCGTCAGGCGAATCCTTGGCCATCTCAGAGAAGGGCGGGAGAACCCTGAACCCCTTGCTCGGAGAGAGTACTAGGAGGTACACCATCCGGCTGTGACAGAGGAATCACAAGGAGAAGGAGAGAGCACTACTTCTGGCGAGATAGGAGAAAGTGCCCCAGCAGGAGGGAGGGGAGTGTCCCGGTAGGAGTGTTCCGGCAGGAGGGAAGAGCGGGAAAAGAATGGCAGTAGTTAAGCAAAAACTACCTAGATTTACTGGAGAAGGGTCAGGACCTTGCCCGGCACTGTAAAACGTGTATCACCATATGGCAAGCCAATGGAGAAAATGATATAGACTAATGGTTAAAAGCCTTCCCTGCCACCCTAAGAGGGATTGCGATTGATTGGTATACAGACTTGGATGTTGGCCAAAAAGCCACATGGAAGGACCTCTATACTGCCTTTGAGGAGGAATTCAAACTCCTAGGTGATGATGATGAGATAGTCAAAGAAATCTATAACACCAGACAAGGAAAAAACAAGTCAGTTAGGGGTTATGCCAGGAAACTCAAGGAATTGATAGGGAAGTTGGATAACAAACCTACTGATGGATTGAAAAAACGATGGTTCATTGAAGGATTAACCCCATCCTTAAAACGGAAAATGAAAATAGTGCCACCATCATCCTTTGGAGACGCATGCACCCGAGCTATGGACATAGAAAGTGAGAACAAAACTTCCAAAGCTAAGCAACATGGAAGCGGAAGTGAGAGTTCAGAAGAAAGTGGGAATGAATCCAAGACCATCCAAGCCTTGAGAAAAGACATGATGCAGCTAATGAAGGAAGTGACTGGAAGCAAGGAAGAAAAGAAAGAAGGTAGGGAACTCTGGTGTACAGATTGTGAGGAGGGACATACAAAAGGGACATGCCCGCCCAAAGCCTTCTGTGACATCTGTTAGGTGTTAGGCCATGCAATCAAAGACTGCCCTTACAACCTAAAGGCACGGAATGCTCAAGTATTTTTCACCCAAGGAGAACAATCCACACCACCCATCACTCCTCCACATAACACTAATACGGAAGCATCACCAAGAGGGTATCGAAACAATAGACAAGGAAGCAATAACAACAGTAATAACAACACACCCCGGAGAGCAATCCAATATGATTCTAAAGGAAGACCTGTGATCCAATGTAGGTGATGCAACCAATGGGGACACTTCGCACGAGATTGCCAGAACGGGGGAGGACAGAATGAAGGAATGGTGTGGACCGGGTAACCATGAGGATGCCAATTGCCCTAAACAAAAGGGGGTGAATAGGCTTAACATTGCAGACCCTGAGAGGGAAGTATTGGCCATCACAAGAATGCAGGCGAGGAAACTTGCATACCCTGATATGGCTATAGAAAGAGAAAGATTTCAAGAAGCCACAAAAGACATTAGGAATAACACAACAGAAGAAGGAAGAGGAAGTACAGCTAAATCCCAAACAAGGGGCCAGTACCTAGCATCATGAAACAAGTACTGGAAACTACCATCCCTGTGAAAATTATGGATCTATTGGAAACGGTACCTCAGCTTCGGGTAGCAATATCACAAGGAATAAGAAATCAAGAGGAAAACCTCAGGAGGGAGGAGAAAGAAGAGAAACCAGTGGAGAAGACGGATACTCTATTCACTATTGGGACAGGGAGGACACCTGCAGTAGTGGAAATGGAGATATTGGAATGCAAACTATCTAACACTATTGTGGATGGAGGGTCCAATGTGAATGTCCTACCAGAGGAGACTTGGAAGGCTCTAGGGAAACCCACACTCTGGCCACCCACATTCCAATTAGTCAGAGCAAACCAGCATGGAATCAAGCCAATAGGAACCTTGATGGGGCAAAAGGTAATAATTGGTACACAACAGTTCTTCCTCGACTTTGTGGTGATTACCTTGGAAAAGAAGGGGTACGATGCCTTGCTCGGGAGAGGTTGGCTGGTCGCAGCAAAGGCCACCCACAATTGGAAAAAGAATACCCTATCCATAGAGGTAGATGGGAGAAAATATACAACAGACCTGAGGAATCAGTGTGTAAGTCAGGATCTTGCAATTGACTCAGAGGGAGAAGACCAGGAAGGAGTGGAACCAAATGAAGGAGTGCTCAGGCTAGGGGATTGCTCAGAAGACGAAACTAGCTCTCTCAACAACCTATTTCACTGGCAGATGGGAGACTATAAGGTATTCCAGCCAGAATGCAATATGTTGCAAATTCAAGAAGCAGAAGAAAGTTACCCTGAGGGGTACAAGGAATACAAGGAGGGTACGACAACCATCAATGATAAACTAGCACACATATTTGAGGAAAAGGTTGAATACAAGGAGGCCAAATTGAAAACTATCAACCTGGGTGAGAAGGACGAACGCAAGGAAATCCTCATAGGGGACGATTGGGACCCAGTATTGAAGGCAACAGCCTTTAAAATCTTTCTCGAATACAAGGATGTATTCGCATGGACATACAAGGACTTAAAGGGAGTACCACCAGAATTGTGTGTCCATAGAATATCGTCGATACCAGGTGCAAGGCCGGTGCGTAGGCGACCTTATTGAATGAATAAAAACTATGCCGCAAAGGTACAAGAGGAAATCACAAAAATGCTTGAAGCAGGAATCATATTTAAAGTACAAACCAGTGATTGGGTTTCTCCCATAGTCATATCTTTGAAGGACGGCGTGGAGATTCAAATATGCGTGGACTTCAGGTGCTTGAATACAGTAACTATAAAAGACCCCTTTCCAATTCCTTGTATCCTTGAAGAGGTAGCCGGCCATGAAATATACTCCTTCATGGATGGGTTTTCAGGCTATAACCAAATCAGCATTGCTGAGGAGGATAAACTGAAAACCACATTTGTAGTATAAGATGGGTGTATGCTTATAATAGAATGCCTTTTGGTCTATGCAATGCACCAGCCACCTTTCAAAGGATCATACTAAATATCTTCCATAGTATGTCGGTAGGGAATTTTAGAGCTTTCCTGGATCAGTGGTCAATTTATAGTGTAAAGGAACACCACCTAAGGATCATGGGTGAATACATGGATCAATGCAGAAGGGCTAGGCTAGCCTTGAATCCAAAGAAATGCAGATTCATGGTACCCCAAGGTAGACTCCTGGGCCACATAGTATGCAAGGAAGGACTCAAAACAGATCTGGACAAGATCAGGGTAATACTAGAGATGGAAGCTCCATCAGATGTCACCGGGGTGAAGTCATTTTTGGGGCATGTGGGGTACTACAGAAGGTTCATAAAGGGATTTGCTGGAGTATCCCTATCTTTAGAAAAATTAACAAGGAAGGGGGAAAGGTTCTGCTGGGAGAAAGAACAGGAGGAGGCCTTCCAGGAGCTAAAGGAGAGACTAATAGGTGCTCCAATTCTTATATACCCGGACTGGGATAAAGAATTCCACGTCCATGTGGATGCTTCTAACTATGCAATAGGTGCCACCCTGACACAGATGGGGAAGGAAGGACTGGATCATCCAGTATACTTCGCCAGCAGGCTACTATCAAAAGCAAAGCGGAATTATAGTACCATGGAATGGGAGGCATTAGGTATGGTCTATACAATTCAGAAATTTAGACATTACTTATTAGCCACCCCCTTTAAATTTTTTGTTGATCATCAAGCACTCATGTATCTTGTGAATAAGCCTGTAATCCAAGGAAGAGTACGCAGGTGGATAATCCTCCTACAAGAATTTACTTTTAAAATCATAGACGGGCTAGGCAAAAATCATGTAATTGCAGATCAATTATCTAGAATCAAGTCCGGAGAAGCCCCCAGAAGTGGAATAAATGAGGATTTTCCTGATGCACACCTATTTCGAATCTCCATACTGCCCCAATGGTACGAAGGGATAGGACAATACCTATCAACTGCTACCTTTCCCAAAGAAATGACTAGACAAGAAAGAAGGAAAATTGCACTCAAGAGCGGGACATTCTAGTTGTTTAAGGGATTGTCATATAAGATGGGGCCAGACAGGATTTTAAGAAGATGTGTCATGGAGGAGGAAATCTCGGGCGTCCTGAGGGAATCCCATGAAGGATTAGCTGGGGGCCACATGGGGCCTAATGCAACAGCACGGAAGGTGCTGTTGGCTGGACTCTGGTGGCCTACACTGTACGCAGACTCTCAAGAATGGGTCTTGAGTTGTGATACATGTCAAAGGGTAGGAAAACCCCTAAAAAGAGACTTCATGCCGATGTTTCCATCCCAACCGCAAGAATTGTTTGAACAATGGGGATTAGACTTTGTGGGGCCCCTGCTTGCAAGCAATAACCACATATGCAAATACATAGTGGTGGCAATAGAGTACCTCACAAAATGGGCAAAAGCAAGAGCACTCCCAGACAACACAACTCTGAGGACTGCCAAATGCCTCTACGAACAGATAGTAACAAGATTTGGTATACCACTACAGCTCACAAGTGACAGGGGGGTGCACTTTGTAAATCAGACAATCAGAACAATGACAAGTGAGTATAAAATTTTCCACTCATTTTCTAGTCCATACTGCCCAAGAGCAAATGGCCAAGCAGAGGCCACAAACAAAATATTGGTAACAATTTTATACAAGACTTGTGGAGTGGAAAAAGGAGATTGGGAAGAAAGACTACCAGTTGTTCTGTGGGCCTACAGGACGACTTACAAAGCCACCACTGGGCAAACACCCTTTCACTTAATGTACGGGCAGGAGGCTGTGATGCCTATGGAATTTGGAGTACCAAGCCTAAGAATAGCAATTGAACACAGATTGGGAGATGCGAAAAGTTTAAAGGAAAGACTCAATGCTTTATTAAAGCTAGATGAAAAGAGGATGCTGGCCCAATGGGCAACTGAAGTGGCACAGGAGAGATGAAAATTCTGGCATGATAAGCACTTGAAGAAGATGAATTTTAGACCCAGTCAGCTTGTACTCAAGTACAACAGAAAAAACGAAATTAAGCCAGGAAAGTTTAAAATACGGTGGCTAGGACCATACAGAGTGATAGAGGTAAGGGACAACAGGGCTATAAAATTATCAACACTGGATAATAATCCCTTGAAAGACCCAGTCAATGGATCCAAATTAAGGGTGTATAATCAAAGACAAGAGCCACGTCCTATATGTTGCTTGGACATAATGAGCGAAACCGATGAGAGGGAAATAAAAGGCCAAGTAGAAAGTTACCTTATGGGCGAACTAAAAGAATTAAAAAGCTCCACCAAAAAGGGAAAGAGGAAAAGTAATAATAATAAAAGCGATATAAGGAAGGGAAAATCCAATGAAGAGGATATAAAAGGAGGACGAGGAACCCCAATCCACACAACTCACTCAAGTACGAAAGGTTGCGTAAGGATCAGTTGAAGGTCTGTACGGCAGTGGAGGACGGCCAAGAGGAGGAAGACCGTACGAGAACCGTCTGTACGGCAGCAAGAAACCAACAGTCCCGTATGTGGGAAGGAGCCAGCAGCGCGGTGGAAGGAGCCGGTGCGTACAGAAGGACAGTCTGTACGGCTTGTAGCCGTACGCACGATATCAGACTGGCACGTACGGTGGTGGCGTACGGAAGGGTGGTGGAAGAAGACAAGGGGGCATACGACAGGACAGTCCGTACGGCCTGTAGTCGTACAAACAACATTGGGCCGGAAGAAGCACGTACGGTGATGGCTCGTACGAAGGCAAGCAATACCATACGGGGGAAGAGACATCCGACCGTACGGCATCCATCTGGAGGAGCAGTATGGGTGGGAAGACGATCAACACCGTCTGTACGAGCAGTTAGGCAAGTGATAGCTAACTCCACAAAAACTCGGAAAGTCATTGGAGCACAAAACGGTTGGCACAGAACAGCTCATAACGGCATAGGGCGAGTGGTCAGAGAGCATAAGATGGTGAAGATACGTGTTGGGAACCTGAGCAAAGGAAAAATTATCGATTCAAGATAGAAAAATCATCCAGCATTATAGGTGAAAAAGGTGAAAAAGATGATAAGCAGGAAGGAGAAAGGGAACATCATGGAAAAGACTACGGTTGCCAACATCAGTTTTGAGAGTGTAATGGGAAGTGGCTGTTGCACCTGGTGGGAGAACGCAGAGGACAAGCACACCCTGAAAGAAGCATTACACAAAGCAGAGGTAGAAAAAATAATCTTCATGCCAATCTTTGAATTAAAAGAATTTGAATCTATCCTACGAACTATGGTGGTTGGTTATGATAGACAGGCTCACAAATTTGTAATCCAGTACTCCCATCACAGTGTAACCATTTCCTACTCTGCCAAGGAAATAAATAAGGTATTTGGAATACTTAACCGGGGACAGGAACTCACAAAAACTCCAATGGCAATGGAGGAAAAGAAGAAGTGGTTGGATCTAATGTGTAGAAAGGATCTCACCAAGCAGGAATGGGGAAGCATTCTCAAAAAAAAGAACAGTAGGGGCCTGAAGAAAATTTTCATAGCCAATGAAGAATGGTGATGCATTGTGGACTTGGTGAAAAGTAAACTCACTGTGGGAAGCCGCACATCAGATATAGCCCTTTGGATGCTACCAGTGGTGGATGGGTTGAACAGGGGACAAGTGTATAACTGGGCACAGTTTCTTTCAGACAGGCTACAAGAATTTATGGAGTTAAAACATAAGGCATTTTATATGCCCCATCATGCCATAGCATTATTTCTGGAGGCACCTCGCACCCAGGTGGCGGCAGAACATAGAGGACCCTTGGTTCCAGCTAACAGAGTGGAACCCTACAAGCCAGCCATGACATATTGGATTCACTTGGACACTGTGGGAGCAGGATCAGGTGGGGGTGAACCACGGAAAAAGAGACTAAGACAGGCAGTAGAAAAAAATCTCTCTATTGAAGATTCAAGCCAGGAGGGGATTAGAGAAGACAGTGGGGAAGAGGAAAGCACGAGTAGCAACACATCTTCAGACTCCCAGGAGGAGGAAATCCGCTTTGGCCACTTGAAGGGCACACCAAGAGATATTACTTTTTTACCATGAGCAGAAGGACCATTGCCAGGAGTACCTGAGTATGCATAGATTCACAAGACCATCACCACCAAGGAGGAGGGAGTCAGTACCATGCCTAGTACAAAGGTCATCCGTACCACTCCTAGTACGGAAGACATCCGTACAAACGGAAGTGGAGATGCGTGCACGGAGGTGATTAGCCATACAGAAAAAAGGAACCCCGACACTAAGGAAGAAGGGAGTGGACAGCAGAAGATTCCTAGATGAGGAGCCACAAGAATTTCCTTGCCTGGCATAGCCAACCTCGTTCTTGCAAACCAACAGACTCATACCAAGGACATAGAACTCAGAGGACGGCAAGAGTGTGGACACAAGATAAGACTCCACACACCACAAGGTATTGAAGTGGCCCACCCGGTTGCTTTGGTGGTGTAGGTTGAGGAAACAATGGCCGCTAAGAGTATGGACACACAAGGTGAGGATAGAGGAGGCTTACAGGAGAACTTATGCACACCCTTACAGAAATAGAGGAGGCTTTTAGGAGAACTTACTTGGAACTTCAGTAAGAAAGGGATCTGACAAACCGCATGAAAAAGGAATGGGCAGAAGAAAAGGTTATGTGGGAAGCTAAATGGTAGATGGAACGAGTTGGCCTGGAAGAGAAAGTAGCACTAGCTAAAGCAAAAAAGATGGATGCATTACGAGTCCTCCAAGGAGTTCGGGCCAAACAGAAGACTGCGGAACGGGACCTCTTACGCATTCGGGAACAATATCCAAATCCAGGGATGTCTTCACAACCCAACTCTGAAGTCTAATTTTTGTTCAGTATTGTCGTCTGGAAGATGACTATTTTTTGGGGGGGGGATATATGTAGTACGAATAAAGTAATATTGTATTAGACTAAATTATGTTTTGTCAAGAGGGTAGTTAGGAGCGAGGAGGTGCGTCCGTTGGTTTCCCCAACCAACCGACTATTATAATAGCACTTTGGTTTATTATGTTGAACTGTTGGTTTTTGGCTGGTATTAAGTAAAAGAATAACATTTTCCTGGCCATCTTGATAACCTGGTATAGTGGTATGGTATTCCATATTCCATGTTAGTATTGGTATTATTTGCATTGTTGGTACTATTAGTTATATGTTGTACTTCTCTATATATTATGCTTTGATAACCATTCTACAAATTACATGTAATGTTCCCTTGTCAGCTAAGTTGGAAAATAGGGACAATTGTCTTATAACCCAAAATTACCGGGAATCTTTTGCAAAAAAATCTTTATTATAGATCAAGACTTATGAATGTAAAATGGTGTAATTGTCCAAATATAATTGATACTATTGGTATCCCAATAAATGGAGGCCACTATTATATTTGATGTATAATTTATGCAAGGGTGATCTTTACTCTATATATATCAATTTTACACTTTTGTTATGTAATAGGAATTGCAAGATTAAGTTTCTAAAAGTTATATCTGAGGTGAAGCTACAGTCTACTTCTATCATTTATAATATATATCTGATTATTCATGATCCGTCTTGCAATTATCTTTGATGTTTCTTGAACTTTATATCTGTACAATGTATGTATGCTACCTTATAGTAGTTTCGATCCTATTCGCTGACCTATGTATGTTGTTCCGTTGATGTGTACTCCCGATGAACGGCAACGATGAGTCGTTGACTATACCATGCACGTGTTGCTGAGATATATCACTATTGATTGTTCTACCTTCATGAGTCGGCGCAAACTGGTATCTTCTCAAACCTGTAACTGCCTTGAGACTCCTCTTCGTTTGTTATTGAATGGATTTATGTGTTACCTTCTCTTAGTATCTGTGTAGGTGTCCTTGGGCACCAAGGAATAGTGGCGTAGTCTTACTTGCACTATATATATCGTTTTGTTTGGTATGTCAGTCCTTTTTTATTCCTCCTTCCTGCGGACCTCACCCCAGCACCAATAAAATTTTCTTTTTTTGTTCAAACATTGCTGACTGTGACTATGGATTAGTCTATCGTTGCTTTTATGCTTCCTTCATCGCTAATGGCCCTTTATATTTATTGAGCTTTGTCGTTTTCAAAAATGACCTGCCTCCTTTTTCGATGTGTCTCATTTCCCCTCTTATAAGACTATTTTCGTCCTTTCATAATGTGAAGGGTGAGCAACTCAATGGTCACCTTCTGTGATAGTTGTCAGTCGGCTCATAAAGTTTTAGCGGTATAATATAAAAATATTAATTATAACATTAATATCAACGTATTGAATATATATTATGAATATTATAATTATATTATATGAAAATATATAATATTAATATGAATATTAATATTATGTATTATGTGATGATATATTATTATCAAGATATCCACTTAATTAATTTAATTTAATTCAGCATTGTTATAGTTACATTTAATTATTTATTTATTGTTTATTAATCATTCTTTTATTATTACAACATTATATTATGTTTATTTTTATATATTATTATATTGATAGTATATTATTAAATATTATTATTTAATTATTCTAATATTATATTTATTATTGTGTTATTATTTATTGAGTTTGAGCTCTAAGATAGGGGACATCACATTACAATACCTGGAAACAAAGGATGCTTTCGATTTTTGAGTACCGGTGCTTGGACCATCTTATTTTGGATAACTCTACTCATCCTACAACAGTGGGAGACTAGGACAAGTTTGATGAAAGTAACCGAGAAGCGGTTATGTTGTTGAAGTTATCTGTCACTAATGAGATGCTTCTAGAAGTGCCCTATGGCAAGTCTATAGCAGAGATTTGAGCGCACCTAGAAAGTCTCCATGAAACATCGGATAAAAGTCGAGCTTTCTTTTTGAAGAATATGTGATTTCTCTTGTAATGGATGAGATGTATCTGCAGGAACATCTTATGAAGATTAAGGATATCCGCGATCAACTAGACGCTATTGGTCGCAAGATGGAAGTAGAGGACATGGTAGTGATTACGCTAAAGAGTCTACCACAATCCTATGAACACTTTGTTGAAATGCTCAACATTACCTCCACTAATGTTGACTTGAAATTTGATGAGTTGTGCAATAAACTATTGCAACAAGATAGGTGGAGGCAGCAATTTGGTAATACTAGTGACATGGTCAGTGCAGAACAGGCATTTTCTGCCACAAATAAAGGTGTATCCACTCAGTAGAAAGGGCAACACACATATGAGGAGGGTTCCAAGAAAAAGATCACTTGTCACTATTGTGGGAAGCTTGGTCATATCTAGAGGTTCTGCAAACAGCAGTTGGCTGATTAGAAGACCAATCAAGGAGAGTCTCAACAGTAGACTCATGTAGCAGCACAGTCTGAGGAGAAGAAGGAATCAGCCTTCTATGCATTTTGATTTGGGAGGGTAATAAAGTATTTAATATTAAGGTCATTTACATATTTTTGATATTTAGATATTTAGTCTTTTAGGCAAGTTTTAGTTTTTTAGTTAGTTTCTAAATAATATGGAAACTTTCCTATTGTCAGTTTTTTAGAAAGTTGTCATTTCTTTTTTCAATTATTCTCTATATAAGGAGACGAGACGCTATTGGTCGCAAGATGTAAGCAGAGGACATGGTAGTGATTACGCTGAAGAGTCTACCACAATCCTATGAACACTTTGTCGAAACGCTCAACATTACCTCCACTAATGTTGACTTGAAATTTGATGAGTTGTGCAATAAGCTATTGCAACAAGATAGGTGGAGGCAGCAATTTGGTAATACTAGTGACATGGTCGGTGCGGAACATGCATTTTCTGCCACAAATAAAGGTGTATCCACTCAGCAGAAAGGGCAACACACATCTGAGGAGGGTTCCAAGAAGATCACTTGTCACTATTGTGGGAAGCTTGGTCATATCTAGAGGTTCTGCAAACAGCAGTTGGCTGATTAGAAGATCAATCAAGGAGCGTCTCAACAATAGACTCATATAGCGGTGCAATTTGAGGAGAAGAAGGAATCAGCCTTCTATGCATTTTGATTTGGAAGTTTTATGTCTGGGTAGTTAGTAGATTGACCATTAAGGGAGGGTAATAAAGTATTTAATATTAAGGTCATTTACATATTTTTGATATTTAGATATTTAGTCTTTTAGGCAAGTTTTAGTTTTTTAGTTAGTTTCTAAATAATATGGAAACTTTCCTATTGTCAGTTTTTTAGAAAGTTGTCATTTCTTTTTTAAGTTATTCTCTATATAAGGAGACTAGACGCTATTGGTCGCAAGATGGAAGCAGAGGACATGGTAGTGATTACGCTGAAGAGTCTACCACAATCCTATGAACACTTTGTCGAAATGCTCAGCATTACCACCACTAATGTTGACTTGAAATTTGATGAGTTGTGCAATAAGCTATTGCAACAAGATAGGTGGAGGCAGCAATTTGGTAATACTAGTGACATGGTCAGTGCGGAACAGGCATTTTCTGCCACAAATAAAGGTGTATCCACTCAGCAGAAAGGGCAACACACATCTGAGGAGGGTTCCAAGAAGAAGATCTGTAATGTCCCCATTTTTTGCAGGTCATTGATCCGATGGTGCCAGGTCATTATTGTGATCCTCGTGGTCTGGCGAGGTGTTTAGAGGGTCTTTGGTGTGAACTTACTATTTATAGTAAGTCAATGGATAGTTCCGATGAGCTTAGATGAGTTAGAGGAGTTGAATGATGCTCTCAGTTTTCATTTCTGGCTTCCGGTTTGGGCTCCAAGAATCTTGGAGAGAGCGTCTATTTTTAGTAAGTCACCCCGTCAAGTTCATTCATCATCTTTCATCATCTGGATCAATCCTGTGCAGACAGATTTCGATTCGGACGCTTCTTCAGTTGTTTTCGCAAAACAGGTGGTTTATTATTATTTAATTAAATTTGCTAAGGTTGCCATTTTTGTTGGTATTATATGCTGGATACCTTAGTGTTATAGCTCGTTGGAACCAGGATGAAAAGTTTTAAATCTTGGGCACAAGAAACAGGGACCTTGCGTGTCATAATTTCATGATATTGGTGAAAAGGCTTTTTTTGGAGCCAAATGAATTAATAAATTATATTATTCAATATGTGCCTAAGTATAAAAAGTGTTTTAAGTGAAAAGTGTGTGAGAGAAGACACTTTCAATTATAAAAGCAATGCTTGTGAAAGGAAAATCATCCATTGTTCATTTTGATAAAAAATTATGAAGTCTTTTGTTGAGAGCTTTCAACAAGGGTTTGAAGACTGATTCCTCTCTGCTGCACTTTGAATCATTCCTGTGGTGGTGAATTGTGCATTTGATTCTACTGAAAAAATTCTGATAATTCATGGCTGCGAATTGATGCTGATGTATATCAATTTGGTTCAAGAATAAATTGAATTCATTACTTCTATAGCTAGGTTCGATTTTCTCTTATCTGGATGCCATTGCTGAGTAAGGGAGACTGATGTATCTCCTTATGATTGCTGCATTGACTGTACGACTGCCTACCAATAAATACAGGCAGCATTAATTATTTTGGAAGCTGCATTTCAATTTCAGGGAGCCACGTTTTGATTTCAAAAAGCTGCGTGGAGTCCTTTCTTGCCTGCGAGTTCTTCCTAGGAGGCAGCATTTTGATTCCTTGAGCTGTGAAATTCTTCCTAGGGCTGCGTGATAACACCTGGAGTTTATTCATCATTCAGCACGCATACTTTGCTTGCCAGGTGCCATTTTTTATGGAAATAATTTTCAGAATTTGAATTTACAAATTCTTTGTACATTCATACCTGTGAGTTTAATTTATAAATGGATTATTTGAAATTTATGATATTATAATTGTGAAGAAATATCCAAGTTATATATTTTCCTTGATAAAATTCTGTGGAAGTGTTATCTATTTCAAAGAATTGAATTTTCTGGAGCCAAGAGCCAGTCAGGCTCTTTACAAAATCACTTGTCACTATTGTGGGAAGCTTGGTCATATCTAGAGGTTCTGCAAACAGCAGTTGGCTGATTGGAAGACCAATCAAGGAGAGTCTCAACAGTAGACTCATGTAGCAGCGCAGTCTGAGGAGAAGAAGGAATCAGCCTTCTATGCATTTTGATTTGGGAGGGTAATAAAGTATTTAATATTAAGGTCATTTACATATTTTAGATATTTAGATATTTAGTCTTTTAGGCAAGTTTTAGTTTTTTAGTTAGTTTCTAAATAATATGGAAACTTTCCTATTGTCAGTTTTTTAGAAAGTTGTCATTTCTTTTTTCAGTTATTCTCCATATAAGGAGACTTTGTCTCCATATTGTAATTAATCTTTTATGAATATACATTTTTATAACAGTCATCATTATTGTATATTTTATCTATTAATCTGTTTACAAAAATTGAAAAAATATGTTAAGCATTTTTCAAGTGGTATTCTCTGTTGCAAATAAAAGGGAAAATAACAGATAGAATAGATTTTTTCTAATCCTACAATCAAGTGCCTGAAAATTTGAAATAATGGAACTTGATGGACTCACATATGGCACTTAGGGTAAAATCAAGTGACATAATAAATTTGAATTTAGATCACAGATTCTGAAGAAAATCCAAACAAAATACTAACTCAAGTCCAAAAGGTAATTAAAATTGAAATGACAAATAAATTGTAAGAATTTAGATCGCAGATTCTGAAGAAAATCCAAACAAAATACTAACTCAAGTCCAAAAGGTAATTAAAATTGACATGACAAATAAATTGTAAGTCATTTGGTTCTTGGCAAAGACACCAAATTTCATTTGATATCATATATTACTGCCAAGAAACAAGATTATCTTAAATGATCAATAGATATATCTCCTAGTGAGAAAGATGGCATAGTTATTCTGTAATGCTGAGCTAGAAACTGAAAATTGCACAAAAAGCTGTGATTGTACTTGTAGCCCTTAAAGAAAGTTGGGGACACCTGCACACTCTAAAAATGGACTGTGCTCACAACTGAGATCTGTAAGTGAGAGAAAATACTCTTCCTCTAACAAATGTCATAAAAATATACAGTTATAAAGTGATAGAAAAAAAAGATTACTACATAGAGAGAATTAACATCTATAACAATTGGAGTAACTTCTAACAGAAGCTAATATATAACCACAATGACTGGTTACAATGAAACTACTAGTAGCCTCAGACAAGCTAGCTACATAACCACATTAAGAGTGATAATTACCTACTATTAATTATTTACCAACCATCAGTACCTTTATAAATACGATATATGTGACAAAATATAAGCTTTGAAGCAAAATAGCTCATTTACGTGATATAAAATTTGTGCTTGGGAACACAATAATTTTGCTGTGTAAATGAACTCTTTTGTAATGAGATCATATGCTACAAGTCCATTATAAATGTAAATGGTGGTAGCTAATAACTTAATAGCATTAGAGATGCAGGAGCATCCTAGGGATAGTGCAATCTTGCATCATAAGTCAAATTAAAACAAGAGATGTAATATAGTTAGAATTTTAACTTTACCAATAAATGTCTTTAGCAAGATAAACCCTGGAATAGGTCCTGCAATCATGTTAGATAGCATATGTAACATAATTCTACCAATTATTTCTATAAGGGTTAGGGTAACATATAATGTATGTATTACTAATCATTTAAATCTATTTACATAAATCATTTAAGAAGTCAAGAATCAATAATTCCATTCCGAAAATCCACCATAATAGGGGTTGGAGAGAAAGCATGTTAGGGCGCCCTAACTTCACCACGATTGTGCCCAAGAGCACGGGGTATCCAACTTGACCTCTTGGCCCCAAGTGGTAGGAATCCTTGTCCATCCAGCATGAAGTGGTCTACTTAGAACGAGAAGACACATCTGCTCCCCTAATCATGACTCCTCAATAAGACACCCTAACTTCACCATGACTAAGCCCAAGAGCTTGGAGTATCCATACTTAACCTCTTCACCCCAAGTGGAAGGAACTCTTGTCCATCCAACATTAGGTTGGCTACTTTAGTAGGGGAAGACGCACTTGCTGACCTTATTGAGGTCCTCCCTAATCCTTACATGGTAGTTTATAGGAGATTTCAATAAATAAATGATTAATTACTATAATAAAGGATCTATGTTGCATGGGTACTCGTACCCATACCCTTGGGATGCGTACCAAGTACTGGTACACGTACCCAAGTGCAGGGTACTCGGTGGGTACTCAGTGGAGAGGATCATAGCTAAGGACCTTAACTAAGATTTCTGATTTTTGTTTCGTTTTTTTGTTTGTGTATCAACTTGTTTATCAAGCTTAATTCAATACGTAATCAGTTTGAAACTTTGATACAATATTGATTAACAGTAAACTTTATCACTGTTCAAGTCAGAAATTTATCGTTTGCAATATGTCATTGTTATATGATTTATGATATTCTTGTTCATCTTTAAAGTTTGCCTTCTTTGTTATGCATCTAAACATTTAGCATATATTAAATTATTACAAACATATTGCAAATCTGAAACTGAAAACAATGCATTACATCTGCAAACTTTATCATTGTTCTTGTTTTGAAAACTCATTGTCATGACTCATATTTTTCAGATTTTCTATAAAATATTAAATTATATTAAAAAAATTGACGTACCCAAGTACCCACGTCCCCTATTTTGAAAAATACCCGTACCCTAAGTACCCAAGTACCCTTGTCCCATGCAATCTTGTAAAGGATATATATAGGTCATAGATGCAATCACAAAAAATTCATAGATTGTATATTTATCATTATCTTGCTTACCACAAATAAATAGGATCGCTATGGTCTGATCTATATGCTTGATTGCTGCTGACTTATAAACTGATCTCCTTTTTTATGAGTACCGATTTGCTTCTATTGTTTGTGTAAGTTTTCTGCAAATTCTGAAGATATAATACTGATGGAGTATTAATACCTTGCTGCAAATCGATCTACTACAATTCTAGGCTGAATGTTATTGTTCTGGAAGTCTGCAATAAATTCTGGAAATTATATTTTATTTCTGCACTAAATCGCCAAGGAGCAGATTGCTAGAAGAGCAAACTTAAGATTGTATTGTGTGTTCTCTATCCACGATCTTGCTCCTACTTATATATTAACCAAGGGTCTTGTCTTTTCATAAGACACAACCCCTTGTCCATTAACTAATAGTTAATTATTAATTAACTACAATAGTCAAATACAAGGCATATAAATAAAGGAAATTACATGCATTTTAGATCTGTCTAATCTGAAAAATCAGAACATTAATATGATCAAGTTATCAGCATTTAACACTTCCTCTTAACTTGATAATATAAATGAGAGAAACATATCTAGCAACTTCATTATGATGACTAAGCATAGATTTGTACTCTATATCTATCTGATTCTTCCAAGCAAGTAGTATCATGGTACACATGATACTTTGTCATATTACTAAACCTGTAATATGAATTATCACTAATACTTGTGATAACAGTATTACATGTGATGCAATACACAGGATAAAATCCGGAGAATGATTAAATTCTTCCTAGATCCAAATTGTGACTCATAGGCACTGACAAGCCTATATCACGAATTATCACTAATACTTGTGATAACAGTATTACATGTGATGCAATACACAGGATAAAATCCGGAGAATGATTAAATTCTTCCTTTATCCAAATTGTGACTCAAAGGCATTGACAAGCCTATATCACGAATTATCACTAATACTTGTGATAACAGTATTACATGTGATGCAATACACAGGATAAAATCCGGAGAATGATTAAATTCTTCCTTCATCCAAATTGTGACTCATAGGCACTGACAAGCCTATATCACAATATGATCCTGAATTAAGATCTACCAGTACATAGGATAAAATCCGGAGAATGATTAAATTCTTCCTTTATCCAAATTGTGACTCATAGGCATAGAAATGTCTATATCACAATATGATCTTTAATTCATCCAGATCTGCCAGTAGTTCCCTACTTCCCTACTGTTTTAGAACATTATCTCAGAGATCGTCATCTCATATAATGTCTATTCATTATCACAGAGATCATCACCTCTTTAGATAATAAACACAAATGGTGAAGCCCATAACAGTCAATAGCCTGACAATAATAATTTAACACAAAATTATTTTATTAATAATCAAAGAATACAAATGAGTTATAATTCAACCATACCAAGTCCTTTTCTGAAGTGATCTATCTTCACTCGAGAGAGAGGTTTGGTAAGAATATTTGCTGTCTGATTTGTAGTACAAATGTATCTTAACTTGACAGTATTCATGTCTACCATATCTCTTACATAATGGTAAGGAATTTCAATATGCTTGGATCTGTCATGAAAAACTAAATTCACAGAAAGCTTGATGCAACTCTGATTATCACAATGAATGATAGTGGGATTCATGGGTTGACCAAATAATCCCACAAGTAACTTTCTAAGCCAAACTGCTTCCCGAGAAACCATTGCAGCTGCAATGTATTCAGCTTCTGTGGAACTTTGTGCTACTGATGACTGCTTTCTGCATATCCATAATATCATCGCTAAGCCTAAACGGAAACAACATCCTGAAGTGCTTTTCCTATCAGTAACACTTCTAGCCCAATCCAAGTTTGTGAATCCATGTAAGTCCAAGTCAACTTTCTCATACTTGAGCCCAAGGTTAAGAGTGCCTTGTAAGTATCTCATAATGTGTTTGACTGCAACCAGGTGAATCTCCTTTGGTTCACACATAAACTGACTTAAGGCATTAACTGCATAGCAAATATTAGGTCTTGTATTTACCAAGAACATGAGAGACCCAATCATCTGTTTATAAAGAGTAGAATCTATGGAGGGTGATTCTGCTACTGCTTCCTTAAGTTTGTGTAGGTTAGTCTCCATTGGAGAAGACATAGGTTTGCAGTTCCACATTCCAAATCTCTTCAAGATGTCTAATGTATACTTTCCTTGATTAAGTATGATGCTGTCAGAGGTTTTCCATACTTCCAATCCTAGGAAGTAATGAAGGAGTCCTAAATCTTTCATATCAAATTCTCTGATTAGATCTTTCTTGCATTGATCTATAAGATGATCATCACCTGTTATTAGTAAATCATCAACATATAGTATCAAAATTATCATATCATCTTTATCCTTTTTATAATAGAGATTTGGATCAGCTTCATTCTTGGAGAATCCTAAACTGGTGAGATACTTATCGATTCTTTCATACCATGCCCTTGGAGCCTATTTAAGCCCATAAAGAGCTTTCTTTAGCCTGCAAACAAAGACTTTAGGGTTATGAGTTTCAAATCCTTCAGGTAGTTCCAAATATACCTCTTTAATAATCTTTCCATTCAGAAATGTTGTTTTCACATCCATCTGATGTACTTTCCATCCCTTTGATGCTGCAAAAGCTAGGACTGCTCTTACAGAGGTGTATTTGGCAACTGGAGCAAAGGTTTCTTCATAATCAATTCCCTCCTTCTGAGAGAATCCTCTGGCTACGAATCTGGCCTTATATTTTTCAATGCTACCGTCAGCAGCATGCTTGATTTAAATATCCACTTAGAAGAAACAACAGATTTTCCCTCAAGCCTTGGAACAATTTCCCAAACATCATTCTTAATAATAGATTGGTATTCTTCTGTCATAGCATCTTTCCAAGCTGTATGTTTAATAGCATCTGAAACATTGGTTGGTTCTAATTTAGATAAATCACTCATGTTTGAGGCATAGCTAGAGAATCTTTTGGGTCTTTTGCTTTCTCTAAAGGTTCCTTCTGGTGCAGAGAAGTCCTGTGCTTCTTCTATAGTCTTAGAGGCCCAAAGTGGTCTTTTCTTAGGATTTTGAGTTTCCTCAAGATTAAGATTTTGAATTTCACCTTCAATTTCTTCAATGTTCTCCCTCTGAAACTCAGGTCCATGATTTTCTTCAGAACTAGGTATATGTGAAGGATCTTCAGAACTTAGGGCTCTTTTCAATGCTAAATCTTCTTCAAATATTACATCCCTACTAAGTTCAATGTTTTTCTGACCAGGTATGTAAACTCTATATGCTTTGGATGTTTCGTGTATCCAACAAAAATACCTCTTCTGCCTGAAGGTTCAAGTTTAGTTCTTTTCTCTTTAGGAATATGAATGTAAATAGGACACCCAAATATTCTAAGATGACTGATATTTGGTTTAGAATTAGAGAAGACTTCCTCAAGAGTTTTATCTCCAAGGTGGGAGTGAGGGCATCTGTTTTGAATATAGACAGCAGTACATGTGGCTTCTGCCCAAAGATAGGATCCTAAATTTTGGTCAAGTAGCATAGCTCTTGCAGCTTCCACAATTGTTCTATTCTTTCTTTCTGCTACCCCATTTTGCTGAGGATTGTAAGGAACAGTACACTCCCTCTTAATCCTTGCTTCTTTACAAATATCCTTAAACAAATCTGAAGTATATTCCCCTCCATTATCAGTCCTAAGAGTTTTAATTTTGTGTCCTGATAGATTTTCAGTGAAGGATTTGAATTCTTTAAATCTTTTAAAGATTTCTTCTGATTCTTTATATTTCAAGAAGTAAATCCATGTCTTCCTAGAGAAGTCATCCATAAAGATTACACAGTACAAAAATCCTCCGAGAGAAGGAACAGACACAGGTCCACATAAATCTGAGTGGACTAATTCTAAAACATTGTTAGTTTTTCTAGTGCTATTTTGAAATGGACTTTTGGTGTTCTTACCTAGTGCACATCCTTTGCATGTGCTTGAATGATCTTTGTTCAACTTAGGTAAACCGGTAACCATCTTCTCCATAGTTGATAAGGCTTTGAAGTTTAGGTATCCTAACCTTCTATGCCATACTTCGTTTATATCTGCAACTTCATGAACTAAGGCTTGAATAGGTTCCAAATATAGTTCATACAGGTATCCTTTCCTTTGACCAATCAATTTTGATTTCTTAATAGAAGATTTTTTAGGCCAGGTCATTACCTTTCCATCCATAAATGCTACCTTATATCCATCATCCTCAAGTGCTGTGACAGAAATTAGGTTCCTCTTGATTTCAGGTACATATAGTACTCTTTTGAGGTGTAAGGAGATGCCTGATTTTAGTTTTAAGGTGCAACTTCCAACTCCTTTGACTGGATGTGCAGAACCATCACCTATGGTAACTTTTTCATCGGTTTCCTCCGTCATTGAATCCAATACTTCTTTATACCCCGTAATGTGTCTGGATGATCCACTATCAATTACCCAAGAGTTGAGTTTGCTAGATACATCATTTAATAGTGTTGAATACAGTACATAATTTTCAGGATCATAGTCTTCTTTTGTCTTAGTTACCTCTGTGAAATTTACTTGTTGTTTCGTATTCTCAGGGCAGTCTGACTTATAATGTCCAAGTTTCTCACATTTGAAGCATTTGACTTTAGATATGTCCCTCTTGAATTTTTTATTGCCTTGAGGGGCCTTCTTCTTCTTAAAGTGTTTCGTCTTTCCTTTGTAGGAATTTGTGTTGAGAACATGAAGTTCTTCATCTCCAGTTTTCGATTTCAATCCTTTCTTAAGTTGCCTAGATTCTTCTTGAAGGCAGTCTCCTTTAAGTCTGTTGAAGTCTGGGAGTTTGTCTCTAGCACTTACTCCTTGTGAGAATGTTTCCCATGAATCCGGTAACCCATCTATAGCCATCAGTGACAGCTCTTTGTCTTCAATTATGGTCCCTATACTTGCAAGTTCATCTCTTAGACTAGCCACCCTTAGGAAGTATGAATTCATAGATTCTCCCTTCCTTATTTTTATATGATTTAGTTGCCTTTTTAGTGCAAGGGTTCTAGTTGCATTGTTAACCTCATATTCATTTATTAATGCACTCATCATATTAAATGTTGTCTGATGTTTCATTAGCATAGGTACTATTTCATTTTTAACTCCATCTAATATGATTTTCATGGCTTTCCTATTTCCTTTAATCTAGTTAGTTTTATGAGGATCAGCATTAGGTTGCTTGGATTCCTTATCAACAAACTATATTACATCATTGTCTTCAAGAGCCATCATAATTCTGAATTTCCATGCAACGAAGTGTTCTTTTCCATCAAACCTGTCTTCGGGTCTGATTGCATTGGCCATTGAAGGTAGAAGGATGTTGCTTAGATATTTTCAAATCTGATTGTCAATTTGCAGAGCCTAGGTTTGACAACTTGGCTCTGATACCATGTAAGTTTTCTGCAAATTCTGAAGATATAATACTGATGGAGTATTAATACCTTGCTGCAAATTGATCTACTACAATTCTGGGCTGAATGTTATTGTTCTAGAAATCTGCAATAAATCCTGGAAATTATATTTTATTTCTGCACTAAATCGCCAAGGAGCAGATTGCTAGAAGAGCAGACTTAAGATTGTATTGTGTGTTCTCTATCCACAATCTTGCTCCTACTTATATATTAACCAAGGGTCTTGTCTTTTCATAAGACACAACCCCTTGTCCATTAACTAATAGTTAATTATTAATTAACTACAATAGTCAAATACAAGGCATATAAATAAAGGAAATTACATGCATTTTAGATCTGTCTAATCTGAAAAATCAGAACATTAATATGATCAAGTTATCAGCATTTAACAGGTTGATTCCTTGATTGATGTTAAAATGATTAATATAGACTGATTGAACTGATGGAAGAATTGATTGCTAGTCTGTTTGATTGATTCCGAATTGATATCTGATGGATGATTGAATGATTTCCTTTGATTTGATGATTTGATATATCAGTGAACGATGATTGAATAAATGTGGAATTCATAGAGTGATGAATGATGATTGAGTGAGAGCTGATATGATGTATTGGTGAGTGATGATACATAAGTGATCCTTGAATGCTTGGAAAGATTTCTCCTTTATAATTTATTGGTGAAAGGATCACTGCTGTGTTGTAAACACACACGCCTCATTACATTTCTTCTTGGATGATGTAAAATCAAGAAAGATGGTAAATTGATAGAAGGTGCACACACGGCATCTAATAATCTCTAGATCCCCAATGAAATCAAAAACCAAAGGTGTTACATGGGGCAACAAAATGAGAGATGGTTTGGCATAGGAGATTGGGGCACTTAAATTTTGATAATCTTGTCAAGATCAATCATAAGGAAGCCGTGAGAGACATGCCAAAGATTTCAAAGCTCACAATATCACTTGCAAGCAATGTAAACTTGGGAATTAGACTAGAGGGAGTTTTAAATCAAAGTAACACGTGACATCAAAACCGTTAAGCTCATTCATACAAATCTCTATGGTCCAACCGCAACAGGAAACATGCAAGGAGAAAGAAATTTTATGTTATCAATTGATGATCACACTAGAATGATTTGGGTTACCTTCCTGAAAGACAGATATGAAGCTCTTGAAAAGTTTAAGGTATTCAAAGCATTAGTGGAGAATGAATATAGTTTGAAGATCAAATGTCTTAGATTATATAAAGGAGAGGAATTCACTTCCAATGAATTTGAAGATTTTTGTGAAAAGCATGGGATAAGAAGATAGTGTTCAACCGCAAGAACTCCACAACAAAATGGATTTGTAGAAAGAAAGAATAGAACAATCCAAGAAATGGCTAGAGCTATGTTAAATGAGTCAAATTTATCTAATACCTTTTCAAGGGATGCGGCTCACACAGCACTCTACGTTTTGAATCATGCATAAATCAGAATAAATGATAGCAAAATGCCATATAAGTTAAAGAAAGAGAGACCTGCAGCAGTGAAGTACTTCAAAGTTTTTGGAAGCATATGTTATATAAGGAAATCTGAAGAAGATCTAGAAAAATCTGATGCTAGAGCAAATGAATGAATACTTCTTGGATACTCCACAAGAAGTAAAGCTTACAAATTGGTGCAGGGGCATCATTGGGCTACAAGGCTCTACAAATGGGTCTTTGGGATGATTGTTTCTTTTGGTGTTAAGTTGTGTCTCTTGTTGTGTAATAAGACCTCATAGGGTCACCTTGCATTGTAATAAAACCTCAATTAGGCCTTGATGTTTGTAGTAAGGCCATAAGGCCATAAGGCCAATTTGGTCACAAAGTCCTACAAGGACCATAGTTGGTCACTGATGGTCAAACCTTTCCAAACATGTCAAGTGGAGGGTCATAAGTGTCCTAGGATCCTAAAGGTCTTATTTTGGTGGTTGTAAGGTCATGAGGTCACTGTAATGTGACAAATGCAAAAAATGTTTAAATTGTCAAAAGTTGCTCAAAGGTTGCTTTGCAACTGTGACAACTTGGAGTTAGTTTGAAATCCAACGGCTATTTGGGTCCAAATTGAAGTTATGCCGGTTGGACAACGTTCATGAGGATATTTAAAGTCCCTATGAGCGATTCCATATGTAATGAAGAAGTTTGGCATTAATATGAAGGATTTGCTTTGCTGAAACTCTGAGTTTTCCTAAGTTTTCCAATGTTCTATGTGGTTGTACAGACATATACTAATTGGGCCATTCAATCTGTGACCAGGGATTTGTAGGTTGATGAGTTAGTTTCCATTGCATTTGATTGGAGGTCATTTGGTGCACGTAGAAGGAAGATCCATCAAGTTTGGTGAAGACTGGTCCAGAAGACTTAGAAACCCCAAGGGTTTGGATTCTTATGTGTCATGTCCCTGTATTTGGGGTGATATCCACCCCTGGTTTTGAAGAATATCTAAAAAGACAAAATAACAATAATGAAATTCAAGAAGACAATATAATTTATAATAATATATTATTAAAATAATAATATATTAATTAATATAAAATTAAAATAATATAATATATAATACAATAATAATATTGAATAATCGAAATGTAAAAGTTGATATATCGAACATTAATATTATCAAAATATAATATATTAATATATGCATCAATATATATAATATAATAATAATTGATGATATATAATAATCTATTATTAACGATATATATTGATAATATATTAATATAATAATAATTAACAACGATTATAATAATCTGACGGAGGATATCATTCAAGAGTGCTGAGAGTAATAATATTTTCAGAACTATTCGAATCGCCTAAAAGTTCCATATCGCTGCTTAAGATATATAGTCAAGGCCATTCCAAGGGCCATCGATCTGCTGAACAATAATATTATCGCCTCCTTATAAATATTGACGATTCATTGGCTCAAAGAATTTCATTCTAACTTGGACAAGACAACCGATATCGTTATTGGTGTTGTCAGCAATTAAGTTAATAGAAACACGATAAAACTACTGGCAGTTCTCCTTAAGTCAAATATTAACGTGTAAGATACATGGTGTCATGCCGTGATTATCATAGGTGCCAAAGATTGACGTATATGAAACAATAGGCAATTAATAAGGATAACGATTATGAGATACGCAAATTGTAATATCCATATTATCGATTGGGCAAATCAATGACTGATAACAACATGGACAATGATTATAACTATCGAATGAGGCTGTATTAGAAGATTAAGGCGGCAATTAACATATTGGATATAATCGAGTGAGTTATGGAATGATGCATCATAGTAACAAAGACAGCGGTTACAATTATGACTTAAAAAGACCAAGCAGTTCATAAACTTGGGTCGCGATTAAAGGGAAGTATAGAAGTTGTGACTGTTCCGTAGAAGAACTGGTGATGTCTTATTCAGAACAATAAACATGCACTCAGCAAACTCATCGATGCAAATGGTCATTAGCATTGCTTCCCATCAACATTTGACATATTGCTTAAAATCATAAATCTACTAATCGTACGATTAGTGAAGTAATGAACGACAATTATATGTAATGGCGAGACTGCGATTAAGAGCAAACGCCGATTTATTTCAATAATAAATATTCATGGATAATGGAGAGATTTGACAAAGGATATGTCTATTTCCAATAGTTGCAACCATTTGATACCATAGATATTTAATGAGGATTGGAATTATTCTCAAAGGATGATTCAGAAACCATTTTCTCTTATTCGTATCCTTCATTGGATCTGCTCGTAGAACACTAACCTCTTGGCATAATACGGGTGCATACATATAAAGTGATAATCAAAGATATCAACGTTGTTGCAAGTGCAAATTGACAATCAATGTTGCAAGAATATATATATATTCTTATCAGAGATGGTAACATAGCATTATAAGAAAGAAAGAAGAGAACAGAATACGAAACAGGGAAATAAGAATTAAAAAGGGACTACAGTAAGGAGTAAAAGAGTATATTAAATACGAAAGACATTCGGCAGAGGCTGCAGTCCTAAGGTATGAAACTTATATATTATTCATTTTATATATATATATGTGTGTGTTTATGTTTACATTTAAAACTTCTGAATATTAGTATTCTTTATGGATCAAAAATGGTTGTATTATAATTGATGTAAGGAATTATTTACAATTAGATTATTGATGTGGATTTAAATTATTATATAATTATTGTGGATGATATGGGCCATAAAGAGAATGAATAAAGTATTCATTAAAAAATGGACCTCATATCTGGAGGAGGCTAGAAGAAATTATGACAATTTCCTAGTCTCAAGATTTAATATCTCAACAATGGATAATACACATGGATCCCCGTATCTGGAGGGGGCTAGAGGAAATTAAGACAGTTCCCTAGTCTCAAGATTATTATCTCACGTAGGTAGTATATATACTGAAGACCAGTCATATGCATATGCGTAGGCTTGGAATGCATTAAGCTTGCTTCCAAGAGATTCTTATGGGTAGTGCTCTAGGGATGACGCGTCGATAGCCCGATTGCTTAGAGTGGAGTGAATGTCCCTCAAGCCGGGAATTCTGTGAAGCCCAACCTAAAGGCAGCCTTAAGGATCAAATTCCCCCCTTACTAACTTAAATAGAGTATGAGTCATATAAATAATGTGTGATATTTTGTATTGACGTCTATTTTGTAGGAACTTATTGAAGGAGAATAAGAAGGGACATTACATTATGGCCCTAACCTAACATTCCACTGTAGAATCTGTCCATTCTTCTGGGGAATGTTAGGACCCTATGTATACTACATGATGCAATTAGTTTTAGACCAAGCAAAGCAATCCATGAATTTTGTCGTGATGCCCTAGGCTTGGCATTTGGATGTGACAAGCCAGGAAAGTGAAGAAATTGTGTTGCAGAGAAGTCTAACCATGGTGTGGGTGAAAACCATTTGTTGTGTCAGTGTCCTTAGACATAGGCAGACTTGGAAATATAAGCCTTTTGACATGGTAATCTGACTAGTGAAGAGTTTCATTCAAAACCCCATGAATTAGCCCTATTAGGTCTATTTGGCTCAGTAATGGTTGACCCGGTCAAACTCAAAACCCAAATCCAAGTTTGAGTTATTTCATAGTGTGGCCAAATGGGTGTCAGAATCTGTGATTTATTTGAGCCTTGTTAAGGGAATTTGGAAGTAAGGGTCAAAAAGGTCAATTTGAAGGGCTAATTGAAATAGGTCACCTAGTAGGCCTAAATGGGCTAAACCACATTGTGGGTCTTTGTCAGTGTTTTCAAGAGGGTAAGTTGGATGGTTGGAGTTGTTTAGGCATGAAGGAACACCCACACATGTTCTCTGCAATATTGGTGATGAGATCCTAATTGGCAAGGGGATAGGTTACTTGGAAGGTCTTTGGGGAAATAAGGCTTGTTGTGAGGAGTTGTATCTCCTTTGTAGATTGAATTGCTTTGTGGAAATTGGTCACAAGGAGGGGACCAAGGGCAAGTTCAAGCTGTAAGGGATAACCTTGGGAAGGTTATAGGAGAGGGCCATTGGATGGTGCGTAGTTGAAGCTTTTTGTGGGAAGAACCCCAAGAACTTTAGAAGTGGACCTAAACCCTCTGCATCATATTGGTATCAGAGTTAATTGGTGGTGTTGAGTGTGGTGTATGTCAGAAGAAGAGGATTACACAGAGGCTACTACAATGCCTCCTAAAATTGTAAGGGCTCAAGATCTTGAGGACATGGAGCAAAGGATGGAAGAGAAGTGGGAAGCCAGGCTTAAGAAGTTGATGAAGAAGATAAAGACCAAGGAGAGTCAACTGGAAGGAGACTCAGAAGAGTCTGATGATGGGGCAGAAGAGGACGATAAGGAGAGGCCTCCAACACAAGACATACCTGCGAATCAGAAGGCATTTGTGAATGCCATAATGGATGCACATAGGGAAGGTGCTAAAGCCAAGATGGATGTTCCTACTTTCAGTGGAAAGTTAGATGGAGATGAACTTACTAATTGGATAGAAGCTATGGAGACATACTTTGAATACAAGGAGTATGCAGATAGCAAAAAGGTCAAGTTTGCAAAGACAAGGCTAAAAGGCTCTGCCATAGTATGGTGGAACTGTATTCAGAGTGAACGAGAGAGATCAGGGAAGAATGTGATCAGCAAGTGGAGTAGGATGGTGGTATTACTCAAGGGAAAGTTCATGCCTACAGATTATGAGATCCAAGTCATTAGAAAGTTTCATAAATTGAAGCAGAAAGACCAAGATGTGGCTACATATACAAAAGAGATCCATAGGTTGAGCATGAGAGCCAAGCTTGTAGACGATGAAAGGGAGAGAGTAGCTTGGTATATGAATGGTCGAAGGCATGCCATACAAGATGAGATCAGTTCGGTAATACCTAAGATGGTGGATGAGTGTTTTCAACTAGCTTCAAGGGCTAAGGATTCCTCAAAGGAAGACCTTATTCAAGACAACATGTAAGTCACATGGTAAGATTTGTGAAGTAATTGTTGATTCTGGTTCCACAGAGAATATTGTCTCAGTTGAAATGGTACATAAGCTAAAATTGAAAAGGATACCACATGCTAATCCTTATAGGGTGTCATGGTTGAATAAGGGGCAACATGTTGTAGATGAACAAGCATGGGTTGATTTTGAAATAGGGGAATATAGGGACGGGATACTATGTGATATACTTCCTATGGATGAATGTCATCTGCTCCTAGGATGCCCATGGCAATTTGATGTCAAGGCCCAGCATGATGGAGAGAAGGATTCTTAAATGATAACTAAGAATAGGAAGAAGTACCAAATGGATCCTTTGCCTGATCAAGGGGTAGAGAAGAGCATAGGTTCAAGTGTGATGTTGGTGAATGGAAGAGAATTCCTAGACACCATGAAGCAAGGAAACAAAAGGGTATGCCTTAGTCTTGAAACCAAAGGATAAATCTGATCTGCAAGACAGTAAGGAAAAGGTGATTCCTAGGGAAGTTCAAGAATTGTTGGATCGACATAAGAACATAGTGGTGGATGAGATACTGTCATGAACCATATTTGATATATTATATATAATGTGGTTCACTCAAAAAAAAAAATATCGCATTTTGGATTTAATATATAGTTCATTATTCAGTTTCATATAGGCAATAGATCAATATAATCTAATGTTTCAAACAAATATATAAATAACAAATATAAATCATTATAATAATAAACATATAAATAACGTTAGTAATAATCAAAGATCACTAGTAAATAATGATATTAATAAATGGATATTCGTTAATTATATTAGTAACAAATGAAAGATAATATGGTTGAAGAATATGTGTCTGACTTAAGGGAATAAGTGGACTACAGACAAACATTAAGTACTAAAACTAAGTCAGCAACTAATTAACAAATAGAGATTAATCATGAAGCAGCGATAATAAAGAAAAACAATAAATTACCATAGTGTTAAGCGATGCAATTATTAGTCATATAGACGTGACTTTTGGGAGATGGAAATATAAAATGATTCCCAACACTTTAGGAAAAGGAAAATAGGAGAAAATGGAGGAAATATTGGAGAAAATGAAGGAGGAAATGTATGAGAATATTAAAAGAAAAATAATTGAGAAATACACTTGAGAATAAAATGAAGAAAACATGGGATAAGAAAAGATAGTCCATGTGGAAATCAGCAAGGGTAAAAAAACTTATAAGAATTTCTATTATTTAAAGGTGTGCATATTTTTTCTTGTTATTTTAAGTTATTAATATTTATTTTTATGACTTGCATACATAATGGACAACTATGTATATGAAATGAGCTTGGTCATATATGACATGATGAATTGTGAAATACATTAATATGAAATAAATTTATATTATATAGTTAAACCAAAATAACTAAAATATATTGGTAAATATATTTAATAAGAGATATGGACATATATGATTAATAAATAATTGAAATAATTAATAATGAGAAATGTCCTAAGTAATTATGGTGTATATATTTTGTAAAGCAAAGGAATTAGAATGTTTGAAGTCTATCCCCTTATTCTCTCATTATAGTCCCGGGAGTTGATAGATGGTGTTGTGTAGGGAAAGGCGGAGTAAATGAGTAAAGCCAAGCTCTCCCTAGGGTTGAGTTTAGGAGATAAGGAATTGAGACTTAACATGTTAATTGCTAAATGTATTATGAACTTGGATGCTTATACAAAAGCATTACATCTAACATATATTTCTGATATAAAGATGATAATATATACTAAGTTAATTCTATAATTACTCATTAACACAACCTAGTGGATAGGGAGTTTGTGAAGGGAAAGGAGTAATTCGGTCACGTTGAGGCAAAGATTCCCAAAACGGGCTATGATCATGAGGGAGCCTCAAGTAGACTATTTCCATACTCAAGAACAGTAATTCTACCATCTGCCTTAGGGTTAGTGATTAGGAGAGGATTAAGGAATTGAAGCTTAAGCATGTATTGCTTCTAAATATGATGACATATGATAACTATTGAGAATTGGCATTCTCTTAGCTTAAAACATTACAAATTACCCTTCCTAAGTACGATTCAAAGCCTAAATTAAGAATTTTAGAACAAATCAAGTAAGGTCCCAAAAGGGATCACTACAGATACCTAATGCCCTGCCTCCTATTAGGGACATAAGTCATCAAATTGATCTTATTCTTGGTGCTACACTTCCCAATAAGGCTGCATACAAAATGACTCCCTCTCAAAATGAGGAGATAGTAAGGCAAGTTCAAGACCTCTTGGATAAGGGACTAGTGAGGAAAAGCCTTAGTCCATGTGCAGTACCCATTGTCCTTGCACCCAAAAAGGATGAGAAATGGAGGATGTGCACTGACTCCAGGGCCATCAAAAAAATCACAATAAGGTACCATTTTCCCATGCCGAGGATTGAAGATTTGATGGATTATCTTGGAGGAGCTTGCTATTTTTCTAAGATTGATTCGAAGTCAGGGTATCATCAGATAAGGATCAAACCTGGGGATGAGTGGAAGACAGCATTTAAGACCAATGAGGGTCTTTATGAGTGGATGGTGATGCCTTTTGGGCTTTCCAATGCCCCTAGTACCTTCATGTGCCTCATGAATGAGGTATTGGTTGAATTTATTGGTAAATTTGTGGTAGTTTACCTTGATGATATTCTTGTTTTCAGCAGGTCTAAAGAAGAGCACATTAAGCATTTGGATCAGGTCTTGAGGAGACTTCATGAGGAGAAGTTGATGATCAACTTAGATAAATGTGAGTTCATGAAGACTGAATTAGTCTACCTTGGTTTTGTTGTTTCTAGTGGGTGTTTGAAAATGGATCCTTCTAAAGTAGAAGCTATTCTTAGTTGGCCAACACCTAGGACAATAGGTGATGTCGGGAGTTTTCATGGATTGGCCGCATTCTATAGGAAATTCAATAGAGGGTTTAGTCATATATGTGCTCCTATCCTAGACACTATCAAGGGGGGAGTGAAGTGCAAATTTGCTTGGACAGAGAAAGCAAATTAGAGTTTTGAACTCTTGAAGAAGAAGGTGGCAGAACTACCCACTTTGAGACTCCCTGATTTCACTCAACTCTTCACAGTGGAATGTGATGCAAGCAAGCAAGCTATTGGTGCAGTCCTTAGTCAAGAGGGACACCCGGTTGCGTTTTCCTCAAAGAAGTTGAATGAGGCTAAACAAAAGTATTCAACCTATGATTTGGAGCTCTATGCCATGGTGGAAGCCCTCAAGAAGTGGAGACATTATCTCCTACCCAAAGAGTTCATTGTGTTCATAGAGAACCATGCTCTGAGTTTCCTAAATGGACAGGAAAAACTAAATCAAAGGCACATCAAGTGGGTGGAGCAGTTGCAGCCCTACACTTTTATCATTAAGCACAAGAAAGGGGCTTCAAACAAAGTGGCTGTTGCCTTAAGCAGGAGAGTGCTCACAATCCAAGAGGTTCAATTGAAGAGTATGGGAATTGATTCACTCAAGGAGTTGTATAAGGATGACAGTGACTTCAAGGAGGCTTATGAGGTTTGTTTGAACTTTGCTAACTCTTGCCATGTTTATTTTTCCGATTTCATGTTGTAGGAAGGTTTGCTATGTTAATACTTACTGGTTACTGAGAAGGGGGGGTGAATCAGTAAATACTCGCTATTATACTTTTTACTTCTGAACTTCTTAACCTTAATTGATAAGCAGAATATAATAGTCATTCAAAAGTATAAACAGAATCACACAGATCACTACAGGTATTTATACGTGGAAACCCTTGATTATAAGGGAAAAAACCACGGTGAGACAAAGCTCACAACTTCACTACTTCAGAATGAAGGCGCCCTGTTAGGAGCTTACAAAGCACTGGTTAAGGTGCTACCCAGTTAGGGGATTTTACAAGAGATCTGTTAAGATCTAAACCTTGTTAGGAGCTGCCTGGTTACAGGACTTTGAACATCAACAAGATGTTACCCTGTTAGGAGATTTTTACAATGAACCGATTAGGTGCACCCTAATAAATGGATTTGAATATGCTTCTACTTCTAATAGAATTGATGATCTGTTATGACACTGAATGTCTAATTAGATCATACCTCTTCTCTGGTTGCCTGGCTGTTGATCTCTGCTACCTCTGTGTCTGCAGCTCTTCTCTTAGAAGATGTCTCTTCTTTTCTCCATACAATCACTCATAATCA
The DNA here is from genome assembly GCA_027943335.1 of Chamaecyparis obtusa. Classification (NCBI taxonomy): domain Eukaryota; kingdom Viridiplantae; phylum Streptophyta; class Pinopsida; order Cupressales; family Cupressaceae; genus Chamaecyparis; species Chamaecyparis obtusa. The sequence continues at coordinate 5,342,846 of BSBK01000497.1, read as the reverse complement.
ACAACAACTTTCTTTGCGTCCTATGACTTATATTTATATGAGAGTTCATTGTAATGAGACCCTTAACTCATAGAACCGCCAGGCTGCAAACTCTGCGATAAATCATGCAATTAGCAAAAAAACTATGCTCTCTGATCTGGAGTTTACCTTGCAAAACATCTGCATGAATAAAGCTAACTCCTGTTAAAAAGCTAACTCCACTTCTACGCGGTGGATGTCCCGTGTAATCCTGCTTTTAACTCAAGATGATCCACTAAATCCGATGCGGATCTTTAGACCGGTATAACCTTATATTCGGTTCAACTTATGCACACTGAGACCGGTGCGTGTTCTTAGCTCGGTCTACCGGTGTTCTTTATCTACCGGTGCATACGTCATGTTGCTTGTCTACCGGTGTCTAAGTGTTGTGAGTGACCGGTGACCTCTTACCAGTGCATAGTGTTTGTGGATGTTGTATACAAATGACAACTTGAATTGCTAACATGCTATTCAAAGGTCACTTGTTGCATGTACCTAAGTGCTCCATGAGGGAGAATATTATTAGGGAGAAGCATAATGGAAGCCTAGGTGGTCATTTTGGACTTGACAAGACATTGGAGCAAGTTACTAGGTTCTATTATTGGCCAAAGGTGCAGACAGATATAAGGAGGTTTGTTGAGAGTTGTCCTATTTGTCGAAGGGCCAAAGGAGTATATTCCAATGCAGATTTATATCAACCTCTCCCTATTCCCAATAGGCCTTGGGAAAGTATAAGCATGGATTTTGTATTAGGACTCCCTAACACTCCAAGAGGGTTTGATAGCATCTTTGTCATTGTTGATAGATTCAATAAGATGGCTCATTTTGTGCCATGTAAATGCACAAGTGATGCATCTCACATTGTAGGTTTGTTTTTCAAGGAAGTTGTCTGAATTCATGGGTTGCCTCTCAACATTGTGATTGATAGAGATTCAAACTTTGTTGGGCACTTTTGGAAGACCCTATGGAAGAAGTTGGGGACTCAATTATCCTTCACATCATCCTACCATCCTCAGACTGAGGTTGTTAACAGATCCTTGGGCAATCTTCTCCAATGTCTTACCAAACAGCATGGTCAAGCATGGGACTTGGTGATAAGTCAGGCTGAATATGCTTAAAATGATTCAATTAATAGAAGCACTAGAAAAACTCCTTTTGAAATTGTTTATGGCATTCATCCAAGGGGCATCTTAGAACTCAGAGATCTCAGTGGCATGGATAGGAGTGTTCAAGGAGAGGATTTTGCTGCTACAATGAAGGACATCCATGACACGGTGAGAGCTACCCTTCAACAAAGTGTTGATAAGTACAAAGCCAAAGCAGACCTAAAAAGGAGAGATGTACAGCTTAAAGTGGGTGACTTGGTCATGGCCTACTTGAAGAAGGAAAGATTGCCAAAGGGTCAGCCTACAAAGCTTCTCATGAAAAAGATTGGTCCATTTAGGATTGCGCACAAGTTTGGTAACAATGCATATGAAATTGAACTTCCTCCTGGTCTTGGCATTTCTCCTATTTTCAATGATTGTGATTTGTCTCTTTTCATGGGTTCTTTTGTTGTAGATGAGGCTACAGGGTCTACTGCTGATGATGATGATGGTGATTGGATCAAAGATTTGCCTCTTGGTCAGCCTTTGAACTTGGAATGCATTCTAGATTCCAAGGTGATCAAGAAGGCAAGAAAAGGTACCTATAAAGAGTACCTTGTTAAGTGGGCAGGTTTGCCTCGTTCAGAAGCTACTTGGATGTAAGAAGCTGACATTTTCAAACATGGAACCAGTGTTGCAGACCTAGCAACTCAAGGGGCTTGAGTTCTTTCAGCCAGGGGAGTATGGATTGGGATACAAGGCTCTACAAATGGATCTTTGGGATGATTGTTTCTTTTGATGTTAAGTTGTGTCTCTTGTTGTGTAATAAGACCTCATAAGGTCACCTTGCACTATAATAAAACCTCAATTAGGCCTTGATGTTTGTAGTAAGGCCATAAGGCCATAAGGCCAATTTGGTCACAAAATCCTACAAAGACCATAGTTGGTCACTGATGGCCAACCCTTTCCAAACGAGTCAAATGGAGGGTCAAAAGTGTCCTGGGATCCTAACGGTCCTATTTTGGTGGTTATAAGGTCATAAGGTCACTTTAACGTGACAAATGCAAAAAATGTTTAAATTGTCAAAAGTTGCTCAAAGGTTGCTTTGCAACTTTGACAACTTGGAGTTAGTTTGAAATCCAATAGCTATTTGGGTCCAAATTGTAGTTATGCCGGTTGGACAACGTTCATGAGGGTGCTTAAAATCCCTATGAATGATTTCATATGTAATGAAGAAGTTTGGCATGAATAAGAAGGATTTGCTTTGCTGAAACTCTGAGTTTTCCTGTGTTTTCCATTGTTCTCTGTGGTTGTACGGACATATACTGATTGGGCCATTCGATCTGTGACCAAGGATTTGTAGGTTGATGAGTTAGTTTTCCATTGCATTTGATTGGAGGTCATTTGGTGCACGTAGAAGGAAGATCCATCAAGTTTGGTGAAGACTGGTCCAGAAGACTTAGAAACTCCAAGGGTTTGGATTCTTATGGCCCTAACCTAACATTCCACCGTAGGATTTGGCCAATCTTCTAGGGAATGTTAGGACCCTGTGTATACTACATGATGCAATTAATTTTAGACCAAGCAAAGCAATCCATGAATTTTGTCATGATGCCCTAGGCTTGGCATTTGGATGTGACAAGCTAGGAAAGTGAAAAAATTGTGTTGCAGAGAAGTCTAACCAGGGTGTGGGTGAAAACCATTTGTTGTTTCAGTGTCCTTAGACATAGGCAGACTTGGAAATATAAGCCTTTTGCCATGGTAAGCCAACTGGTGAAGAGTTTCATTCAAAACCCCATGAATTAGCCCTATTAGCTCTATTTGGCTCAGTAATGGTTTACTCAGTCAAACTCAAAACCCAAATCCAATTTTGAGTTATTTCATAGTGTGGCCAAAAGGGTGTCAGAATCTGTGATTTATTTGAGCCTTGTTAAGGGAATTTGGAAGTAAGAGTCAGAAAGGTCAGTTTGAAGGGCTAATTGAATTAGGTCACCTAGTAGGCCTAATTGGGCTAAACCACATTGTGGGTCATTGTCAGTGTTTTCAAGAGGGTAAGTTGGATAGTTGGAGTTGTTTAGGCATGAAGGAACACCCACACATGTTCTCTGCAATACTGGTGATGAGATCCTGATTTGCAAGGGGATAGGTTACTTGGAAGGTCTTTGGGGAAATAAGGCTTGTTGTTTGGAGTTGTATCTCCTTTGTAGATTGAATTGCTCTGGGGAGATTGGTCACAAGGAGGGGACCAAGGGCAAGTTCAAGGTGTAAGGGATAACCTTGGGAAGGTTATAGGAGAGGGCCATTGGATGGTGCCTAGTAAAAGCCTTTTGTGGGAAGAACCCCAAGAACTCTAGAAGTAGACCTAAACCCTTTACATAACAAATGCTACAATAAGAGGCTACACAGGATCCTTGAAAGTGCAAATGTGAAAATTGATGAAGGAAAACACTATGAAGAACAAGTTCAAGAAGATGTTCCTCAAAATGAGGAAGTTTGCAAAGAAGAAGAAACTGAGAAAGAGACAGTTGTGAAAGAGAACCCAAAGACACCATCAAGAGGACCACCTAAGACTCCATCTAAATTTGTCTAGAAAATCATCCAAAAGATTTGATCATTAGGGGCAAAGATCCAGAGATTTAGACAAGGAGGATATTTACAAACACAACACAACATGCACATTTTTGCTTGCTCTCCAAAATAGAACCAAAGGGCTTTATAGAACAAAGTGAAGACAAGCATTCGATAAAGGCAATGGAAGAGGAATTGGATCAAATCAAGAAGAATGAAACTTGGGAGCTTGTCCCAAGACCTACGGACAAGAATGTCATCTGAACTAAATGAGGCTTTCGAAACAAGTTAAATGAGGATGGCCAAGTTGTGAGGAATAAGTCAAGATTAGCATGCAAAGAATATGCTCAAGTCAAAGGGATTGATTTCAAAAAAACCTTTGCTCCTATTGCTCGTATCAAAGCTATAAGGATGTTTATAGCTCTTGCTACTTTTAAGAACTTCAGAGTCTACCAAATGGATGTGAAATCAACATTCCTAAATGGAAACCTAGAGGAAGAAGTCTGCATTGAACAGCCACAAGAATTTCTCCTATCAGAGGATGAGGACTATGTTTGCAAGCTAAAGAAAGCACTCTATAGGCTAAAGCAAGCCCCAAAGGCTTGGTACTTAAGGCTAGACAAGTATCTTCAAGAGCAAGGCTTCAAGAGAGGAATTGTGGATAGCCATTTGTATATCAAGAATGAAGAAGATGATTTGATGATTATTGTAGTCTATGTGGATGATATTAATTTTGGGGCAGCGGTGGCAAGAGGTGCCAAGAGTTTGCCACAAATAGGCAGAAAGAGTTTGAAATATTGATACTTGGTGAGTTGTCCTTTCTTTGATTGCAAATCTCCTAATCATATAATAGAATATTTATTTCACAAGCCAAGTATATAAGGAGATGTTGAAGAAATTCAAGGTGGAAAACTGCAATCTAGTGAGCACTCCCATGGTTACTAGATGCAAATTAAGGATGAAGAATCTCCTGAGGCCAGTCAATCTATACAAGTCCATGATTGGAATTTTACTATATGTGACAGCTACAAGGCCCGATACTATGCAAACACTTTGTTTGGTGGCACAATTTTAGGCTTCTCCAAAGGAAACTTGAGTGCATATCGTCAAAAGAATTTTCAAATATCTAAAGGGCACTATGGATTTTGGATTGTGGTATCCAAGAGGTGAAGATTTCACCCTTACAACATATGCAGATGCAGATTGGACTAGCAGTGTCGATGATAGAAAAAGCACAAGTGGAGGAGCATTTTTTCTTGGTCATAATCTTGTATCTTGGTTAAGTAAGAAACAGGCTTCAATTTCTCTATCTACAACAGAGGTAGAATATATTGTAGTGGAAGCTTGTTACACACAAATTCTATGGAACTTGGAAGAGTATTAGGGTTGAGTATGAGCATCTCATCTCTATAATCTATAAGAATATGAGTGCAATAAATATCTCAAAAAGATCCATTATGCATTCCATGACAAAGCATATTCCAATTAAATATCATTTCTTCAGAGAGCAAGTGATTGATCAGCAAGTGAAGTTGGAACACGTTGCTACAAAGGAACAGATTGTGGACATTTTCACAAAGCCCCTTCCCAAAGAGACTTTTTGAGTATCTAAAAGAGAAATTGAGAATGGTATCATTCTCATCTATTCACTAATTTCTTCAAGGGAAGCACGTGTTCAAGGGGAGCTATTCATTATCTTATCTTTTGACCCCAAAAAGCCTTTAACATTGATGTCAAAGGGGCGAAATAGAGTAAAGGGGAGCTTTCAGTCAAGGGTAGAAGTTTTGTTTCTATTGCATTCCAAGATTATTTCTTTTTGAGATTGCAATCAATGACAAAAGGGGAGATTGTTGGACATGTTGTCATTGATGTCAAAGTTAGTTGTGTAAATTGTTGCTTCCATGTCAAATGAAAATCAGTTCTAGAGAAGGCTTATGAATGCAAATATATGAGATTTCTTTAATGAGGCCAACTCCATTTAGAAACCAAATTAAGTAATAATAAAACATTTTTTTGGGCTGGCCAATTCCATCATGTTGAGCACCCCCATGGAATGTTTAAAGATTCAAGAAGAAGAACCATCATTTATCACTTTATTCTTTGGAGGTTGGTGCCTTGTCTATAAAGAGATGGGTGTCTCTTACTGAGTTGGTGCTTAGTTGTGGCGATTGGTGTCCTCTAGTGAGTTGTGCCTATGGATCATCTAGCGGGGATTGGTGTCTCTTGTGGGTTGGTGCTTACAAAATTTGTAAGAAGTTTATAAGTACAAAAATAATGTTTTGTCATGGTTTTCTCCCGCAAGAGTTTCACGTAAATTGCATGTTATTTTCTGTTCCTACTTGCAAGATCTTGCATTGTGGTTGATTAAGTTTTGAAGTTTTGCTACTATGACTAATCAAGTGTTGAAAATTAAAAGTTTGTTAGTATAATTGCGTGCTCTTCATAATTTAATGACGAATTTTTAGGGGGCAAAATTGATTCAAATTTTATCTGTTGAACTCAACCACAAGCACACACCTTGTGAAATAGCTTATCATAGTCGTAATATTTTGAATTTGTGGGCTGTATGTTAGTTGGGAAAGATTTGGCACATTCTTTGTGTAAAATAAGCATTAGCCATTTTCTTTAGATTTCAACCTACATCATACTTCAAGTGTCTTCAAAATTCAAATATACTTGATCAAGCTTATAACTCTAGTGCAGCGCAAAATTGGAACATATTCATAAAAGTATATTCTTTTTAATTGTTGTTATGCAAGGGGAGCTTTTGTTGTCAGCTTTCAGTTAGATCCTAAAACTTAGGACTGTTATCTCATGACAATTCTAGCAATTCTTAGGACTTTTAACTTGTGCCAACAATCTAAGGATTTAAAATTCTGATGTTAGGAGCTTGTAATTAATTATGCATTATATTGTGAAGCAATATTATGCATTGTAGTGTGAAGTACTACTAGTCGACATTCTTACTTTGTTTAACTTTTGTCAAGCATTTTTCTTGGAAACTCCATGCTTACATGAGATTGGCAAGGCTTGAAGGTCAAAACCATAGTAGCTTTACTCTCAGCAAAGAGTGGTTCTCAAATTGTTTTATATACATTTTTTCACTTAATAGCATAAAAATTCAAGGCACACTGAGACGGGCTTTTCAGTTTAGAGCTCAATTAAAGCTTTTTTATTTTTGTTAAAATATAATTTAAATAGATTTATTTTAGGTGTAAAAATTTAAACTCTAGCAACACTTTCTTTTAAATCATACACAAGGCTCCTCCGAGAATATTAAACAACATCCAATATTGTTTTAGAGCCAATTCTTTGTATTCAAAATAAATGGTATGTTGGACTAATTGCCAACGTCCCCCATCAAATTTAAAACATGGACTAATAGCCTCCCATGGATCCGTTTATCTTTGGCATTTGTATCAAGCATTAATAGGTCGATCTTTTGGCGAAATGACAAACGTGTTCCAACAAAAGGTATCAGAGCCCAATGGAAGGTTCAAACCCCTTCGGGTGATGCTAAGGAGGGGATTGTTGGACTAAACGTCAACATCCCCATTTGGATTTGGGATATGGACCAACTGCCTCCTATGGATTTGTTTATCTCTGGCGTTTGTATCAAGCATTAATAGGTCAATCTTTTGGTGCAATGGAAAACATGTCCCAACATGGTAAACCCTCTTAGATAAAAGTGAAATATTTTTTTAAACCCCAAGCACTTTTCTTTGGTGGTTGACATTTTTTATGCATCATATTTTTTTATCTCTACCCACTATTTCCGACATGAAGGAAAAAAATCATTATATTTTTCCTCTTTTTATGGATATTGTACAATATGAAATGGGAAGCAATGCAAAGGGGTATATTACTCCACTTTTTCAAATTGCACACTCAGAAGGAAAATAACTCAATAGGCTCCACTAGGTCCTAAGCACCGAATGGGTCAATGATCCTTTGCAAAGTACGGAATGATGTGAAATGAAGATTACAAAGACTTATGTGTATCTAGAATCAAGATGGGGGTGTGCTGATTCAGACCTAAATTTGTTGACAGACTGGATCTCGATAAAAGTTGTAATTGCAAATCTGAAACCTATGCATTCTAACCTGTCTCGAGAGTGAATTTCAGCCTATTTTGGTGTGAACAAAACGTCTTGCATGTTATGTTCCTAGTGATTTTGCCCGAAATCAGTTGCAATATCTTCGTTAGATCCTATACTTCCCGGATTTGCTCCAACAGCTATGCCACCTATTCCTGCACACAGAAAAGCAAGGAAGAAGGTTGGGTAAAAGGGTTTGCCTTAGTCAAACCTCCTATTTAGGAATCAACCTTGAAATGAAATGAAAGTGTGTTGTCATATGGCAGAGGCTAGATCTATGAAACGAAGTATCCCATACCATAGCAACGCAAATGCTTCTTTAAATTTGATCAAATATTGTGATGCAATAGCCTTGACCTAACACAAAAACCAAAAAGGAAATAATGAAAGACAAAACCTTATGGAATAGATGTTGGATTTTTCCACAATGCTTGAATGAGAGATAAAAAAGAAGACTTAAATGAAGAAGTAATGCGTATCTCCTTCCTTGATAGAACACTCATTTGCTTAGGCCATCAATGAGGGAAAGAAGCTAGATCTATGGAGAAGAACACCTTGAATGGTTGAGAAGAATGCTTGAGGCTTGAATGCTTGATAGCTCTTGATCTTAAATGCTTGAATTCGCCTATAGCTTGCAAATCATGAACTTATTGATACTTGATAATGGATTCCAAAATGAGGAGAGATAGGGTGTTTATAAACCTCTTACAACATCTCGGGGGTTAAAACTCAAGCAAGCCGATTGTAAATCCTAATCCTCCACTAAATCACTAAGACGGGGCCATAGTTTGAATTTGGGCTCAATCTTCGGGGAACATAACATCTTGGACGTTGTGTTCCCAGGAACATAACGGGTCCTAGGCAATCAAGGGATGTTGGATTAGGAAGTACACCTAATTCTAAGGTCGGGCCAAAACACGAAGGCCGCAAATGGTAACATAGGGCCTAGGTGGTGAAATAAATTATGGGATTGGAGGAAAAATTGAGGAGCACACTTAAAAATAAAGGCTAACCTCGATTTTTAACAGGATTCAAAAGATAAAGGACCCATATTTGAATTTAGGTGTCCATTACAGTCATATGAGGTCCTATCATAGAAAATACACTAAGGTGGGTGCAAAATAGTCCTTAAATTGTACACTATTAAGTGCTTACAATTTAGGATAGTACATTTAGCCCCCACTTTAGCGGGAGTATGAAACAATCTCATGCTCACGGTAAAGGAAATGAGAGAGAAGAGAAAGAGAGAGAAATGATCATGGGCGAACCACAAAGAGATAAGACATCATTAAGTTTAAGGATGCAAGTCCCCACACAAAGGGTCTTAGCTCCTACATCCACGTGCAAAGACTCAAAAAAATAAAGACAAATGCCTCAAGCTTACTAAGATTCCAAATCAACTAGTTGAAGAGACTTCGATGAAAATGTCTCAACTACTACTATCACGCTCGAAAAGCTATTGCAAGAGCACAAGTGATCACATGGAAAGGGAAAGAGAGTAAGCCAAGAAAGAGAGGGAGAACAAGAAAGCACCCTTTTAGCCCCCCTATTTCTTTGTGAAAAAGGGATTCTTGATGAAGGATAACACACTCTAAGCCCCCAAGTAAGGGTATTTGTTTAGAATAGACATACGTTTTGCAAGAAAGGAAAAAGGTTGTAACTCGGGATGTAAATCTCCTGAAAAAGAGAAGATCCTTGCGTAAAACAACTCCATGCAAGAAAGGATATCATGTGACCAAGAAAGGATATCATGCAACAAACAAATACCACATAACTGAGAGAATGTGAATCCTTCGAAAGGATCAAGAGATTGAGAAATGAAACCTTGCCCCCCAAGGGTGAAGGCAAAGAAAAGATAACCCATTATAAACCCTAAGTGATAGATCTTTTATAATAGACATGGACTTTCAAGCAAGCATAAGGTTGTAAACTCTGGATGTAAATCTCCTAAAAAGAGAAAATCCTTACGTAATACAAACAAATCCATGCAAGAAAGAACATCATATTATAAAAGAAACAAGCCATCAAAGGTATATTGGATCTTTTGGAAAGGAAGAGAAAATGAGGAAGGAGGATCAAGTATACACACCTTCTCTATTGCTAGATAGGAGAATACTTGGCAAAGGACAGCACATTATGCACCCCAAGTGAAAAGGTAATTTATAATAAAAATGCACTTTCAAGCAAAGAAAAGGTTGTAAACTCGGGATGTAAATCTCCTGAAAAAGAGATCCTTAAATAAACAATTTTATGCAAGAAAGGATATCATGTTATAAAAGACAATGCAACAAAGGGGGGAAATGGGTCCTTGGGATAAATAAGAGAGTGAAATAGTACCTTTGCTCCCCAAGTGTGGAGAGAAGGAATAAGGACTATTATGTTGCTCACAAAGTACGATTGCACCTAAAATTGCACCACCATAAATGACAATAAGCCCCCAAAGGATAGGCTAGCAATGTCACATAGTGAGGAGCAACATAATAGGAACCTAGATGTTATTTAGAATGATCGTGACAAAGGTGTCATTTGAATCATACCACAATCAACGAATTCTTGAATTTTACACTTCAAATCATAACATGCATTAGTCTTATGGCCAAGAACTTGATACATACAAATGGAAGAATTGTCTCGCTTGTGTTTGCTATTTTTTCATTTGTTTCTTAAAGGAAGAGTAATTAAGTTGGCATTGAAAAGCTCAAACAAAATACTCTCTTGTTGTGATGAAAAATTAGGAGAAGAATTTATAGATTGATTGGACAAATGAGAAGGTTAGAAACCTAGGGTTTCTTTGGAAAAATGTGATATAGATTTCTCACGGGTCAAAATGCTTTGTTGCACACATCCTATACCATGTCCATCATCAAGGTTTGGAATGTCAAAAAGATAAAAGTCACTCATAGGTGGAATTGGATTGAAATTTAAAGAGGCCAAATTGATATCCATACATGTGCTAAAATAAGGGCTCTGAGTCTCAAATTCAAGGATTTTGATTTTACTACGAAAGGTCAGTGTGATGTCTAAAGTTCCCCAATCGTCATCTTGAAGAGTTGATGGTGTGCTTGTTTGTATTGGAGAAAGAAATGAAGGAGGTGGAGATTAAATAGTGTTAACTTGATTAGGATCCTTATGTGCTAAGGTTGGATTTGTAGAAGGGAGGACATCAAGGATATTATCCTTTTACAGCAATCACTGGTTTGTTTTGAGGGATATCTTGAATGGTATTGACTTGATTAGATCTTTTATGCTCAAAAGGCTCATATCATCCTTTTCTTCTAAGGTATTTTCATGAAGCACATGGGAGAGGGAAAAACATTATTCATTAATGTTTCATCTCTAGAGGGAAGATGATTGAAATGGATAGGAGGGGAAGTGTCAGTAAGAGAATTGTCAATCATATCATCCTTTTCCACCACAAAATCATCCTCTTGCACAAAGGTACTCTCATGGGGGAGGTTCATATCAAGAGAATAATCAACATCATTCTCCAATGGTTCATCCCAAAGAGGGAGATGTGTTAAAAGTATCTTCTTGCATCAATATGTTTTCATGAGGAAGAATAACTTTGGGAGAGGAATCATTGATTGGTTCATAAAGGGGATTGTTGTATACCCTAAATCATTCTATCACATTAGTCAACATTTGGCAAAAAGATAGTTTAGGGGATTGAGACGAAGACTTGGTAGAGATGAAGTCATCAAGGACTTCATCCATCATATCAAAGTCTTCACTACTAAATGGATCATCAAAGGCAGTAAAACTTTGTACAAGTAAATTGGACATTTTGTAATGCAACAAGCTAATGCAATGAAACAAAGCATAAAAGGAACTAATCTAAACACACATAACAATGCATGAAAAGAAAATATTTTTGGGATTTTATTGTTTGGAAATTTGAAAATGCAATGCAAGAATGAAACTACGAAACAAAGGATAACAAAATGCAATTTTTATGTCTTTTTTTATCAAGGAATGCAAAAATAAGACTAAAACTAAATGCATAAAATGAAATGCAAACAAATCAAATCTAAGCACCAAATCAAAAATGGAAATGTTATAAGTCGGTTTCACCAAAATGTACAATATGAAATGGGAAGAATGCAAAGGGGTATATTACTCCCCCTTTTCAAATTGCACACTCGAAAGGAAAATGTCCCAATAGGCTCAGGTAGGTCCTAAGCACCGAATGGATCAATGATCCTTCGCAAAGTATGGAATGATGTGAAATGAATATTAGGAAGACTTAAGTGTACCTAGAATCAAGATGGGGGTGTGCTGATTCACACCTGAATTTGCTAACAGACCGGATCTCGAAAATAGTTGTAATTGCAAATCTGAACCTCTGAATTGTAACCTGTCTCCAGAGTGAATTTCAGCCTATTTTGGTGGGAACAAAACATCTTGCACATTATGTTCCTAGTGATTTTGCCCGAAATCAGTTGCAGTCTCTCCATCAGATCATGTACTTCCCGGATTTGCTTTGACAACCACGCAACCTATTCTAACACACAAAAAAACAAGGAAGAAGGTTGGATAAAGGGGTTTGCCTTAGTCAAACCCTTGTTTAGGAATCAACCTTGAAATGAAATGAAAGTGTGTTGTCATATAACAGAGGCTAGATCTATGAAATGAAGTATTTCATACTTTGGCAATGTAGATGCTTCTTTAAATGTGATCAAATATGTTGATGCAATAGATTTGACTTAACACAAAAACCAAAAAGGAAATCATGAAAGACAAAACCTTATCAAATGGATGTTGCAGTTCACTACAATGCTTGATTGAGGGACAAAAAAGAAGACTTGAATGAAGAAGTAATGTGTATCTCTTTCCTTGATAAAACGCTCATTTGCTTAGGCCTTCAATGAGGAAAAGAAGCTAGATCTATGTAGTTGAACACCTTGAATACTTGAGAAGAATGCTTGAGACTTGAATGCCTGAATGTTTGATAGCTCTTGATCTTAAATGCTTGAGTTCGCCTAAGCTTGCAAATCATGAACTCCTTATTGATACTTGATAATGGATTCCAAAATGAGGAGGATTCACAACATCTCAAGGGTTAAAATTCAAGCAGGCCGACTGTAAATCCTAATCCTCCACTAAATCACCAAGACGGGGCCATAGTTTGAATTGGGCTCAATCTTCGAGGAACATAACGTCTTGGATGTTGTGTTCCCAAGAACATAACGTCTTGGACATTGTGTTCCCATGAGCCACCCAATTGGGCCCAAATTTGGTCCATGGGTCCCAAGCAATCAAGGGATGTCAGATTAGGAAGTACAATCAATTCCGAGGTTGGGACAGAACACAAAAGCCACAAATGGTAACATAGGGCCTAGGTGGTGAAATAACTTATGGGATTGGAGGAAAAATAGAGGAGCACACTTTAAAATAAGGGCTAACCTCAATTTTTGAACAGGATTCAAAGGGTAAAGGAACCATATTTGAATTTAGGTGTCCATTAAGTGTCATATGAGGTCCTATCATAGAAAATACACTAAGGTGGGTGCAAATAGTCCTTAAATTGTACAATAATTAAGTGCTTACAATTTAGGACAGTATAGATATTTTTTCCATTTTCAATTTTTTTCCAATTTAAAAATAGGCGATTGAAAATTATATAAAATTCCAATGTGCAATGTCAATGCCCTATAAATGGAGTGCTAATGATCAAAACCCACAAGATACAAGATCGAACAATGTTACTTAAGGAAAAATTGTAACCCATTAAAATCCTACTCGACTCCCTATACATACTTCTAAACAAGCATGCTAATGGGCCCTTGGTTGAAAGTTGAAAGTACAGCCATAAGTTAATACTTAATAATATATTTTACCTCTATCAACTAAATTAAGGGTGGGGTCCCATGAGGAGGCTTCTATTTTCAAGGGGCGTCTCATGAAGTCAAAAACATGTTATAGGATTAATTAGAATCCTTCTTGGAAAATAACAGCCCCTACTTTTTAGAGCTGCAGATTTGAGCCAATAGAAAAGGGGGTAGAAATTGCCCCTCGTGTTAAGCTTTTTCCATAAAACAAAATAACAAAATCCATAAAACAGCCAACTTTCATAAATTTGGGAGCTTAAAATTCTAAGCCTCAACTGTGCCACAAATAGAAAATAAATAATCCTAAAAATATCAGTAACACCCACGAAAACTTTTAGGAAGCCCCCTCCATAAGACCCAGCCTAAGCCTAAGTACCCATACACTGCCATTCATTTTCATAAAGCAAAATTCAAATAAAGAAATTCAATATACTCTGCCGGTTTTTACATAGAATAGCAATGTGGACAAGTGCAAGGATACCTGACAATTCGTTTGATCTGAGCAGGGGAAAATTTGGCCATCTTCATCCCCCATTTGACAGCCCGCGCAGCCTCCCGCTTTTTCTCATTTCTGCTCTTCTTAGTAGCGGATTTCTGCAACTCATTTTCCTCCTCCTCCTCCTCCTTAGTTTCCAAGAGATCTGAACTCGGAATCTCCAATGCACCGATTGCTCTCTCGTGAACGTAGCGTTTAAGAAGGGGTAATCTGAGATTACAATTCTGCCCCAAATAAAATGCAGGTGGTCTGCTTATTTTAGCTGCGCTGTGAAGTATGGCAGAGTGAGACGGAACAAGAAGCAGCCACCGGCAGAGTCTAGATGAAACAAGACCATGAGCCATTGGAGTCTTCGTACACATGATTTGGTAAGTTATCCCTGGGCAAACTAGATACAAAATTGAAGAATGCTTAAAAACTATTCGCAATGCCCATCCTCCAATCTTTGATTGGATTTAGTTGGACTTTTCTTTTGAAGTTTATAAGAATGAATGAAGAGTTTTACTAACGTCCACGAGACACCAAACGGCCTAAGGGACCAAAAACACAGGCCTAAGCTAAAACTATTTTCTTTTCCATGTCTGCTTTCTTGGTGTGGATCTTAACAATCAAACTGTAGTCCAATTGACCCTATCCACTTCAAATAAACTATGCATGTCGCCGGCCTTTAATAAATAGTAAAGGTTTTATTTTGAGTGGGGGAGGGGGGTGGGGCGAATAGGTGTTTATGTCTAAATATATTTATATAGAATTTTCTTGGGATATGTGGATAATAAATATAGAACTAAAGTTTGGATAAAGTATGTTGATAAGTTAATTTAAGGTGATTTAATAAAAAGAAAATTATAATAGTTATAGTGGACTAATTAATATAAGGAAAATAAAAATTATACGCTTTTATACACTTCATAAGTTTATTCTATCCATATAAGGAAAATAAAACAAACAATGACATTAAAATTTACAAGCAGATTTTAAAGATGAAAAAAGTTGATTTTATGGTCACAAGGAGAGATGAGCTAATTTTCTTTAGTAAAAATAACCCCAAACTTTTCTCAAAGGAACTTCAGCCAACAAGGAAACAAACTGAAAATAATATTGCAGCCACTCAATGGCTTGATTATGCTAGAAAATTGTACGAACAAGAAGGTGAGGTGGACCTACCACCCTTGGTCAACAATATGTCGAATATTTTCATCGTGCAAGAGGTAGAGATGGGTATTAAAAAGATGGGCAATGGTAAGGCCAAGGCCTTGGTTGAATTTCAAGCAGAATATCTCAAGTGGGGCATGAAAATCCTTGCACCACACATCACAAAAATCTTCAATAATATCAGTCAACATGGGTTTCCTTAATATTGGACAATCAGCCTTGCCATACCTCTTTTTAAGAATGGTGATGTCAATAATCCCTCCAACTACAGGACCATAATGATCAATCTTTTGTTTGCAAAATTATTTGGCAGCATGATAGAAAATAGAATCAGTAAATGGGCTGAAGAAAATCATAAATGGGCAAAAGGGCAGGCTGGTTTTATACTAAAACACTCAACAGTTGATCACTATATTACTCTAAGGCACATAATTGAAAAAGGATGGGAGAAAAAGGATGAGATTTTTTGTTGTTTTGTTGACTTTAAAAAGGCTTTCGACATCGTCCCTAAGGACAAGCTTTGGCTCATAATGGAAGAGTTGGAGATCCCTATACATCTCAGAGCTGTTGTTTATAGGATGTACGAAGAGGTAAAAGTCAAAATCAAAACCTCAGTCGGCATTTTTGAATGTTTTAGGAGCGATATTGGGGTCAAACAAGGTTGTCCTTTATCTCCTACTTTGTTTGGCCTATATATCGACAAACTTGAAGAATGGTTAAACATGCAAAATGGTGAGGGTATTCAGTTGGGTGCATATTTAATAAGACTTCTCCTCTATGCGGACGACCTCATTTTTTATTGTCAAATCTGCCAACAGTTTGCAAGCACACCTATTTTCCCTTGAGCGTTTTTGTAGAATGGTGGGAATGCAGGTCAATATTAGCAAGACTAAAGTCATGGTTTTCTCTAAGAGTAAAAAATAACATCATTATAAGTTCTATTTTGAAGGAAGCATTCTTGAGGAAGTGGTGGAGTACAAATATCTTGGCATTGACTTCAACAAAAACCTAATGTGGGATGGCTACAGAAAGAAAAGAACGTTAGGTGGTTGGAAGGTGTTGTATGCTCTTCAAAATAGATGTTCGGAGGCTGAAGTGTGGGACTGGAAAACTAATAAAACTATGTTTGGTCTTCTAGTTCTATCAATTGTTCTTTATGGGTGTGAATTATGGGCCAGCAACACTTCATCCTCACAATGGAAGTAAATCGAGGGAATTCAAAAATGTTTGATCACTAGCAAGTTTAAAATCAAAAGCATGGTCCCATATGATATATTGCTTAGTGAAATGGGGGCTGCCCCTATTGAGGCACTTGCTATGGTGCGTCTTATAAGCTATTGAAAAAGAACTGAAAAAATGGAAGAAGGTAGATGGCCTAAAGTTGTCTTTAATGATATATTGTGCAAAAGTAAAAAAAAATGTGGATGCAACAAAACATAAATTGGATGAGTAAATGGGATATCCATTTCAATGTGTCCCATAAATAACAAGGATATAAAGGTCTTCATTATGGATAAATTTTACAAGAGAAATTGGGGAAATGAGCTTGGAAGGAAGAAAACATATTACATCAATGAATTCAACCCCTCATGTGATCAACTTCAAAAAGTGTACATAGGAGCTAACATTTCTTGGAGAGCTAAAACTCTTATTGCTCAGTTGAGAACCAATTCTCATCAACTCCGATGTGAAACCGAACGGTGGAAGAGGCCAAAAGAGGCTTGGGAGGAGAGAGTTTGCACATTTTGCAATTCTAGAATGGTGGAAACCGAACATCACTTTATTTTAGAATGTGATGCATATAAGGACAACAGGGACAAATTTGTAGGTTTTTTATGTGATAACTCTTGGCATAATCTATTCAGTGAGGAGTGCATTGATAAGTTGGGAGTGCTCATCGTCAACTTGCACAAGAAAAGAACTGAGTTACTAAAGTTGGCTTAACTTTCACGGGCTGTCCCATAGGCTATGTTAGCCTCGCGGATATTAAAATTTTCTATTCTATTCTATTCTATATTTCTTATAAACAATGTACATTTATGCCTTAAGCATAGATACATATGTTTGAGTGATAGATCTCTTCTTTACTTTACATTACATTCGTTCCTTTGTAATTTATTCTTCCTTTCTAGTATCTCTCTTTCAATGCAACTAGAGATTAATGTGGCTTTTAAAAATGTAGTAGTATGTCCCTTTATTTGTCTTTGTGTAGATATTGCATATTGTCAAGTGTTATAACAATGTACTTCTTGAATCCTGTGGTAATTATGATTCATCTTGGTGTACTCTCAATTCCATGCCTACTAACATCCTCTTGCAAACAAATCCATTTTCTTATCCTTGAGACAACCTACCTTAGAATCATTTAAAAAGATATTTCACCATCACCAAAAGTTGTACGAAGATAGGTTCTTAAAAACAATCTCAAGTTTTGGCAAAATATTGAGATCGTTAATTATGGTAGCAAAATCTTGTAGGTCTACTCATACAAAGTTTTCCAATGCAAAATAGTCTATTGAATGTATCATAAATGAGCTAAGATGTTTATATATAATTAGTCACTTGGTGTAAAAGCAGATGGCTCTACAAAAGCATGAAGTATTTGCCTAATGTTCAACACGATACGTGATAGTATGGAAGGTGAACATTGACTTATACATATAACTCCTTTAGTTATCCAATTAGCTATGTTATTTGCTCATTCAACTAGCTATATTGTGATTGGATCCTTTTTAACTATTGTCATTGTGAATCATCTATGTTACTCATAATCTTACAGCTCCCTGATAGTTGTAGAAGTTATTGGGTTTTAGAAGCCATCAACATTGTAAATCTAGGTAATTAATCATTCCTAATATTGTTTGTAGTTCACCCACAAGGGAAAGAGGATTTCAGTGACAGTGATAATTAATATTTTATTGCTATGGTAAATATGTTTTTTATTGGTCTCCATAATTATCTATTTACCAAGAATGATTTATTAAGTTACTTTCACTAGACAGACATCATGATAATGGTAAAATGTCAAAGTTGATCTTTCTAGGTGCCTACATGGTGAATCTACTAATTTGGGATGTTATGACATCACTCATAAGTTTTAAGAGCATCTATGAGAGCTATGACACATGTTGTAAGATTTTATAATAAATATGATAACATTTATGGCATAATCTTGACATCTTGGTCACTAGGTACCCATGGATGAAATATGGCTTATGATAGTTGTAAGAGCATTTGTAAGAGGCTTTTATGAACTTTAAATCAATGATTCCAAGGTGGGTGACATAGGGTCTTTCAGTTTTGGATGTCATTCTTTATTTTTCTATGGCTTTCCTATAAAATGAGAGGCTTGAAGTGAAGTTTCATCAAGTTTGTTCAAGTTTTGTTTTGCAAGGATTATACTATTGGATTGAAGATTGAAGAGGATTTTAGAGTTTTGTATTCTAATTTATTATTATTGTTGATGCAAGACATTCATCTATTCTTAGGGGATATTTTCCTTAAAGGACTTCTCTAGGTAAACACAATGTTATGTGTTCATTTTTTTGTGGTTTTTCTTTTCATTGTTATATCTAACTTTATCTCCATTTGGTAAGTAGTATTAGATCTTATTCACGGTAGATTTCAAGCTTCTTATATTGTTATCCAGTAATTATTTCCTAACAAAATCTAGTTCTCTGTTTTATTCATCTGAATCTTTTGTTGCATGGTGATTTGTAGCCAATGTATGTAGTATTTATATAAAGTAGAAATATCATTGTAAGTATTATGAATTTCTCTACTTTCTCATCCAATTATTCCCTTGTATGTATCCAAATATTTAGTACTTGGCCTAGCTTTATGCCTCATATTTTTTAAATTCTTGGTCTTTTATATATAGAATCTAATGTAATGAAACAACTTTCTACATTGACCTTGAGAGGAGGGTTATACAAAAAATAAATCTTTCTAATAGTTATGGAAACTAAATGAAAGAACATGGACATTATTCATACCATAACACAATGATTTATATGGGAGAAATCCTATCAAGAGAAAAGCCCCACACTCCAAAAGTAGCCAAATATATCATTTGTAAATCAAAATGATATTATAATATACTTCCAAATAAACCTTTTGTAGGAGCATCACCAACCAAAGACCCAAAGGAAACTCAACTTTTACGAGACTCTCACAAATAACCTCTGTCTTAAGAACTTGATAATTAAGAGATGTGCTACACAAAATTAGAAAATGGTATTTACAAAACCATGAGCTAAAACCACCCAAAAAAGTGGCATCCAAATTATTTCCAATAAAATATAGCCTATGATATTATAAAACACACACCAATGTGTTTAATCCACCCTTACAACTATTTTCTATGTCCAAAAGGTTTTCATATCTTTCAATTTAGGAGAGCCAGCTTACAAAGGCCATAACTTTTGATTTGAGAGGTAGAGTAACCAACTATTTTAATCATTTGAAAGATTGTGAAGTGTTGTATCAAGCTATAACTCAATTTATCTATTATGACCACTTTCCAGCCTTTAAATAGCATTTAAGTGTTGCTGGCAATAGTTTTGTTAATTAGAATAAATAATGTTTTATTTAATAAATGGTAACATAATGGATTATAGTTCTTGAGTAGTTGTTACTTGTTAACGGTTGGCACTCTTAACCAACCATCAAGTGCTATATATTTTTGGCCTATATTAGGAACTAGGACATTATAGTTGTACACATTACATGTTGATAATAAAACTATATCTATCTCTAGGATTAGAAAAATGTATTAGAAAGCATAAATGAGAGAACCACAAATCTCATAAATAATATATGCAAACCAATCTAATCTACCATAAAAGCCACTTGAAATATAAAGAAAAATAAACAACAAAATCCCCTTTCAACTGTAGCTCCTATGTTCTCCTTTCTTCTCCATAATGTGGATGATTGTAGCTCTTGATAATGACTAAAAATGCTCTAAAATTAGAAATCAAAGTGATAGCATGAGAATACTAGGAGTTTGGTTAGCCAAAAATGATAGAAATGATCTCAATTTATAGAATTTACAAGAGAAATTGCAAATTTAGCAATTAAGTGTGCAAAAGGGAAATTGTCATAGATTATGGCAATTGGCAAATTTGAAAGAGAAAAAATATCATTAATTATGACAAACTAATGACAAATTGAATGCACAATTAGAAATTAGTGAGAAAAAATAGAAATTTGTCATAAACTATGACAAATATGACAAAAAGAAAAAAGAGAAAATTGTCATAAATTATGACAACTACGACAAAAGGGAAAAAGGAAAAATTATCATAAACTATGACAATTTATGATAAAAGGAAAATAGAAGAAATTTTTTCATAAACTATGATAATTTATGGCAAAAGGAAAAGGGATGGTGGAGGCTAAAAAAGAGGAAGTGGAGGCTAGAAAAGTGGGAGAAGCACAAATTAAGGGATAAAAACTCATTTGAAAAAGGAGGGAATTATTGAATTTTAAAATTTATTTATTCCCACAAAATGGAAATTAGGATTTAAGAATTAAAAATTCCACCAATCAATAATAAGTCAATTAATTAATGTCAAATTAATAAATTGTGAAACTTCGGGAAAAGGGGATAAATAAATGTAATTTATTTATCAATGCTAAGGCTTAGAGATAAATTATGGGTTGTTTACCTCTAAAGAGGAAATTAGTTGACTTTGATCAAATTGATGATTTTGATGAGGCAAAGGATCAATTTTGATGAATTTGATAATTTTGATAATGACTTGAATTGATTTCAAAAGGGATTGATTAGCTCAAAAACGAGGAAACAATGAGGAGAAATATTAGTAAATTAGGGATGAAAATTAGACATTGAAGACATGTTAAGAAATAGGGGGCACATATGCGTGAACCATTTTTTAGTGTCTATATTTTGCCCCTCTTTGAGACAATACAATTATGAGCGTTGGTTCGAAGAAAAATTGAAGGATCATGTCCTAGTGGATCGACAGAGGATGTAGGATGCCCCCTCAAAAAATTGGGCGAAAATTGATTCGAGGATAATTTTTTGAAAAGAGAATTATTACAAGGACTAGTTGAAGGAATGTTAGTAAAAGGCTAAAGTTAGAGGGAGAAAAGTTAATGATGATGAAACTTTGAGCTTTCATAAGTGCATTTTATGTCACAAGAACTTTATTTAATATGGCAAAATGGATGTGTTGCACCATGGCACAAAAAGTCAAGATGATAATGCAATCCATTTCTATGAAAGAAACATAATACAGACAAATAATGATCTCATCTTTCCTAACACATATTAATGAAATGTCCCAAAATCTCATGAGATCATCCAACAAGCAAAAGACAACAAAAATAAACGATCATGAACCATCCCAACCACTCTCATCAATTAGTGATATCCTGGAGTAGCATAGGAACATGATCAAATGATAAATCAATAAAAAATAAGACTCACTAAACCAAGCAAGCCAACAACCATTCTGATCTAACTGTCAAAATTGATAGTTTTTTTTATTGATGACGGTGTCTAGTTTTAGGTATGAAGTACCCCGTCTAAGACAGATATCGTCTAGTTTCGAGTATACCACACCCTGTATAAGACAAAATGACAGGTTTGATAAGAGGACAAATTGATATTGTTTGATTGATAGAAGAAGTTTGATCAGATTGATTACTGACTAGATTGGATAGTTTGTCTCTTGATGCATGATTTTGTTAGGTGCAATGTTTTAAGAAAGTGTTCAAATTGTATCTACTCAAATGTTAGTTTGTTGCAAGGGACCATTTATTGAAAATAAGGAAGATGATTATGTACAAATTTATTGCATGATTTTGAAGGATCTGATTTTTTTATTTTTAGGATTTTGAAATATATTTGATTTTTTGTGCTTTTTCAATACATTTTATCATTTTTAATATTTTTTCACGACTTTTTATGATTTTTAGAGATTTTTTCAGCTTTGTATTTGATTTGTAGGTCTTTTTCAAGTCTTTATTTGATTTTTAGTGATTTTTTCAGGATATTATATAATTTTTACTGATTTTCTTAGGACATTATATGATTTCTTCGGGATATTATATGATTTTTAATGGTTTTTTCAGAACATTAAGGTATTTACAAGCAAGAATTGCCCCTAGTGTCTAGCAAAGCAAGGACATTATGGATTGATGGATAGGCTAGTTGATGGATGAAGGTCAAAGGGTTTTTGAGTATGTCATTGAAGCTTTGTTTGGGTTGCCAAGGACTATCCACAGAATGGGATAACATGTTTTAAGAAAGCTTAAGGATCAATGATAGGGTACATGTCATATATTGGAATGGACATGTCAAGAGGTTTTTTGAAAATGTTTTGCATTTTTACATCCTTATTTTCATTAAGACCAAGATAGGTATTTGGATAGGATAATGATAGGACATGGATATGACAATCAAGATCGATAATGGACAAAGGGAAGGGATATGAAGATTGTGATAAGATAGGCAATATAGTCCAAAGGGATGTAATAAAATAAGTAATATGGACCAAAGAGATCAGGATAATGTAAAGAAGATATGACATTTGATGCTTCTTGGGAAGATCCCTAGCTTTGTCAAGTTTAAAGTTGGGAAAAAAAAGGGAATGTGGAAGTTGATAGGATAAAGGATATGAAAGACGATAAGATAATGCAGGATATGACAGGGATAATGGAGGAAATGACAAGGGTATAATAAGATATGGAAATATCAAAAAAATCTGCCACCAAGTATGGAATGCAAGAAGTTCATAAATTATACATGACACCTGTTTATCAGATTTTCATCATGGTACTTGCCCAAAGTGTTTGTTTGCTAGGTTTTCACTATTAGACAAAATTATTTCTCTTTATTCTTTTTTTTTTGTGTTACCTTGATGCCTATTTGCCAGGTTTTCATCAAGGCAACAATTTTTCTTTTCTTTTTTTGACTTTTTTTCAAAAAATAAATTAACATTTTTTAGAAGAAAATGGACGTAGGACATGACATGGATAAAGGATGCAAGCGCCTCACTCTTTGGATAATGCTCTTGAAAGGTATGTAATAATGGACCATGAATTTAATAGTGTCCTCAAAGACGTTGGTAGGGTAATCATAAGGATTAGGTAAATGATTGGATAGGTTGAATGAAAGGCTAGAAAAGAGGTGTTGGATAATGGAGGGACTGAAAGAAGGCTTGATTTTGAATGGATGGAAATGGATGCAAGAAAAATGTTGGAACATACCTTGAGGGGTGATGGAGTGATGGAGGAAAAGGAGATGTTGGACTTGATAGAGGAATGGATATGAATTTTGGGACAAAAAGACCCAAAAATGTGTGGTTAAATATTGGTATTCAATCAGAATGAAACCAACACTCAATAAATCATTAATTCAAGAATTTAGCTATAGGAGTCCATATCAATTGAACCAACTAAACCCTCAAAAGTGGCTTATTGCTTCCTACTTGAAATTATTTTAATCCTTTTTGTAATGCTCATCAAATTGACATTAAGGATTAGTGACTTGACTACTCCCAAATAGAAGATTCAAATGCAATGCAAATCTAGGAACTTAACTAGAATTTAAGATTAATCTAACAACAAAGATGCTACTATGAAAGAAAACTAGACAACAATGAAAAATTGCTCTAGAAAATGAGTTGAGCTAAACAATGCAAGAGAGCTATGAGAAACTAAGAAATAGGAATTCAAAGTAGCAAGATTACTCTAGAATGCAAGAATGCAAATTACTAAGATGATCAAGATGGAACCCTTGAGCCAAGGAAGAGCTTCCTTTTAAAGGAAATGCCTTAAGAATAGAGGGTGGAGATTAAGAGACAAAAGATATTAGGTAGAGATGAGTGGTGAGAAAGGTCAATCCATGTGAGAGGATTCAAGAATTTTGATTGGCCAAGCTTGATTGGATAATTAAAAAAAATAAAAAGTCCCCTTTTAATTGTCACTTAATCAAGATTAGGTTTCACAATGTGCTCTTTTTAATAAAAGTGCTAGGGCTTTATATTAAAAGTAAGTTTTGACAATTAAATGATATTTTTCAATTTTAGAAATGATTTAATTTAATTATGCAAGGGGGATTATCCAAGTTGTTTACATAATTATGTCTAGTAAATTATGCATTTGAGATTTAGAATTTGTTTTGAGGAAATTTGATCGAAATTAGGGGATTAGGTTCTACTAGACAAATTTTAGGTGATTAAAGGAACTTTGTTTCAAATCCAAACTGTTGGAGATGTTAAGGGTTAAGCTTATGAAAAAAGTTGCAGATTTGGCTTTTCTCAAAAGATGTCATGATTCACAGTTGATCCCTTCCTTTATTAAAATTAGCCACCACCTGTGGAGTTCTTACACCAAGCATATCTTCTTTCGTACGGGTCTCTCCCTCCTCAGATCTATTATTTAGTCCACAAGAAGGTTGATCAACTGCCTAAATGCCAGGTTGTTGCCCTTGCATATAGAGTTGGCATCCTCCCTAAGACCAAACCTTTGGATACTCCTTGACATGTCCTCGCATGCTAGAGCTCTAGGATGTCAGAAGGAATGTATCATTAGGCAAAAGAAGAAGTTTGCAACCCTGGCTCACAAGACCCATCGCTCTCATTGGCTTTCCATGCACAACTATTTCTTATCTCTCATGCAATAGCATCTAATATGCTACAATGCCCATCCACCAAAACTCATCCCATGTCCCTTTTTTATGCACCCATTGTATCTTTGTAGATAAATACGTCCAGGTCATCTCATAACTAGGCCTCTCCATCACTACCCATGATTTCATATTCCAACTCTCCTCCCACTGAAGGTTCGATGGTTATGGTATACCATTCACCCTAGCATAGCTCTCCCAGAGTCTCTTTGTTGCCACCTCTCTTTGCTACTCCTACCATCTCACCCTATGGCGTGTCTCTTTTCCTACCACTAGCAGTGTCTAATACATTGGAGCATCTCAAATCTTCTTAGGAGCATCACTATCTAGACACACATCCATAGTCAATGGTCGCATAATGGTCATCTTCTTCCAATGTCTCTTCTCCAATAGTTGCAGGTACATTTTTTGATTGAGTGATCTCTATATTTTGTATTAATC